>OX438676.1:18496127-19096127 GCA_949316385.1 Globia sparganii
GGCAGCTTATGTAGGATTAAAGAAAACATTAGTGATGTGACACGTGGCTGGTTTGTGTGTCAATATCGATAGTTTTGAAGGCTGACGATAACACTGACGCGTAATTATTTCTAATTTGGAAACTTCTATCAGCTATAAATCTTTGGAGATGTATTTAGGTACATCTCTGCTTAACCCTTTGGATAATACAGGCAGGATATATTATGTATTTTTGTAATTATGTGTTTTAAAGAATTTTTAAAATCGGTCCAGTACCTTTTGAGCCAATTTGTTACAAACATACATACAAATCTTTCCTCTTTATAATATTAGTATAGATTCACAATATTAATTACCACTAAGAAAAAAACTGTCAATATATTCTCATTCACACTAGTAAAAAACTGATAAATTAAAAATTTCGAAATAGAAAGAATTCATTCGAAAATTGACCGTGACTCCACCTATCGTCAATTAATTATACAAATGGCTTCAAATTCCAGTGAACATACAAATACACACAACAAATTGATGTTTCATAATCTGACATTACCAAAATATCTTGACATGTCTTGGGGCGGCGCCACTTTCTTAGCCAAACTTCATTAGTATGTCAAATTCAGTATGGAAAAATTTAGTTCTTTATTTCGCCGTCGGTCAAGTTTAATTGGTCGGTTTGCTCTGTTTACTTTAACTACGTTTACACACCAACGCATAAAACTTACAAGATTTACGCGGTAAACTATTAAAATGAATTATTTGTAACGTTTTTATGTTTTCTTCAACAGTGCTTTGAAATCTTAAAGTAACTGCGAAACGCCAAAACGTCGAAAGGAGTCCGACAATTTATCAACAATATTATTAAACAAAGTTTTCATTATATCTGTCTGTTTGAACAAATATTGCGATCATCAATCAGACAGTTGATTATGTCGATATCCTTTGTTTTTTGTAGTGTACCGTCATTTATTATATAGAATTGGACGTTTAATGAATTTTGCTTTTAACAGTAAGATAATAAAATGAAAACACTAACAGTTGAGCATAATCCAGTTTGTGATGTTCACTCGTAAGTTTGTTAAAATTATATATTGCAGTTTTTTCAAGAATTTTTTTGTTAACATAATTTTTTAAAATTGTTTTATACTAATAGCAATAATTATTTTATGTAATTTGGGGTAAACACCCCCGTGTTTGCCATATTCACCATGCCTGGCAGGCGGGTTGGCGATCGCAGTGGGGTTTTAAAAATGCAAAGAGAACGCTGCTGCCCGTTCTCTAGTAAGCCCATATTACTCACTTTTTACGACACCCACGGAAAATAGGGCGGTGTTATCTATGTCCAACAGTGGGCGTCTTTTGGCTGAAATGAGTAGTAATAAATATAATATAATAAAATGTTTATTTCGATCAAAAAGGGATCATAGTAAGCACAAAATTAACCAAAGGATAATCCATCCAAAGGTTGTCTTTAAAAGATCGCTCTTAGTGATAAGACCGCCCATTGTGTCATCCTTTATAAAATTTCTATATTTATGTCTGTAATTTATATGGTGTACAGAGGCAAGCACATCAAGCTACCCCAATCTGTCAGATTTTCCCAATTGAATATGAACCTTATTACTTTGTGCTAAAGTTGAAAATCTATCAAAGAAATTTGACAGATTGGGGTAGGTTGACCTGCTGGCGTCTGTACATAATAAAGAATATTCTATTCTATTCTAAAATAAAAAAAATACAATTAAACATAAACTAAACATATTACAAACATCAACCATTTTTTTTTTTGAGGATGGGAAATTTGCAAATGACCTCCCCGCTCTGGGTGGAGCAGAAGGGAGTGTCAGACTCTTACTAACTAAAACCCACCCGTGTTCCTTCCTTAGCCATTTGTCTTCCTCGGTAGCTGTAACCCTTTCGGACAATCCCGCTGCCCAAATATCAACCATAAAGTAATGGTAGTAGTGGCAGTCGTAACTCCTCAAACGCATCATAATCATCATCATCATCGACAAATCACTCCTCGACAAGTCACATCACTATAAGAAAATTGTTAATACCCGTAATTGAGTTATGGCCAAGCGACCTCAATGCTCCATTGTGGATTGTCAAGCCGCTGCTGGCAAACGTTACATATTATCGTCATTAGCCGACGTATTCGGCGAAAGGCCATCTTTTCGCCGAAAGTGTAGGGTTTCGCCGACAGTTTCGGCCGAGCCGGAGTCGGGAACATCGGATTGTTTTGACATGTAGTGTTGGCTGACGGAGGATAGTGGTTACTGTATCGGTGAGTCGATCTTAAATTAACTGTTAGATAATTTAATAAAGACAATTAAGTTAAGTATAAATAAAGGCCAATTTTCGCAATTAAATACGTTCAAAATCTAGTCACAATCTCATCTCAGGTACAATCGTCAAAAATGTGGAGATTTTAGAGGTATTTTTGACAGATTGAGACTGAGATCAGACTGTGAACGTTCTTAAAATCACAAGAATTGACCCTATGGTTTCAGCAGGATTTTAATGAATGACCCGGAAACAAAGATTTAGATCGTCTCTTAAATAATTCTAATCAAACAATTTAGTAGCCCGGAGTCTGGATATGTGCCCGGTTGATGGCATTTTTCAGTGTTTACTAACATAGTCATAAGTTTTACTAACAGCTTTTGAGTCTTGGATACTTCAATAAAGAGAATTCTATTCTATTCTATTAAAAAAAATAGGGTCGCCCCTCTTACAAACTGTCTTAAATATAATTGGCGGAATATGGGTGTACACCTCTGCCTAATCCCTCTGGAATTACAGGCGTGGTGTTATGGTTATGTTAAGTGAACGATCTACAAGAAATAGGTAACGGTCGGATTTATAATGAACTATGGATCGAGATTCTATCCGTCGTCGATATCATCATTTTAATAATAGGTCAGGGCAAAAATATTTTCGTATTTTGAATCTATTGTTAGTAATCAAACCTCTTTGGCAGTACTGAATGTAACTGGCTGGTTTTAATACTATTAAATGTTGACATTCTAAAGATGCAATAAATTAAAAAAAAAAACTAGTTCCCGCCATTCCTCAATTGTTTTCAAGCAAGCAACATGAACGTATGTGACGAAGAAATTCGGTACATTTTAAAATTTTATTACAAAAAAGGTAAAAATGCGACGAACGCCGTGAATAAAATTTGTGCGGTTTACGGACCTAATACGGGATCAATACGAGTAGCATAATGTGGTTCAAGCGTTTCAAGTCAGGAAATTTTAGTGTGAAGGATGAAGCTCGCTCTGGACGCCCTGTCACGGATAAAATCAGTGCCATTTTTGAAAAAGTGGAGCAAGATCGACTTAATAGTAGTTATAATATTGCTGAAGAACTGTATGTTGATCACAAAACAGTTTTACGGCATTTACAAAAGTCTGGGTACAAGAAAAAACTTGATATTTGGGTACCACATGATCTCACTGAGAGAAACTTAATGCAACGTGTTTCCATTTGCGATTCTTAGTTGAAACGTAATAATTCCGCCCATTTCTTAAACGGTTGATTACGGGTGATGAAAAATGGATCACTTACGATAAGAATGTCCGAAAAAGATCGTGGTCGAAGCATGGGCAAGCCCCACAGACCGTGGCAAAGCCCGGGCTGACTCGGAACAAAGTGATGCCGTGTGTTTGGTGGAATTGGAAAGGAATCGTCCACTATGAGCTTTTGCCGCCGGGTAAAACTATCGATTCTGACCTCTACTGTCAACAACTGATGAGGTTAAAAGAAGCTATTGAGAAAAACCGGCCGGAGCTGGTGAATAGGAAGGGCGTGGTGTTTCATCACGACAACGCCAGACCGCACTCATCTATAGCCACTCAGCAAAAATTGAGAGAGCTTGGCTGGGATGTGTTGATGCATCCTCCGTATAGCGCTGATCTTGCTCCATCAGATTTCCACCTGTTTCGGTCACTTCAGAACTATTTAGGAAGCATAAAGTTAACCTCAAAAGAACACTGTGAAAACTACCTGTCAGATTTTTTTGTTAAAAAATCTCAAAACTTCTACAGCAATGGGATCATGGTATTGCCCACAAGATGGCAACAAGTCATCGATCAAAACGGCACATACCTAAAAGAAAAAAAAAAATTTATGAAAAATACGAAAATACTTTTGCCCCGACCTAATATTTTCCTCTCTGCATGAGACGAAGCCTCCCTTCAGAATTGACGAAGATATCAGAGGGGCAATTCTCGTAATTTTTAAGAACGTTCACAGTCTGATCTCAGTCTCAATCTGTCAAAAATACTTCAAATTTCCGTACATTTTGACAAGTTTTTGACATTTCTTTGTCGCTGAGATGAGACTGCGACTAGATTTTGAACGTTTTAAATTAGCAGAATTGCCCTACAGGTCATGTCTTGCGTAAACGATGAAGTTTTAATTTCATATAGCTAATTAATAAAGTTTTATATAGACAACATTATCCAAAACTTTTCAACTGAACCGAGCGCCGAAAATAAGGTGTGTGTGCCGACCGAAATAAGGTGTTGGGTGTAACTGTCCAGGATGTGCCATCCTGGACAGTTACACCCAACACCTTATTTGACTGGCCAATTCTTCCCTTGCGGTGGTAGGGCTGACGCCCGCCTGCTTTCCCACCGGAGTTCGGCATCAAGCAGCCTGCTGTGTTTCGTCGATGCGTGGAGTTCAAGTGCCTTAGGCATCTTCTGGGCACGCTCGTTCCATCACAGACCTTATCCATCGCATCTCATCAGGCGTGATGGAGGTCAAGAGCGGGCTCATTCAGCAATAAAAAAAGTACTTCTGAACATTATATTTTTTCCCAGACATTTCTGGTGTTGAGCATGAGGTCCTAGTTTCGATTTCCAGGTTGAGCAAAGTGTTATTGGGTTTTTCCATCAGGAATTTTTCAGTAACAGCCTGGAGTCTGCTCTTGTGCTCGGTTGATGGACCGCTTCCTGCTAATAATCAACACCATCGTCATTTCAGCTGAAATACGTCTGCTGCTGGACATAATATCTGCTATTATACACGGTTATTTGAAAAACACCAGCAACCTCTTAAGAGGTCATTGTACTCATCATTATGAACAACTTTTACTATGGGACCAAACCTGAAATCGCGAAAAAAAATTAGCTGTTTCCTACATTTTGACGAGATAGACGAAGATAAATGTAGGGAACAGCTGATTTTTAATTCGCGATTTGAGGTTTGGTCCCATAGTAAAAGTTGTTTATAATGATGAACCACATACAATGACCTTTTAAGAGGTTGCTGGTGTTTTTCAAATAACCCTGTATAGGTCTTCAACATAACTGGCGAAAGGTGGGTGTACAGGTCCACCTCTGCTTAACCCTTCTGGGAATTCAGGTGTGATGATGATTTTGATTTTATGTAATTCAGGTGTGATGATGATTTTGATTTTGATTTTATGTATGATGATGATTTTCATATTTTTCTCTACTCACCGTTTCTCTGCCTACCCCATAATTACACGCAATACCATGAAGGTGTGTGACGTATCACTTGTATAACTATTTTTTTGCGTAGTACTACATTCTCTTTACAATTTGTCTTCGCCCACTGTACAGTCACGAGCATAAGTAAGTATGTATACACTTGGCTTTATTCAAAGGCGATTTTCTCCTTTATTTTTGAATGAAATTTTATGTTATTATGAACATGTTATTTTTGAATCCATAGGTTTATGTAAAGTGCCGTATTTCAACGTTACATTCGTTATTTCAAGAAAAAATCGCAATTGAAAGTTGCCAAGTGTTGACATATTAGTGCTCGTGACTGTACGCTTAAATAAATAGCAGAGCATTCTTCACTAAGTTACAACTCATTAGAAGATAATTACCTCACTCTTGAAGATTCCTTCAAAATGTACGTTCAGTATAATGAGATACTAAACGGTAAGAGAATGATGCTATTGAATTTGTGAAGCAAGCAACAAATTATTTAGCGTATTCAGCCTATAATGTTCCTACTGCTGGCATATAGGGCTCCTCTCTTCGAGAGAGAATGGGCTGTAATTTATCACGCGGGCCCAGTGCGGGTTGGTAGATGTCACATGTCTTCGAATTTTTAGTTCTAGGACATGCCGATTTCCTCCCAATGTTTTCCTTCAGCGTTTTGAGAGCAGTGATGACGAAATTATTGAAACAAAGTAAAATACCTGTGCGTGTGTGTAAAAAAGTTCTTGAGTGGCGACCACGAACCGGAAGACGCAGCGTAGGTAGGCCTCCCGCTATGTGGACCGACGACATCGTGAGAGTCGCGGGCAACCGATGGATGCAAGTGTCTGATTGTCGTTCGGCGTGGTGGTCTAAGGGGGAGGCCTTTGTTCAGCAGTGGACGTCTTTCAGCTGATGATGATGATGATGAAAATACCTGTCTGGGTTCACACCCACGACCTGCAACTCGTAAGTAGGAGCCGTTACCACTGAACCACCACAGTTCTAATAAATTATTTATGCAGGTCATCATCTGCCTAGCCTTTTCCCAACTACGTTGGGGTCGGCTTCCAGTCTAAACGGATGCAACTGAATACCAGTATTTTACATGGAGCGACTGCCTATCTGACCTCCACAACCCAGTTACTGGGTAATACGATACCCCTTGGTAAGACTGGTTGTCAGAATTTCGGGCTACTGACTACCCGTAACGACTGTCAAAGATCCACGAATGACAGCCGGGACCAACGGCTTAACGTGCTTTCCAAGGCACGGAGGGGTCTTGGTACGTAAAGACGGTCACCCATCCACAGACCAACCGCGGCAAGCGTTACTTAACCTGATCGATCGACCTGTGCGGCTGTTATTATTTAGCCACGGGCCCCTCTATTTATGCAGGTATCTACAATAATTATTACAGATTGACTTGTAATTTTCCGGAACGGATAGAAATTTGTTGTGGGTAGTTGTTAGGAAAACTGACTTTCATTAATTTGACAAACAATTATAAAATCTCAAATCAACTCTTAATGTAATAGGTACTCCCTTTTATTCATAAACTTTGATCAAAGTTTAGTAGTGATTATCGACTGTTTAACGATACATTTTTGACGTTTAAACGTCACATAACTTTATTCACCGTTTATAAATAAACTTACTGTGTAAGGGGCAATAAAAAGTTCAATTTGGGTAATAGAAAAACAATTGCTGATCTGTTAATGTGTACAACTTACCAAAAGAGGTAATTAACCAGGGTCGTCGGATATAAATGAAATTTAGTAAGAAACCGATGGTTGTTTTTGAATGAAATTTGACTTGATAAATGAACTGTTTGTTTCTTATTAATTAAATTAAATTTTATTCAATAACATCCACTGGTTCGGATCGGTTACTTATCTCCTTTGGTGACCGTACGTCGCAGTAAATATTTTTGAACTCCTATTTGAATTAAATGTTGCAATACTACAAAGCTTTGTTAAAGTAACATACAGAAGTGATACTCATCCCCGTATTAGTCTAAAACTGCATCGTCCGCTACATCCCGCTAACACAATTTTGTGCTAAGTTAAGCGGAAGAACTACTGAACAGCTGGTGTGAATTAGCGATGCTTCATCAAAGTGGACGAAATTTAATTAGACAACACCCTGTGATTAAAGTGGTAGATAGAATTATGTCATCGGAATATTAAATGAAAAGAAAGAAAAAAAAAATATTCTCCACAAACTAAACGCACAAAAAATGCATAAAATACACACATACAAATTAGCAAAAAGCCTCGTACTTACTCAACCAATTAAACATTGAGAAAAATACATTTTTGTCAATGGAAATAAGGACCAGGTCAAATTCTGCCTGCGGGTGCTTACATACAGAAACAGGTTTCCAGTGCAGGCGAGTCTGTGCGGGTCGGTGCGGGTGAAATAGTTCCACATTAACTTATGCTCTCACACATAAAGAAACAGGTAAAACATGTAAGTGTTTCCTTCTGAAGATCAAACCTGCGGAGACCTGTACCGGGAGTCGGGACCGAAAACCCGCTTCTTTATGTAAGCACCCTGCGGAAATGAATACCATCTTAAATCTTAGAAAGTTTTGAGTACCGTCAAACGAGGTGACTATGTGGCAGGCAGGTGAGAATATGCCATGGAGGTAATGGACTATAAAATTACCGATTTCTTTTTCAGCTTTGTCAAAAGCCACTTTTTTTTAGGTTAGTCGATTTTATAAACATTTTACCATCTCTAGTTCATCCTAAAAAAAAGTGGCTTATGATAAAGCTGAAAAAGAAATCGGTAATTTTATAGTCCATTACCTCCATGGCACATTCTCACCTGCCTGGCACATAGTCACCCCGTTTGACGTATAGATTGTGGATGGCTATGAGTAGGGGAAGACCAAAGAAGCGATGGATGAAAGATCATATGGATAGAGAGGGGGTGAGTACCGAGATGACGACTAATAGAGAAGTGTGGATGAAAAAGACATGTTGCACCGACATCCAATAAATTGGGAAAATGGTAAGAGAATGGATGAATGGTTAATGGCCCCGATTCTGTTGTTCACAAACTGACCTAATTTAAGTTCAGTGCATCTTTTTCTTTCTATTTCATTAAAAAAGTACAGATGATAAATATTAGTTTAATCCTGTCAAATTAGTCAGCGTCTGACTTAAATTGACGTATTTTTAGTAGCCAATTTTTTAATCACGTCTAAACTTGTCTATGGATTATCTAATTTAAAAAACAGGACTAAACTAATATTTATCTTCTGTCCTTTTCTTAATGAAATAGAAAGAAAAAGATGCACTGAACTTAAAAATTTAGTTTGTGAACAACAGAATCGGGGCCAATGTTAATGTTTTTGTTTTGGCGATCGTTTGCGAAACACTCTTAAAAGTTACCACCCAAACAAGCCTAAATAAGCAAGCAGTTGTAAGGTTTTGTACAATATAATCATGTGTGCTTATATGCATTGTTGTGGGATGAAACATATTATATCAAGTTAGGTGGAAAATATCGTGATTAAGGCCTAGCTTCTCATTCACGAGATTGGGTCAAATCTGGGCAAGTACCAATGCGACTTTTTCAATTCAAATGTACTTAGGTTGGACCTAACCGACATCTTTAATGGAAAAACTCGAGTGCTTATAGTTACTATAAATCTGAAAATGCTGACCCGACAATAAGCAACAATAATAGGCTGGAATTATTTATTTTATATCAAACTAGCTTCTGCCCGCGACTTCGTCTGCGTGAAATTTCTTGTTCCCCCGACCAACCCCGTCGCATCGCGTCGCCCGCCCGCGCATTCTGCATTTTTTTTCTTTTTGCTCGGCTCCAAGGGTCGTAGTGATATTAAAATATAACCCAGAATAGGGCTATCAAATGCAAAAAAATGTTTTAATCTGATTGGTAGTTCCAGAGGTTACCCTCAACATACAAACTTACAAACAATACCTCTTTTTATTGTTATCGAGTTGAAATTAAAACCTTATACTCAGGTCTGCAGTCCCTTGAAACTGTGAAAATATCAAACATTTTCGTTAACTTAAAAAAAAGATACGGCTGTTTATGTCGCAAAAAACGTATATTTCTACACTCTCAAGGGAATCAAAATGTTTAGGGTACTTCCCGTTGACCTAGAATCATGAAATTTGGCAAGTAAAGCAATTTCATGTTGCAAAAGTAAAGGAAAAAATCCGAAACCCGTAAATTTGTAGTTACATACCTACTTTGTACGGAACCCTCGGTGGGCGAATCCGACTCGCACTTGACCGGCTTTTTTATAATCCTACTTCCTCCTACCAATATTATAAATGCGAAAGTTTGTGAGGATGGATGGATGGATGTTTGTTACTCTTTCACGCAAAAACTACTGAACGGATTTTGATGAAACTGTACAGTAATGTAGCTTATACATCAGAATAACACATAGGATACTTTTTATCCCGATATTCTCACGGGATCGAAACTTACGCGGGTGAAACCGCGGGGCGCAGCTAGTATTATGTAAAGATTATTATGTTTTCTTATGTGACTTTAGGCAAGTTACAGACCACAGAACAGACAAAAGCGGTATCTCTTCTATCTGTTCGGTGTTACAGACAGCAGCAAAAATAATCTTTTACCAAGAACTACCCGAAACAACAGAACGTACTACGCAAACTGAAACTAATGACTCTCCCTCACGTGTCGCAACAATTTATTCCAATGATAAAGTCGCATGTCTTGCAAATGAAGCTAAATCGTTTCCCCACGCGGTCTGTACAGTGTTATTGTTTCAAAACAATTGTTTTAATTACTTAATTGTAATTGTTATGTTCATCTATATGACAGTAATGATGGATTTCTTGTGAAAACATTTTCTTGTAGTGAAAAAAAATTGTTTCTATAGAGTATGGAATGAAGTCAGCGTAAAGCAACTTAAGAACAAATTACATCTTTTCTCTGTTATTTTAATTAAATGATTGTGACGTTGTAAATTATACTAAACATAATATTACGCCTGTTATTCCCCAACGGGCTAGGCAGAGATGCACCTTAGCAAGTACACCCACATTTCACCAGTTATGCTTAAGCCTCATGTGTTTAAGCCTCATGTGATAGTTGGCGAGCCTATAGCTCCATGTGATAGGGGAGGAGCCTATAGCTCCATGTGATAGTGGCTACGGTGGGCGAGCCTATAGCTCCAACCAGGTACAAATCCGGACTCCAGGATGCTACTGATAAGTTCATAAAAGAAAAACCCAATACCACTGCCCCACCTGGGAATCGAACCCAGGACGTCATGCTCAACAGTAGCGCTTGCGACCACTACACCAACGAGGCGGACACACACGTAGTAAATATACGATTTCAGTGAAATAACCCTTATTTATTCAAGGGTCAGGCAAAGTGTTAAGGGTTTTTCTATACGGAATTTCTCAGTAGCAGTCCGGAGTGTGGATGTCTGCCCGGCTGATGGTAATTGTTCCCCATTACATGGGACTTAAACATAACTGGTGAAATGTTGGTGTACTATAGGTACTGACGCCAGCACATCAAACTACCCGAAACTGTTAAATTTCTCCAATCAACTTTGAACCTTGTGCTTTTGCGATAAAGTTGAAAATCTAGTAAAGAAAGACAAATTGTGGTAGTTTGATATGCTAGCGTCTGTACATAATCAGCCTATAATGTTCCCACTGCTGGGATACAGGCCTCATCTCTGTGAGAGGGAGTGGGCCGTAATCCACCACGCGGGCCCAGTGTGGGTTGGTAGATGTCACATGTCTTCGAATTTACGATTCTAGGAGATGCCGGTTTCCTCACGATGTTTTTTTTTCATCGTTTTTGAGAGCAGTGGTGATAAAATATACTTACACACAGTAAAGCGCCTGCCTGGATTCGATCCCACGACTTATAACTCGTTAGTCCGAGCTGTTTACCACTGAGCCACCACTACATGACTACTGCAGAATATCTGAAGACCAATTCTCTTAATTTAAAACGTTCAAAATCTAGTCGCAGTCTCATCTGGGCGACAAACAAATGTCAAAGCAGGAGCCTACGTAGGAGCCTTTTGGCCTCGTATAGGACTTTTTGTTTCATTTTTCTTTTTGTTATTTTTTTATTATTTTTTTTAGTTTTTATTTTGGTATTTTAATTTAGACTGTGTTTAATTTAGTTTGTGATCCTCCTGTACGAGTCGCAATATATACTTTTTCTTTCTTTCTTTAAAAACTTGTCAAAATGTAGGGAAATTAGAGGTATTTTTTACAGATTGAGACTGAAATCAGACTGTGAACGTTCTTAGAATTACGAGAATTGCCCCTCTGCTTTCTCAAAAGTTCAATGAGCTGTACATTTTTTTATATCATGAAACCGTTGTCCCCGTAGTGTCAGTGTGCTATCGACTGCCGTATGAATATAGATATGATATGACTATACGAGGCGCGCCCTCGCGTCCTAGTGTGATTGATTCGTATGCATCTTGTACTGTCGTAGACATAACTCGTTGGAATTTGTAAGCTTTTACTATTTCTTTCATGACAGAAGGGGATTCCCAACAAAATAGATTTTTTTAAAACGCGTTGTTTGTATTGACAATTTTGTTATACCGGTTATAACACCAGAGTATTCGAAAGTAAACGTCAAGGTTTAAAAGATCGGTTTTAGCGATAAAAGACAGATTGTGTCAACCTTTGTAAAATGTCTACATTTATACAGCGTCAAATTAAATTACTTAGCGAAACTCCGCAGATGATCAATGGGCATCGATATCTAAAAAAAATACTAAAACAAAATTTTGGGGTCAACGACCTTAGATAGTGTATAAATTTTTTTTTAAAATATTTTTTTATTTTCATGTAAACTTCAAAGACGTAATGCGTATCAATACTTATACGCGATAAAACAAAATTAACTGATTTTCTCAACTCATACTTCGAGTAAGGTATCGGTCGCCCAGCCAAAAAAAAAACTTAAATTCTTTTCTCGTTTGATTACGTTTAGATATCTATTATCTAAACGTAATCACCGTAAACGTAAACGTAATACCTTTAACGTCTGTCGATTTTCGCTAGTTAATTTAATTTGACCCTGTATCTGTAACATTTATGGTTTACATAATAAAGGGTATGCTATCTATCTTTCTTTAGGCGTATTTTTGGCAAACAGCTCCAACATCAACTGGGCAACTTGCTGACTGCTTCTATTCCTTTCATCTCATCATGAACTGTTTTATTATTACGTTATTCGAAACTTTTTCGCATGCTGTCCATGCCAAAAAGTTTATCTGTCCCCTTATTTTTTTGTCGGTCTCTTCTCTGTTGTATAGACGTCAGCACATCAAGCTACCCGCAACTGTCAAAATTTCCCAATCAACTTTGAACCTTATGCTTTAGCGATAAATTTGAAAATCTTTTAAAGAAATTTGACAGACTGTAATAGCTTGATGTGCTGGCATCTGTGCAACGATAATCTTTAATCTCATATTTTCTTTATTCTGATCTTTATCATCACCAACATCGTCTATAATCAACAAACTCAACTGTACCCTAATTGCGTAACACACTATCAATCGGAATCTGAATCATTTTGAAGCAAATTGCTAATCCATTGCTTCTTAAGTTTATTTATTTAATACTTCAAGCACATACATGTACAGAGGTGGACTTAATGCCATAGGCATTTTCTACCAGTCAACCTTTGGGTGATGCAGAGACAAACAGTGGTAGGTGCAATCATGAAAATTGAGGAATAAATATTTTAAATATAAAGATACGCATAAACCCATTAGAACTATGAATATAATATATCGAAAAAAAAAAAAAACGAAAAATTTGTCTGCTCAACACGTAAATAACGCAATGAATGTTGTGGAACTGTCAAAATTAAACCGATTCCGATTGACAATGTGTTACGCAATTGCCCCGCTGGTTATAGGTCTCTTTTAAATCATCAGGCACTGTTCTATGATACTACCGTTAGGTCTGCCACACTAAGTTACAATAGTATTTCTATCATTTTGAATGATATTGCTAATCCATTGCTTCATATGTTCGAAAAATTTGTCTGCTGAACAACGAAAATATCGCAATGAATGTTGTGGAACTGTCAAAATTAAACCCATTCCTACAGTTAGTGTGTTGTGCAATGACCCCGCTAGTTTAGATTAGAATTCCATATTATTGTCTTTTATTTGTTTTAGTTATTTGTTATTTCGTATCTCAATATAAGTTGCACCGGTTAATGTCATCTCGTCAACGCCGGCTGTTGCTGAAAATCAGCTCTGTGTGTCTGTGTCTCACATAGGATCGCAGCATTATGCTGAGCGATGGCCGATTTGCGCGTTTGTGACGTACAGACGCCAGCACATCAAGCTGTAGTAGTATTTTAAATAAATTTGACGGATTGTAGTAATCTGTCAAATTTATTTAATAGATTTTTGACTTTATCACTAAAGTTTAAGGTTCAAAGTTGATTGGGAAAATATTATAGTTTCGGGTAGCTTGTTTTGTCATCATACATGAAATTGAAAACGTTCGCAAACTCGAAATACTAGGTGCAGTAATTTTTGCAAAATCATTATAAATTGTCATTTCCCAAATATCAATTCTTGAAAAAAGTCAAATAAAAAATGTAATTGTCATCTTAGAAAGTGGAAATTAAGTTATTGCCTTCAAGTAAACACGAATTATCAGCGAAAAAGTAAAAAAAGAAATCATAATCTGTGAAAACTTTTTCATCCTTGTGTTAATTTTATTCTGTGCGTCATGTTTTACCGCAAATTAATGTATTTTCTTTCTTTATAAATTACCCCACAATTTCTACTGACAGTTAAATGCATTACCCTTTCATTTGTGTTTTTCGACTGTCCCTACGATTTCCGCCCTCGCCAGTACTATCCACCAGTCCTGGCGGCCAGTCGACAGGTATCCATTTAATCCATTCCGTTTTAATTTGTTTGAATGGACGAACGTTTAATACATCGCATCGCTGACGACGGGCTATTGATGTTTCATTTAATGGCTTTCAGTCATAATAGGGCCAGTATTGTTTTTTGCAAGTTTGGTTAACCTCTGTCTCATAAATATTTTCATTGTTAAGGATAGAATGTTATCTTAATCCTACTAATATTATAAACGCAAAAGTTTGTGAGTATGCATGGATGGATGTTTGTTACTCTTTCACGCAAACTACTAAACGGATTTAGATGTTTCGCACACAGATAGTTTATAACCAGGATTAACACATAGAATACGTTTTATCTCGACGGGATCGAAACGTATGTGCGTGAAACCGCGGGGCGCAGCTAGTATTATTATAATTAAGGGTGTATGAGCATTACAGTTTAATATTGTAACTTAAGGGTGTTAAAAGAAATATCCGTAAGAGGTAGGCAGATGTGTATATGACAGTTCGCCAACTTATTTGCATTAATCGGGCACTAATAAATGATTGGTCGTGATGGCCAAGTGTATCGACGCGCAAACTGTTACCATGAATTCAGCATTATGATTCTGGCTTATTAGACGGTTCACACGAATTTACTCGCCTAAAACGGGCGAATTGTAACTTTTAAATAATATTAAACCTTCTATAGGCGACTCGCACGAAGTTAATTTATTTGTGGGCGAGGCGACAACTGCAGAAATATGTATTTAGGCTATTGGCACATTTAGAATTTTATTACGAGAATTGCCCCTAAGGTTTCTCAAAAGGTCAACGAACTATATACGTTACGGCTAATTGCCGAAGTGCGGCTACACCTAGTATTAGCCGGGTACAACTAGGTGCATCCTACGCCGATGGAGCTATTTCTGTGTAAAGGGTTTAAAGTAACCTAACCAAACCTAACCTCGGGGTGCCTTTCGATCGCTCTTGCATCCTACGTCGCCTATCGACTGACCGCAACCATGCAACCGATGTCACCCGAAGTACACATGAACCGCATGTGGCCGGCTGCACCTAGTTGTACCCGGCTAAAACTAGGTGTAGCCGCACTTCGGCCGGCTAAAACTATGTGTAGCCGCACTTCGGCCATTAGCCGTGACATATACATTCTATTATATCATGAAACCGTTGTCCCCGTAGTGTCAGTGTGCTATCGACTGCCGTATGAATATAGATATGATATGACTATACGCGGCGCGCCCTCGCGTACTAGTGTGATTGATTCGTATGCATCTTGTACTGTCGTAGACATAACTCGTTGGAATTTGTAAGCTTTTACTATTTCTTTCATGACAGAAGGGGATTCCCAACAAAATAGATTTTTTTTAAACGCGTTGTTTGTATTGACAATTTTGTTATACCGGTTATAACACCATAAGAGTATACGAAAGTAAACGTCAAGGTTTAAATGATCGGTTTTAGCGATAAAAGACAGATTGTGTCAACCTTTGTAAAATGTCTACATTTATACAGGGTCAAATTAAATTACTTAGCGAAACTCCTCAGATGTGATGGGCATCGATATCTAAAAAAAATACTAAAACAAAATTTTGGGGTCAACGACCTTAGATAATGTATAAAGTTTTTTTTTAAATATTTTTTTATTTTCATGTAGACTTCAAAGACGTAATGCGTATCAATACTTATACACGATAAAACAAAATTAACTGATTTTCTCAACTCATACTTCGAGTAAGGTATCGGTCGCCCAGCCCAAAAAAAAAAACTTAAATTCTTTTCTCGTTTGATTATGTTTACCTAGATATCGATGCCCTTAACGTCTGTCGATTTTCGCTAGTTAATTTAATTTGACCATGTATATGTAATATTTATGTTTTACATAATAAAGAGTATGCTATCTATCTTTCTTTAGGCGTATTTTTGGCAAACAGCTCCAACATCAACTGGGCAACTTGCTGACTGCTTCTATTCCTTTCATCTCATCATGAACTGTTTTATTATTACGTTATTCGAAACTTTTTCGCATGCTGTCCATGCCAAAAAGTTTATCTGTCCCCTTATTTTTTTGTCGGTCTCTTCTCTGTTGTACAGACGTCAGCACATCAAGCTACCCGCAACTGTCAAAATTTCTCAATCAACTTTCAACCTTATGATTTAGCGATAGAGTTGAAAATCTATTAAAGATATTTGACAGATTATAGTAGCTTGATGTGCTGGCGTCTGTACAACGATAATCTTTAATCTCATATTTTCTTTATTCTGATCTTTATCATCACCAACATCGTCTATAATCAACAAACTCAACTGTACCCTAATTGCGTAACACACTATCAATCGGAATCTGAATCATTTTGAAGCAAATTGCTAATCCATTGCTTCATAACTTCGAAAAATTTGTCTGCTCAACACGTAAATAGCGCAATGAATGTTGTTGAACTGTCAAAATTAAACCGATTCCCATTGATAATGTGTTACGCAGTACGAGTTTTGAGTTTTTTTTTTGAGTTTTATTTTGTACTTAAAACATGGTGTTTTCTTGTCGGCATCAGCCGACGGTGGCGTGTTGGGCACGTTTACATTTGTCGGCTATACACGACCGTGGCGGTCAAAGGGTTAAATCAACAGGCACAGTTCTATGCTACTACCGTTAAGTCTACCACATTTAGTTACAACACTATTTATATCATTTTGAATGATATTGCTAATCCATTACTTCATATATTTGAAAAATTTGTCTGGTGAACCACGAAAATATCGTAATGAATGTTGTGGAACTGTCAAAATAAAACCCATTCCTACAGTTAGTGTGTTGTGCAATGACCCCGCTAGTTTAGATTACTTTGGTAATTATTTTTTTTAGTTATTTCTTATTTCGTATCTCAATATAAGTTGCACCGGTTAATGTCATCTCGTCCACGCCGGCTGTCGCTGAAATCTAACGCTGTGGCTCTGTCTCACATAGGCGGCCCGTACACAGTCAATCTCGATCGCGATCCGCGATCAAAATCAATGATCGCGATCCGCGATCAAAATCAATGATCGCGATCCACGATCCGTACATTCACGATTCGTACATTATCAATCTGGATCGCGATCATTGATTTTGATCGCGGATCGCGATCGAGATTGACTGTGTACGGGCCGCCATAGGATCGCAGCATTATGCTGAGCGATGGCCGATTTGCGCGTTTGTGACGTACAGACGCCAGCACATCAAGCTGTAGTAGTATTTTAAATAAATTTGACAGATTGTAGTAATCTGTCACATTTATTTAATAGATTTTTGACCTTATCACTAAAGTTTAAGGTTAAAAGTTGATTGGGAAAATATGACAGTTTCGGGTAGCTTGATGTGCTGCCGTCTGTTTCTCATTATACAGGTTGTTTTGTCATCATACATGAAATTGAAAACGTTCGCAAACTCAAAATACTAGGTGCAGTAATTTTTGCAAAATCATTATAAATTGTCATTTCCCAAATATCAATTCTTGAAAAAAGTCAAATAAAAAATGTAATTGTCATCTTAGAAAGTGGAAATTAAGTTATTGCCTTCAAGTAAACAGGAATTATCAGCGAACAAGTAAAAAAAAAAAAACATAATCTGTGAAAACTTTTTCATCCTTGTGTTAATTTTTTTCTGTGCGTCATGTTTTACCGCAAATTAATGTATTTTCTTTCTTTATAAATTACCCCACAATATCTACTGACAGTTAAATGCATTACCTTTTCATTTGTGTTTTTTGACTGTCCCTACGATTTCCGCCCTCGCCAGTACTGTCCACTAGTACTGGCGACCAGTCGACAGGTATCCATTTAATCCATTCCGTTTTAATTTGTTTGAATGGACGAACGTTTAATACATCGCATCGCTGACGACGGGCTATTGATGTTTCATTTAATGGCTTTCAGTCATAATAGGGCCAGTATTGTTTTTTGCAAGTTTGGTTAACCTCTGTCTCATAAATATTTTCATTGTTAATGATGGAATGTTATCTTAATTCTACTAATATTATAAGCGCGAAAGTTTGTGAGTATGGATGGATGGATGTTTGTTACTCTTTCACGCAAAAACTACTGAACGGATTTGGATGTTTCGCACACAGATAGTTTATAATCAGGATTAACACATAAGTATAATACGTTTTATCTCGATCGAGGATCGAAACTTATGTGCGTGAAACCGCGGGGCGCAGCTAGTATTATTATAATTAAGGGTGTATGAGCATTACAGTTTAATATTGTAACTTAAGGGTGTTAAAAGAAATATCCGTAAGAGGTAGTATAGCATCTACCTACTACAAACCTGTATATACTTACACTTTACATACATTCACATTTATTCATCCCACTCTTTTATCATGTTTACATCTTATTTTTGCGAATCGGCCTAAAAACGATTCCTTTCCTTATATAATTACCAAATTAAATATTTCTATAGTTTTCATTGTTTTTTTTTATTTTTTTTATTTATCATTTAAACAAAAGAAAACAGGATTACTAATATTAAATAGCAACCAAAAACCACTAAGGTTTAAACTTGTGCTATCATGATCTTGTGTTATGACATTTACGTCAGGCTGTCAAACTGATATTACTTTTTTCTGTTTATTTTCTTTCGTAATTTCTTACTGGCTTAGTCTATGAAGGTTACTTTTGATTTGTATAATTTTAAATTATTTTTATCTTTATGTTAGCTCAAATATTGTATTTTATAGATAATTATGACTGTTTATTGAATAACTGTATCCTAATTTAAATTCATAAAAATAATTAACACTCTCTCAGTATTCATCAAAGAGGTTTTTAAACAAATATTTCTGGCTGCTTCAAGCTCATGACAGGAGCATATTTTATGAACGAAAACTTCAATTTTGGAAAGAGCTAAAAGAAATGAAGATGGAAAAACAAATGGCAGACTCATATAAAAGGACCTCTGACATATTATTTAGGAGGATTCAGCTCTGGTTTCACTCAAAGAAACATCTCCGCTACAGACCACGTCCAACTACTAAAGGAAAAGTACAACAGAAGTCAAGCCTTAACTAAACTTGACCAAGGAACTATTTTGACTTCATATCTTGACGGGATGACTACGCTGAAGTCCAGAGCAGAATCCTCATATAATGTGTCAGAGGTCCTTTTATATCAGTCTGCCATTTGTTTTTCCATCTTCATTTCTTTTAGCTCTTTCCAAAATTGAAGTTTTCGTTCATAAAATATGCTCCTGTCATGAGCTTGAAGCAGCCAGAAATATTTGTTTAAAAACCTCTTTGATGAATACTGAGAGAGTGTTAATTATTTTTATGAATTTAAATTAGGATACAGTTATTCAATAAACAGTCATAATTATCTATAAAATACAATATTTGAGCTAACATAAAGATAAAAATAATTTAAAATTATACAAATCAAAAGTAACCTTCATAGACTAAGCCAGTAAGAAATTACGAAAGAAAATAAACAGAAAAAAGTAATATCAGTTTGACAGCCTGACGTAAATGTCATAACAATGAAAACTATAGAAATATTTAATTTGGTAATTATATAAGGAAAGGAATCGTTTTTAGGCCGATTCGCAAAAATAAGATGTAAACATGATAAAAGAGTGGGATGAATAAATGTGAATGTATGTAAAGTGTAAGTATATACAGGTTTGTAGTAGGTAGATGCTATAGTAGGCAGATGTGTATATGACAGTTCGCCAACTTATTTGCATTAATCGGGCACTAATAAATGATTGGTCGTGATGGCCAAGTATATCGATGCGCAAACTGTTACCATGAATTCAGTATTATGATTCTGGCTTATTAGACGATTCACACGAATTTACTCGCCTAAAACGGGCGAATTGTCACTTTTAAATAATATTAAACCTTCTATAGGCGACTCGCACGAAGTTAATTTATTTGTGGGCGAGGCGACAACTGCAGAAATATGTATTTAGGCTATTGGCACATTTTGAATTTTATGCAATGAAATTTAGAAAATAGTACACGTTTTATAATATGTAACTCTTGTTGTGTGTCTAGTTGTCTTTACCACACTAGGCCCGCTTGGTGGATTACAGCCTCTCACAGAAAGGAGATCTGTGTGCCAGCTGTAGGACTATTATAAACTGATTGATTATGTTATCCTCGATATCAACCAAAACATTTCTACCAACGTTCTAGTTACATATAGCACATCATTTATCAACTAAATTATAATTATCATAACGAACCTTCGAGTCTTAGCGTTAAGCATTGAACAGAACTTAATTAGCACCTTGAATAGGTATTTGTAGGTACTCAAATAATTGTATTTCAATGTAGCGTACTTGATCCTGGCTTTTGATACAATCCACTTTTCGGATTAGGCTTTACAATTGATTCTCTTATAAATTACCTGTACGGCTTTCTTTACAAATCTATATACTTACAGTTGATTTGAACAGAAACTCAGTCTTTTGTCGAAGCTTCTAAAATTCAGTAGGTAAGCATGTTGACCGAACGTTTTTTTTCGATACATTGGAAAAATCTACACGTACACACCTCTATTCGGGTCGAAGGACCAGAATTCAACGTTCGGCATTCAACTTGACCTTACCATTTACTAGCTTTTTCTTGATTGCTTGAATGCCGGATATGGAAACTGCAAATCGTAGGAAGTGTATTATGTATTGTTGGTTAAGTGCAACAACAGGTAGTTTCGTGTGACGGGAGGTTGAGATCCCTTAAATAGGGTTGAGCTACATGGCGACTGATGTATATATGCCGTCTGTCAGGACAGGAAAATTCAAAGCTACAATGGCTATTTCTTCAAAAAGCCCTTCCAAACATGGGCCTGCTTTATTAGACTCACATACAATCTTACTATGTATTTTAATGTTCGGACTAAAAATACCTTGATCTCTGAGTTTGTTTCCGCATTTCTTGTCAGGGATGAGTCAGCTAAGAAATGCCAGCGCTATGTAGTTTTGAAATGTTTCCCGAAAAATTGACGTGTAGGTAAAAGTATCTTAAAAAATCTACTTATAAACGTTCACGAACGCGACGCATTGCAATCAGCCAGGCACAAATCTAGAGTTCGGGCTGTTAATGATCTTCAGTCGTGCAAATAATATTATTCGTCAGTATCCAGGCCATATTGTCCCGTATCACGCCGCTTGGTGTCGCAGTAGCGTGTACTTCTCAATTGTTACATAGCGCACTTATCCAATTTAAGGAGTTATCCGTTTCGTCGACCACTTACAAGATTCCTTGTAGAGGTCGATCTGCTTCTACATGTATCATCCTGCGTTTGATATTCTACCTACAAAGGATCGTGATTTTCAGTTTGAAAGTGTGTGTGATTGAAAAGATTTACAATTGATTGATCTGTGTGGCTGCAAACAAAGTTTACCTATCAACGCAGTTAGTAGAAATGGAAATATTTGAGAACCTCAGAAAATATATACTTTTCTAAAAGGAGTTATTCAAAAGTAGTTCTAACATGATAAACAATTCATGGTGACGCTCATTGACTTTAACCAAGAAGGAACAGATTATTACGAGACTGACTGACGTGGAAGCAAAAAAGATTGACTACTTATATAATATTGTGTTAGTCTTGACAGGACTTGCTCAATGCACACTCTGAACGGTTCCTGAATATTCCCCATACATCTGTCACTATAACCATAATATCTTCGTCCAACAGCTTCGGCCCACCGACAATGACGGTGACGGTGTCATCGGAGAGGCGCTCCGACGCGCTGGCGGCGCAGCGGTGGGGTTCACCTCGACAAGTCACACTTAAACGTAATCCTGGAGCGCCGCTAGGAGTCAGTATCGTTGGAGGCAAGGTGGGTTAATACAAGAATTTGATCATGCAAAATTAAGGATTACAGCATACGACGACAAGGATTCCCTTGTACCGCTAAGACAGCATAACACAGCAGTTAAAGATCAAAGTCATACAACAAGACTTACTGATAACCAACTAAGCTCTATAATAGTAACAATAAATAAATCTGGGTATTGTAAAATTTAACTAGACAAAAGTACATAAAACACAATAACATCAGGGCCTCAAGTCTGCTATTACAATAGTGTTAGAATGGTCTATCATTGATTTCATAATTGTTGATTTTGACAAGTTTGGTAATCTACTAATATAATGGCGTCATTATGGCTTTCCAATGATCAACCACTGACACTCCATTGAAAAAAATGGCATAAAATGGTAATCTCGTACATAATGACAAATGAATAAATGTAATGTTTATTATTGCTATAAAACAAACTTCTTACTACTTCAAATTGCAAACACTAATACGTATTAAGTAAAAATATATATTAAATGAAATCTAGCATGAAATTTAGTAGTTTTTCTCAGACCATTGACCGACCAATGATCGACCATTATGAATTTACCAGATTACGAACTTTTAGCAAAATGACAATGGGATCGTGTTGGAATGACGAATTTATAAAAATAGCAGACTTGGGCCCTAGGTGAGTGGTCAAACGCGAGCTTGTCTAATAGTTTCATTACAAAATATGTTTATATTGTACACCAGAAAATAAATACATAGCAAAAAATACACTACAAAACATACAATGAGCAGCCTTATTGCTTTCTGCGATCTCTTCCAGGTAACATTGGAATGGACAGTGATTGTGTGGATATAAAAAATGGAGTTGTCATTGATGCAAAATAATATGCTTTTTTTTTGGGATTTTGTAGTTCTACAACTTTTTCAGTAAAAACTGAACGACTCCCTACATAAAACTGTATTTTTGTACAGGTTGACATAATCTCTAATCGCGACGGTGACGAAGGTGAAGAGAAGGCGATATTCGGCATCTTCATCAAGAATGTGGTGCCGGGCAGTCCTGCGGGGAACTGTGGAGAGTTACAAGTAAGTATCAGCCATTTTACAAAGAGTGGCTAACGTAAGTAGTGACTCGGCATATGATGCCTGGTGGTGATATATGTATGTATCATAATGAATGCCATGAAAATATTATTTATTGTTGAAACAATATCACCCAATGATGGTATTATAAGTGCTTATAGAAGCAACAGGGCTTAAAGTTCATCCACCTTCACTGAAAAGGGAGATCAGACGGGTGTTGTGTCTGGCGGGCAACTGCCCAATGTTTCATGTCGGGCTGTTGTATATGTGCTATTTGTGCGGTAAACTCTGCTTGCGAGATGCAGGATTTTGCGTGACGTCAGGTTAATGCGTAGTTCGCATGTGGCGGTGTAGATGCTGCTACATAAATAGAATATAATAGAATAGAATACTCTTTATTATGTACACCATTATAAATTACAGACATAAATATAGATATTTTGCAAAGCGTGACACAATGGGCGGTCTTATCGCTAAAAGCAGAAAGCATGTTCATATATATACACGACTGGCACGGAAGAACAGAGAACGTCACGGCAGACGCAACTAGGCAAGTACGGTTGATTCTGCCATTGACGCGTGCCCCTCGTGTATATGAGCACATAACAATAGAAACTATAAAATATCAAGGCAAAGAATATAAAGGTATTCAACAAAGGCATCATTGATAACTCCCCTCTCACTGCAGCGACTGCTTTTCATTTGTTTCTGGGGTCCTTAGGAGAAAAACTTTATAAGCACTTACATACTCACTAAACACCAGTGGGATACTATCTTGACCACACCATTTCTCACAGACAGGCGACCGTATCCTCGAAGTGGACGGAGTATGCGTGAGGTCGGCGCAGCATGAGCGAGCGGTGCAGCTCATCAAGGCTGCTGGCGATGCTGTTACTCTTACAGTACAGAGTCTACTTGCATGGGTGAGAGAACAAGCATAATAATTAAAGAAGAAAGACTGCCTCGTTGGTCGCAAGCATAACTGTTTACTTGCTCAGCATTAGGTTCGGGTTCAATTCTCAGGTCAGGACAACGTGTTATTGCGATTTCATAAATAAATGTATTTTCTTTCTTTCTTTCTTATTTCCATCTGGAATTTCTTAGCAGCTGCCCGGAGTCTGGATTTGTACCTGGTTGATAGCAATAGGCTCGCCTATTACATGGGACTTAAATATAACTGGAAAAATGTGAGTGTAATGAAGGTACACCCCTGCCCAATCTTCGAGGATGACGTTGTAATGTTCAGGTTTAAAGAGTTCCATATGAATTCACATTTGTTTCAATACATAATGACAAGTTACAACTTTAACGTAACTCTTGAATACAGAGTTAAAGTCTGATGCTAACAGCAAGTAGTTGAATAATGTATATGTATTATGAAGGTTAAAATACTGCAAAGTGAAAAATAGCTTTAGTTACGGAAGTCAGTGTCTTTGTCTTAAGTATAAATTTTTCCATCTAAACTAATATTATAAAGAGAAAAGATTAGATATTGGCATGACCTCTATTAAGACATAGGATACTTTTTATCCCGCTATTCCCACGGGATCGAGACTTATGCGGATGAAACCGGGGGGTGCAGCCAGTAATAAATAAAATGAAACTTTTTTTTTTAAATCTGTTAAAGTCATAAGTTATTTATGAATTTGTTGCGTTGATTAAAATACTAATACTGATGCCATGCATACAGTTGGAGCGATCCTTCTGATATCAATAAAATATTTTTGCGCGGACTTGTACTTGATTGTTTTACTAGGCTTTCGTGAGTATTTTAATAAGCCAGGTACGAAGCCAACTAAATGAATGCAAATGTTTTTTTTTTTGCTAATCTCACAGCAATGCTTTGCTTTCCTACGACTTCTCTTTTGTTACCAATAAAAAAGAGATTCTCAATTTCACTGTGTATAACTTTCATTTGGAGGGTCTCGTGGCTAAGTAATAACAGCTACATGGACCGATCGATCAGGTTAAGCTACGCTTGCCGCGGTCAGTCTGTGGATGGGTGACGTTCTTTACAAACCTAGACCCCTTCATGTCCCTGTACGTACGTTAAGCTGTTGGTCCCGGCTGTCATTTGTGGATCCAGTCGTTACGGGTAGTCAGAAGCCTGAAAGTCTGACTACCAGTCTTACCAAGGGGTATCGTGCTACTCAGTGGTACCCAGTGGTTAGTCTGGAAGCCGACCCTAAACATAGTTGAGAAAAGGCTAGGCAGATGAGGCAGATGGTGATGAACTTTCATTTTACATTTTTATAGCTAAGATCTTCATTACAGAACACAGACTCTTCCGATGTGGAAGCATCAACGCCCCCCGCGTCCCCCACCCCCTCAGCGAGAAAATCCCCCGCGCCGCCACCGAAGGACAATAGAACACCGCAGCATGAGATCAAGGTAAGTCTTCTTAAAGTTTTGTTCCAGTTTCATGATTCAATGTTCCAGAACATTTAATCATGAACCTTAAAAATAATCCTGAAATGGGATAATAATCCTGGATTAGGCATTACTTTAATAAATCACCGTCATCATCATCATCTTCCTACCCTCTTCCCATGTTACTTGTGGCCGACGCAACACGTTTTCTTCTTCCACTCTCCCCTGTCAACCGTCACGCTAGCATTTCTTGCGTTGCCTTAAATAAGACAGATTTTTTTCCATCTAAGCGGTTCGTTTTATTGCTTGGATCCGCTTTTGTCAGTAGTTTTGGTCATTCACTCTTTGACAAGCTCATCACTTGTTCCTTTATCAATACCATAATTCTCAATAATTTTCTTGCCCTTATCCCAATTTCTTCTTTATTAGTCATCATCTCGGTAGTCAGCTCCTTTTCTAACCATATCATCTTTCATACAGTCTAGTGATCGTTTCTTTAGTCTTCCCCTATTCTTGTAGCCATCCACATTCTTACTCAAAGCTTCCTTTCCCGACAAAAGTGGAAAAAAGTGGAGATTCAGAATATTGGAGCTTTGTATGTACATACAAAGCAAGTACATGTACAACTAATAATACATTAGAAGATGAAAACGATCAAAAATATGATGTAAGAGATAAAGGAATGCAAAAAGATGCAGTTGAAGACAAAGATAACTTTGAAGCATATGTATAATTAATTACTAAAAGTGATGATGTGCTAGCTAGAAAGGCTGATGAACAATATTTTCTTTGATATCAAAATAATGGTAATAAGTCACCATGTGTTTGTTTTAGTCTCGAACGCCAGTTTAAAACTTAGTGAAACTCATATCAACTTTCAGACTTGTCCCTATTATTGAATTTTTTTTTAGTCATTTATAGTTATAATTGACTGATTAAAGAGTAATTGATGCTTCCACATACAAGCACAGATATCATGTTCTATTTGTACGTGGAAATATCACCTTTGACTGTCAAAGCCAAATTTATAACTTTGGAAACCAAAAATGTAAATGCCTTACCTCTTAATCTTCTGTACAGATAACAGTAACATCGGAAGCTGATGAAGAGAAGGAAGCTGAAGGTGACCCAGAGAAACCAGTGGACAGTACACCTTCAGATGAAACTGCTAAACAGGTGTACTCAGATGACTCCGATAGTAGTGACGAGGAAGACGAGAGAGATCTGCAGGGCAGGACGTATTCTGATAAAGGAAACGAGGTGAGTAGGATGGTAAAAAGCTTGAAGTGTGATGGTACTTAGGTATGACAGGACTTACGTTGGATAACCCCATAACCGGACGCCTTCAGACTAGGTGAAGCGACGATCTTTGCGGGGTGGCTGGTAGCAGCTGGATGAGAGTAGCCGAGAATTGCTAAATGACGTGCAATTGGAGTGGTCTATGTCCAGCAGTGGGCTGCTGTAGGCTGATGATGACGCGATAGCATGAAAGCAGCAGTACATCATTATAAATGTTGGCGAAACCGTCTGATATAAGCTCCAGTATGTTTATTAATTTATGTGTATTGATGATTTTTCCCTGTATATCTATTGATGATTGTAATTCTATAAATACATACTTGTTACGGTCGCGCTTCTTATTTTTTTCAACATAGAATTTGACACCGACCTGCAAATTGCAAAAAAAAAACGCTTCCCCATTAAGAAAAGCTGGTCCTTTTATTCATGGGCTATTAACGTGTTGTCCCCGTTTTAGACAGTTTATAAGTTCTCATACATCTGTCCTCTATCCTCTAGATTGACCGAGCTTCAGCCGGAGCAGTGAAACGCAGCAAAGAAGAGAAGGAGGCAGACCCAGAAGAAGAAGATGACTTCGGCTACACCACAAGTGAGTGGAAAGATACATTGTTCACTCTCGTCAACTTCTCGTTCTATATCGTTCACGTTTATTTCTATGCGTGCCTAATTGAGCACAATAGGTGAAGTTTTTGTACTCGTAGAAGATCATTTTAGGGAAAATGTTGTTACATTTCACCTTGTATATACTTTTGCCATTTCAATGGAACGTTAATTAATGATTTGTGAATTAGCTGTGAAAACATATTCAAAATTTTATGTTTTAATATTGACTTACAATTATTAGGTAGACAAAATTAACTTCAGAATAAATATAAAGACTTACGTAAGTTTTTTCGGAATTTAAGCACAACTCGTGTGGGTATTATAAGTGAGTGGAATGATAAATATATTGTTCACTCTCGGCAATTATTCGTTCTATACCGTTCATGTTTACTTTTAAGTGTGCCTAATTGAACACAATAGTTGAAGATTTTGTACTTGTAGAAGGAATGTTTAAAGGATGTTTTTTATGAACTTTTTTTAAAATGTATGTACAATTGTACATGCTTAATTATGTCATTCCGACGCGAATTAATGATGGGTAATCGGGCTGTGAAAATTATGCAACGTATTCGAAATTTTACGGTCAACAGATTGATAGTTTTCTATTAATCTAATTAAAAAAAAGTCGTTAATTAAACTTAAAAGTACTTTCTTTCGTTCTCGTTTTACTATGTTCCATAGTTATGGTTTGTTAAATGGGTGTTGGTGAATAGTATTTTATACTTATATTTACGGATTAAATGGACCAAATAAATTTCATATATTTAACAAAAAATTACAGATTTTTGTAAAGTTACTCGATATTTTAGCACAATTAGTATTATTTTATGAGTGAGTGGAAAGATACATCGTTGGTAATTATTAACGCTTTCTGCCTAGAACATACATGAAAAAACTTCAAAATATTAGAATCACAAAAGTCACGAGCAAAACCAAATGAAATGAATTTTGAAAAAAAAAAACGATATACAAAGTGGAGACGACAATAAATTAAACTGCTTTTGTCTAATGACGTTCTCAGTTTGCATACGAAAATTCAACCAAATATATCCAATAGTCACTATATCAGTGCAATAGTCACTATGTCAGTATATCACTATAGCTAGTCAAAGAATGGTAAAACCCATAGCCGGCTCATCACTTCTACATATTTAGTTTGTTAGAAAATATTTTTTTTTTTCGAAGCTAGGATTTATATGATAGTTCCAAATCAAAATAGTCTTATGCATTAGTATTGCCAGTGTTTTCATGTACTGCCGTATTGTTGTCTCCACATTGTTACCAAGTTATTCTCCGCAAGTGACAGAATTTGGTTTTAATTTCAACGAACATTTTTATCAAATTCCAACAGTCGCGTTTTCAAAATTTTACCGTTGAAAACAATTTCGAATATATAAAAACAAACTTCATAATAATATATTACGTACACATAGTGTCCATAAAACACAAGTCCATCAACCGCAAACCACCCAGGAAACCATTTTAACCAGCAGTTAATTATTACATAAACAGCATAATATTGTAACAGAGACGGAAGCTTGTGGTCTTACCTACATCCGTAGTTCAAGGTTACCGACCGGTTAAATATAGAGAACCTATGGTTACTTCTTGCTGGATATTTTCGAAGATTTTAGCATGGAAGTGTTCTATTTTTGCCACCGAGCATAATTGCTATGTTCTGGTTGAATCGGTGAAATCATGGAAACATAATATTATTATGACAAAATTAAGGGCGACTATCAAACCATTTTTAGTTTATTGAATTAATAAATAATAAGTACTAACCTATATATATATATGGCCTATGACCAGCAGTGGACATCTTTCGGCTGAAATGATGAAGTACTAAAATTGAAGTCATCCGTACCGAAGGACCATTGTATGTATCAAAAATGTGTGGTCATATTATCTATGGGTGTATTTTTTACGCGATTCGCGGTATAAGAACCAGATGAACGTATCTACAAAAAAATACGTATGTAGATACGTTCCTCTGGTTCTTATACCGCGGATTACGGTCTGTACCACACTTTTAAATATGACCACACCCTTCTGATACATGCTGTATAGGTACCAATCTTAAAAGTCTTTCACGGTCATCTTAGCAAAACTTCTAGCGGCTTAGTACCTACTTACAGCTCGCCTTAAGTTTTCGGGAAATTTTGGCGGTAAGCCTTATTGCAGTCTCTTAGTTGATCGCTGTAGTTTCAGCATGCTTAAATCTTAAAACTTGTTTTCAGTTGGGGGACATGATTTAGTAATATTGGACAAAAGTTTTTTTTTTTGAGATATAGCACATATGCATTAATTTAAATCAATAGCTGGTTGTCTTTAATACAAAATAGAAGCTAACACTAAGAGATTTACATATTATTTACAAGTATTCAAGTCCACATCGCTGTCAATGGGAAAAATGTTCAGAAGGCTTGCAGCATTGCCACGTTGGATGTCAATGACAATTCTTTTACCTAAAAAAGGACAGTGGTCACAGGAATAGTCGATCAACCGCTTGGCCCATCTCAACATCCTCGATGAGCACTCAGACCCCATGGCCCTAGTGTTGATTCACAATAAATTGGCTAAGACTAGAGAATGCTTTTAGACTTAACTTTAGTGACAATACAGACTACGTAGGAATGAATCTCACTTTATATAACAACAACAAAAACTACATTTCACCTACTGCAAATTGTGATATAAATGCTGTTAGGAAAACTTTAATCGGACCTAAAAATATATAAACGAGAAAAGTTAACTTGGTTACTTTTTGGGTAAACTGAACGAAAATACCTTTCTTCTTTGGTGGCAGGATGGAGTTTTGTGGTGCCAAAGTTTATAACTTTTGTGTAGGTATACTTTAATCTAGCAGCTAGGGTACTTTGACGATCTATTTTTGTTTCGACAATTTTGATAAAAACATATTTCTTCGCTTTTGGTGTTTTATTACAGGCCTATGTAAATTCCTTCAATTGACATCGTAGTCTTAGTTCAACATTAGTTGTAGAAATCAACTCAGCCTATCGCAGTCCCCTATAACTGGACACAGGCCTCTCCCAGGCTACAGCACTACACCCAGTCCTCTGCCTTCCGCATCCAGTCTATCCCAGCCAACTTTTAAAGGTTTTATCTAGCTGGGGGTAGTAGAAATGCTTAGCTTTTAATCCATATGTGATTCGGCTCGAAGGACCAATTTTATACCTAACTTTTAAAAATTGAGATATATAGTGTTGGATTGCTTGCCTGAAATGCTACTACCGTTACGTAGTGTAGCCTGCCGGTATTAATACACCCGCTTTATATTTCAAAGAAAATATTCGCGTAACAGTAACGGTAGCGTTTCCAATTGTTTTGTTTGAACTAATATGAAACAAAAGTAGTATAATTCACGTTGGACATGATTTCTCGTTCATCGATAATGATGTTTTTGGCGTTACAATTTTTTTTTTCATTTGCCATTTTGACCCTTTCTTGGGCAAAGGCCTCCACTCCTTTCATCTTTCGCGTTAGTATAATAATAGTGAAAAAAGCCCCGGGTCGTGTACAAAGTGAAAAATAATTTATGACATTCAAGTTCAAAAGACCAAAAAAATATGTGATTTCTTTATTGATCTCTAAAGACACTTTGATCTTCTAATGATAGACACTTTTTTAATTTAATGAACCTCTAAAAATCTTTTGCGCTTTTAACGACCACACCGGCAAGCGCTACATCCAAGTTGGTCGCAGATTATTTGGCTATTTAGATTGCTTAGGATCTCAAATAGGAATTGTTTGAGGTCCACAAAAAGAGGCTCAATCATTATATAGAGTGTAAAATAATATTTTTAGAAGCGCAAAATGGGAATTGTGAGAGGCTCGACATTACATTCCAAAAAAATATAATCGTAGCGAGGTCGCATAGTAATTTAACTGCCAACAGACTCTTTCAACAAACACATTTTAAATCGTTCTCACACATATATGTTCTGTAGTTTGAATTTATTTAAATAATGTATCTTTTCACTGCTTGTTTTATTTGTTTGTAAAATTGTGTCCCTTTAGTAAATATACGTGTATATTCTTTTACAGAATGTTATTATTTTGCTCGCACTTTCCGATCTAACTTAAGTAGTACCTATGCATATTATCTACCCTTGATATATCTCACTGCATCCCTTAGGTACATATTTATTCTAGTTAAATAAAAATAGTTTGACTTTCACAACCTTATGAAAGTCAAACTATTTTTATTTAAAATAAACAAATTACAGGTACTTTTGTCAAGGAATAAATCAGTCAGAAAGATGAAACTAGTTGCCATGCCCATTTCAGAGTGATTCCTATGGAGAAGAACGGGCAAGAAACTCCATGGACACTCTTTTAATAAAAATATTGGTTACATCATTCATGTTTAAATCTTAACTACATGTGAGAACGTCGTAGAAAGACGTGCACGTTAAAATAACTGAAACTAACCTTTTATAAGAAGGTTTATTATATGCATCTAAGGTGATATACTTCTTCACATGCAGTAACCAAACAAACCACATTTCTGACCATTGTAAAATCTAACTTCACAAAGGATAAAATCATTAGTGAACAATCAAATTTTGGTTGATTTTCAGTAATAGAACTGTATTTCTAGAACACGTTTAAATTTTAATACAAGAGCACAAACGTTCATGACGTACAGAGATAATTTCTTCACACACTGTTGCCAGTATATAAAAACTAGTAACAACTAAAATAAAAAATGTTGCTAATGCAATAAAACTTGTATGTTTGGATTATTCTCAAATAAATAGTATTATTTGAAAAAAATAAAAAAATCAAACTAGGCTGAGAATCAGCACATAATATACGTGAAAATTACATGACAGTTCCCCAAAACGCCCGCCCTTCACCACTTCCTAGTGCTTTAGCTGGGAAGAAGAAGTGGCGCAACAAACTGTCCAGCAGCACAGCTGTCTGTTCAGTTAGAAGAACTCGATTCTCTAAAGTAGTAAGTAATGAATATTACGAAACAGAAAACATCAAAGTAAATAATTCGTTATAGTTATTATAAGTCAGCTAGCATACAACAATATACCAAAAAAAACAACATTGAAAACTACACAAGCAGGAATAAAAACGTATACATCTAAATGAAAGCAAATCTAGGCATAAGTAACCATTTTTAACCGACTTGAAAAAAGGAGGAGGTCCTCAATTTGGATGTTTATATTTTTTATGTATGTTCGGACATTACTCCGTCATAATTATACAGACGGATTTCCAAAATTATTTTTTATTGGATAATGTATGCCTTAGGCGTAGTTCTATAAATTATTAACTTTACTTGGGTAGTTTTTGAGTTAGCTTCAATAATACGAATTTTTTTCCACTTAGTCTAAATTCATGATGTTTTAAACTTCCTATCACTGATATTTACATAGCAACCAGAGTTATATGAATTTGTATGCTGTAGGTACAATTAAAAAGTAAAAATAAAAGCTTTTTTGAGTTCATATAACATACATAAAAGGCTTTGTTGAATGAAAGTCCCCTACATGTAATAATTAATCAGCTTGTTATGTTAGAGCGTATTTGTTATCAGTCAGCATTACCACGATAGCGTTATCAGATACTGCAGGCTAACACTGTGATCAATAACATAGACAACATAACATCACGCCTGTAACCCTCGAAGGGTTAGGCAGAGGTGTACCTATTGTACACCCACATATTATGGCCAATTATGTTTAAGTCCCATGTAATAGGGGGCGAGCCTATAGTGATGGCTATAGGCTGGGCACAAATCCAGACTCCGGCTTATTACTGAGAAATTCCAGATGATAAAATTCAATAACACTGCCTGACCCGGGAATAGAATCTAGGTTCTCATTCTCAACCGTAGTGCTTGCGACCCCTAGAACACTTTAAATACTATGCACAGAATTAGTCAAGACTTGGAAAAAAGTCTGAAATAATCCTATAATCCCTAATATTTCCTCGCCTGAATAGTTACTGATAGAATTTGTTTGCGTCTATTAGAAGGAGAGATACTGAAACCCATGTGACGTGGATTGTGTGAGGAACGATAGGAAAGAGAAGAGAGTGAATGATAGCGTGACAGTTATGAGAGGAGAATGGATGAAGAAAAGGTTTTGCGTCGACCACAAGTAACATGGGACAAGGTCAGGAAGATTATGAACTGCGCTCGATCATAGATAGATAGATAAAACGTTTATTCAGTGCATTAAAAGACACAATACAGGTAGGTACTTAAAAAATAAACATCGAAGAAGGTGAAAGAAAAAAAAAAAACAAAAATTAAACTATAAATTGACCCATAGACACCTCAACATCTATTACGGTCTCGATCACTACTGGGCGGTGTGTGTCTCATGGTTGCACCAAATGGGAGTCCAGCTCAGCATATGCCAGGTACAATACCTGACGCTGGTATTCTGCTGCATTCCGTTAGTGACACACGGATTTCGAGAAGAGCTCGACGTCCGTGGAGCATAGCTTCATCATAGACCTCTATCATAGACCTCATCCATCACTTTCCACCAGGCGTGATCGGGGTCAAGAGCGGGCCCATTCAGCAATAAAAAAAAGTATTGCTGTTTTCTTAAATGTGTAAGTGAGAGCAGTGGTGGCCCAGTGGTATCGGCCCCGACTTACGAGTTGTAGGTCGTGAGTTCAAACCCAAACAAGCACTTGACTTTTTGTATTTAATTTCATTACCACTCCTCTGTCAGTGGGACTGGACTGGCCACGTCTGCCCTATGCCCAATAAGCTGTGAGCAAAAATAACACCATGTGGAGCCCTGACACAGGTAGAAGGCATCGCGGCAGACTCCGTAGAAGATGGTGGGACGAGCTGGACAAAACAAACGACCAATATTCCACTTTAGCCCTGGATTGAAAGAGCTGGAAGTCATGGGGAGAGGCTTGCCCAGCAGTTAGATGATGCAGGCTAACAGTATCAGTACCATTGCTCTCAATACTGTGAAGGGAGACACCGTGAGGAAACCGGCATGTCTTAGAACCCAAAAATTCGAAAACATTCACCAGCCCGCACTGGGCTCTTGCGGTGGATTTATGGTCCCCTCCCTCTCATAGAGAAGATGCCTGTGTTCCAGCAGTGAAAATATTATAGGCTGGTTATGCTAAATGCGTAATATAACTATTAATTTCTAATTTTATAAAATCTGTATGATACATTCTAATTCCTCGGCTTCTTTAATACTACACCTGCGAAAGTTAATATGGATAATCAAGGCCAGATCTTATCACTCACTAAATCGCGAAACGATGCGTTATTCAATGGAAATGATGTAAAAATATAAACACACACGCACCGCACCGCACACACCTGCTGACCGTATTGTTTATTGAGAGTGACCTTCCTCCATCAAAAATAGATGTTATACACAGAACATGAAATATGTAGACAGAAGGACCACCCTAATTGCGTAACACACTTTCAATCACAATTTGAATCATTTTGAAAGAGGAGTCCATTGATATATGTTTGAAAAATTTGTCTGGTCTACAACGTAAATAATGCAATGAATGTTGTTAAACTGTCAAAATTAAAGCCATGGTACTGATAGTGTGTTACGCAATTACAAAGGCACTGTTTAATTGTCAAGGGTTCGATCAACCAGGAAGATGAAGCTGATTGCCCATTCCAAAACGTAGTAGGTACCTATGGAGAAGAACTGGCAAGAAACTCCATGGGTACTCTTAATAAGGACCAGGCTATACCAACTTCGGTCTTCGAGTGTCCGAGTGGTCTTACACCTGGACCGCAACCCATGGGTGCCTGCGCAGGCGTGATGTCTTGCAACGAAAAATGGTCCTTCTGTTCAAAGTTTCATGTAATACATACAGTGATCGATTCTATTCGATGTAAGAATGAAAGTTACATTAAGATCGAAAGTTGGAAGGATTAGGAAACCAGTCCGTGTTTACGGGAAAAGTTGTTTTTCATACTGATAAGAGTAAGAGTTAAGGAAAATTATTCTTATTATATTGGCTACAAGCTGTGCTCGCGTGATATTTCGGCTCCCGAATTATCGCGTCGCATCCCATTTTTAGCCAGTGTTAATACTTCGATTTAGCACAGCATTCTTTCCGACATTTTTTTCCATTTGCTCGGCTCCTAAGGGTCCTAGCGTGATGTTAAATAGCCTATAGCCTTCCTCATGAATTAGGATACCAAATGCAAAAAAGATTTTTCAAATCTGGGTGGTAGTTCCGGAGATTATCCCCTACATACAAGTTTACAAACAAACAAATATATTTTACCTCTACATAATATTAGTATACATTTGATGACAGGAAAATGTAGCAGTAGATTGACGAAGAACGAGTTAACTACCCTCGGACTGGACCCAAGCCTGATTGAAGTATCATGACCCGAGATAACTTCAGTGAAGGAAGCATCATTAAATTCAGTCTAGTCATTTCAAGCGTATGTTGAGGTTGACATTTAGTCTACCCACAATTTTATAACCGACTAGCTTTTGCCTGCGGTTCATTCACTTGGAAGTTACCCACAGAAACGTTCTATTCGGATAAATAGTATCCTTTCATGGTATATCAGTGTGCCAAATTTTATCGTAATCCATTCATCCGTAACCGTTCAGCTGATTTGCGTGAAAAGGTAATAGAGAGACAGTTTTTCGAATTTATAATATTACTAGCTGCGCCCCGCGGTTTTACCCGCGTAAGTTTTGATCCCGTAAGAATATCGGGATAAAAAGTATCCTATGTGTTAATCATGGTTATAAACTATATGTGTGCCAAACCTCATCCAAATCCGTTCAGTAGTTTTTGCGTGAAAGAGTAACAAACATCCATGCATCCATCCTCACAAACTTTCACGTTTATAATATTAGTAGGAAGTAGGATAGTAGGACTAGCAGCGCCCCGCGGTTTCACCCGCATAAGTGTCGATCCCGTGGGAATATCGAGATAAAAAGTATCCTATCTGTTATTCTGATGTATAGGCAGCTGTCCCACCGCCGGCGATGAACGAGTAGCGAGTACAACTAGCAACTGAAAACGAGTTGGCGAACAGCGAACAGCAAGTGTGTAGTTCCGATAGTTTTGATGCTAGGCTATCAGCGAGTTTCCGAGTGCGACGGGCGATCACTCGCTATTCGCACTCTAGGTAGAAATGACTGCTGGTTGGTCTCTGGGCGTGAGCTCTGACCGCCAAGCGAGCATCGCTGAGCGAGTATTACCTTTGATAGCTCTTGTCGCTCAGCGACAAACCAGTGGAGCGAGTCTTCGCCCGCAGTGTGAACAGTCTGCGATCAACTATTAATATATGCATCTCTTTTGTTTACACGGAATGTATATCTATTGTACGTTTCTTGAGTGAGAAAATAGCCTATAGTTAGTCGCTTCCTCGCCGGCGGTGGGACAACTGCCATAAGCTATATTACTGTAAAGTTTCATCCAAATCCGTTCAGTAGTTTTTGTGTGAAAGAGTAACAAACATCCATCCATCCATCCTCACAAACTTTCGCATTTATAATATTAGTAGGAAGTAGGATATTAGTAGGAAGTAGGATAGTAGGAAGTAGGATTAGTAGATAATTATGGATGTTACTCTAATCGGAAATATTGGAATATTAAACGATAAAAGATTTTATTTATGTAAGTAGACTTACAAAAACATTTTTACACGTCAATCATATTTTAAAAACTAGATGAGGTTGTTGTTTCCTTTCTCACTACTCTGAGAAGAAAGGTCGAAACAAACTTAGAGGTCACAGTCTCAATCCAGACATAATCTTGGTCAGATCATGAGAAGACCACGTAAACTGAAATGTTCTTCTGAGGAAAGAATCAAACAGGTTTAGTTGACCTGTCCAGACAGTGCGCGCAAATGTTAAAAATCGTGCAGCTCAACTCAAAACTTAAGGAACTCAACGATTCGACAAACAATACCTAAGAAAGGACATTTGGGTAGGCCACTTAAATTACTCAAACTGCTAGATTATGACAAAAATAACATTATTTTTATTCGTCAAGTACATATGGTTAGAATGTATGTTACTTCAGTCTAAAGGTTATGTTCGATACAGTTCTTTTTGTCCAATAGCAAAGGTCTCCCCCATATTGTTCCAGTTTTCTTTGTACTGTGCCTTCTCCGTCCAATCGGTAAAAAACGAGTCCAAATCGTCACGCCAGCGTTTCTTAGGTCTGCCTCGGTGACGACGCCCGTCTTCGAATCCGATACAGTGGCGCTATTCTGTAAAAATCTCACCGTGAAAACTAAGGTGAAGTGAGCTGTCATTCCACCTTATGTTAGGGATTGCCTCCATTGATAGTTCACTTCACGCTCACTTCACCTATGTTATTATGGTGAGACTTTTACAGAATCGATAGGCAGATTAGCCTAATGAAATAATATATTGCCAAAAAGCACGAAACACTTCAATCGCGTGGCAAGTGGTGTCACGGGACCATTCCTGACCTTCTTTCAATTTCGACTAAGTACTAATAACTTCTCAGTAATTGATATCATAACGATTTATAAACAGAAATCTAATAATAAAATAACAATTCTTCTAAAATTAGAATGTTTGTACAGCTTCAATCTGAAAACATCCGGTGTTTTGTCGAAATTACCGGGAGAGTTTGTTGTTTGCGATTTTGGACTGTCTTTTGTTGACATAAAGCTATTAATCATTGTCATCATATAATCATTGGCAGCCTGGCTCCACCCGCTGCTGAGTGTACTGACGTCATAAGGTGAAAAGCCGTACTTAACTACAATTTTTATCAAAAATTACTTAAGGTTCGGACTTGCCAAGAAATTATCTACCTTTCTATGTAGGTGATAAAGCTGTAATTTGTGTGTATTCAAAGTTAAAAACAGTTAAAAAGGCATAACTAAGCCCCGAAAACATTGCTCTCTAAAATAAAAAGCCATAATTTCTATGATTAAGCCCTTCCTTATTAGTTAAGCCAGTTTGCATACTTGAGAAGCCGTAATTTTATTTTAGGCCTTTTCATATTATCACATTTATCGACCGTGATTTCGATACCCTGGTATGCATGCTTGCATAACTTCCCTGGTCTCTCCGAGTATCATCCACGTCTTCTCTTCGGTCTTCTGTAGATCGTCCACCCATCTATCTGGCCTTGGTCTGCCAAAGCTCCTTCTTCTTCTTCTTTTCGTGTCGATTTTCGTTCTTCGATATTTTAGATAGTTTGAGCCCAATCGGTGGCCACGTTGATTGCGGCATCAGTAGCAATCATTATTTCATCCAAGGTACAGGTGAACGTGCACTTCGGGTACTCCAGCAAGTGGGACATGGTCTGATTAGAGGCACTGCGCTCGCACTGGGTATTGGATGGGTCAGTAATCCCTTACTTCGACAAATTGTGTCTGCAGCTGTTTACTCGGGTAAGCAATAGATTAAGAGCTTTCCATATAGGCCACTGCAGATTGCGGCCAAGAGGCAAATGTTCCTTGGGTTTGACGAAGTCGGGAAGTCGAAGATGGTGGATATCTTGCTTCCCACAATTTGCTTCTTTCATTACGTGATTTGTTTTGGATGGCCTATGTAGAGCGTAGAGCGTTCTACCGTTAAGTATAAGTATTAATATTTTGAATAAATTATAATTTGATTATGATATTAGAGGTTAAACGTAGTCTACAGACTTAGATCTGGCTGACAGACTAAGCTTTGCACTTCCAAGTGAGTTATTCTCATATTCTGGCACAAAAAATGATAAGGAATAATTATTATGATTTTTAATCGTAATATTCTTTATTTTATGTTAAACTAGCGACCCGCCCCGGCTTCGCACGGGTGCAATGCTGATACTAAATATACTACATGTAAACCTTCCTCTTCAATCACTCTATCTATAAAAAAAAAACCGCATCAAAATCCGTTGCGTAGTTTTAAAGATTTAAGCATTCAAAGGGACAGAGAAAGCGACTTTGTTTTATACTATGTAGTGATAACCTACAAATAATTTCAACTCAGTGTGGTCCAGAATTATGTACTGAATCTATGGTAAAAAGTAGCACCCTGTGTGTCTCCTAGGGCGTTTCCTCCCGGCGACTAATGATAACGTCATCACTGAAACACAGAACAAACATACCATGATAATTATTACATCACCATTTTCCTCTTTAGTTTATTTACAAAAAAAATATAACTATTCGATACCGGAACTCCTCTATAGAAACAAACATAGTTTACGACTCACATGAGATTGAAATTAATTCGTCAATGTACAGTTCCAAGCATAATTGGAGTCAGTCCGTAAGGTATATATTGGCTTGCAAGGAATGAACTGTTTGCATGTGTGCGTGAGTAACTGTTTGGAATAGGTTTGCTGTTTTACCCGAGACTTTCATAGCTTCCGTGGTCGAGCGGTGTAATGTGATACTTGTGAAAAGGGGCGGGAAGTAAGTCGGGGTTCGATTCCGACCGGAGACATTAATTTTTTAATCCTATTTAATCCTTTGAATCTTTTTTTTTATCGTATCAAAATTAAAACAGTTTAGTCACATTTTATTTAGTTTGTATTAAAAATAAAACATTTTAAATACTTTTTAAGATCTTTTTTATTATCCGTTAGTACAGTTTTTATATTATAAAATATTAAAATTATATCACTCGATAACTACAAATTGTGTCTTTGTCGCCTTTCTTTAATTTAAACAAGGTTTAAGCTTAAGTATTCGTTTTCGTAAAGAAAAGAGGATTGAAGCTAAACCTTAAGACGACCTACACTTTATTTTAATAAATATAAATCATATTAATTAAAACAACTTCAAATTGCGACAATGTTGTAATGAGATGATAAAATGTTATAAATGTGGGTATTAATATTTAGTATAACCTCCATTTTTTTCTATAACTTCTAGTAATCGCCTCCGCATAGAACCAACCATATTCTCACAAATATCTGTTCCTCTTAAATCCTCCCACACTTGATGGCAGTGTAGTTCCAAATCCTCTGTTGTTCTTTCATTACGCATGTCCCATTTTTGCACCATTATGCCCCAAAGGTTTTCTATGGGGTTTAAGTCCGGGGATTTTGCTGGCCAGGGAATCACAGTTATTTCAGGATTTCGATTAATCCAATCATTCACAACGTGAGCTCGATGCACTGGACAGTTATCTTGCACAATTGAAATATTTGGAACATCCACAGCTGGATACACGCATCGCACCGTCGGTAACATGTTTTCGTCTAAAATTTTAACATAGGTAGCAGCAGTTGCACGCCCAGGTGGTTGCGCTACTAGTTCACCTGGTCCAGCGACAGACATCCAACCCCATACATTTAATGTGATGCGACCAGATTCCGTGTTTTTAATAACATGGTTTTCGTCATATCTAGTCCCATTTCTTCTCCACAAATGTAATCGACCGTGCTGAGATGACATGAATGTTTTTTCATCGGTAAATATTGTATTTTCCCAATTAAAATCTAAATATTCTCTTGCAAATGATAATCTATTTCGTTTATGCACTTCGGTTAAGCTGGGTTTCTTTGCTGGCTTCCGATGGTGTATACCTTGTCTATGTAGGGTTCGACGAACAGTATCCACGGAGATATCGAATCTCCGAGCAAAGTCGTTAGTTCGTAAAAAACCATTATCTTCATAAGCTTGAATCATCGCTGTCTGCTGGATCTCAGTAAGCAGACGAGGGCGGCCACTTCGCGGTCGAGTAATAACACTACCTTCCTCTTCGTAACGTGTCACCCAACGTTTCACAGTCCTCCACTAAAACAAAAAAAGCGCGTGATTACAATTACTAAATAAACCATGACTTTATAAAACTATATAATATTCAGATTAACAATTAAAACTACTTACGCTTAGGCCGGTCTCATTAATTATTTGAGATATATTATATCCTATGTTGTGCAACGCAATAATACGTTGCTTAGCCTCCAATTCAATATTTGCCTGCATTTCGAACAAACACGATGCACAACAAACACTCGTATTGGAAAGAAAGGGTAGATTGAACTGAATGTGTTGTTATGAGTATGACCGATACCAGTGCGTAGCGTGGTAGCATTGATTCATAGACCGAGATCGGTTGTTTATGCCTTTGAATGACATTGTATTCACAGATTTAGGCGCACGGAGCTAAAATATAGATGTAAATTTTACCACAGCCAGTAAATGCTTCGTGGCGTGATGGTTTAGCTCGCAGCTTGTATTCGAGCGGCCATGGATCGAATCCAGTGGGAGAAACTTTTTAAAAATATTATATTATTTGTGATTATACTTGATTATGATAAATGAAGTTTATAGTAAAACTAATATTAGTGGAAAAGATATATTTCAACATTTTTAAAACTGAATATGAACTTTAGCTCCATCTGTTAAGAAGAAACGCAACATCGAACACAAGTTCACTAATAAGTGTTAATAGAAATAGATAGATGGCGGAATTAATATGCATATGTGTGCGTATGTGTTTTCTGTATACACACGATAGGTACCAAAGCGCGACAAACGACTTTTATTCTGAATACTGACTCCAGTTATGCAGTTGAGTGTACATCATACACGGCCGACGGTCTGAAGACTGATCTTATGATGTAGGTATCGTCAGAATGAAGATATGTTTTATTTTATTGTGTCGTAAAAATGTAACTACGTGTGTACTGGAATGCTTTCTATTTTTGTTTTATAGAGTATGGTTAATTTGGGTGTCGAACATGCTGTCGAGCATTTTGGGCTGGAGGTTCATTTCTCCATAGAAAATTGTGTTGGATTTCGTATAGAGGAAATTATCAATATTTATTAAAACTTTATGCGCAAGTAAAAACTGTACAAAGGCGGACTTAATGCCTTGGGCATTTTCTACCAGTCTACCACCAGTCTAGTAATATTATTTTTTAAATTAAACAAAGTTCTCATCATTTTGACAATCTTCTTAGCGTCTCTATGGCAAAAAATAACACGAAAAAATATATGTAATTTTTTCAATTTGTTTTATCGAAAATTCAGCAACGTGAATACCGTTTGCTGACGCAGCCACTAGGTTCTCAATTTTGCAGGTGACAGGGCATGCGGTGCAAGATGGGAGGTGAGCCATTGTCTTTGGAGAGACGCCGCATACGCATCGAAGGTCTGAGCCTTCTATGAACCCACTTGTGGAAGTTGTCCTTGCTGCGGCCTACTTGGGTACGAAGTCTATTTAAGATTTTCCAAGTAGGTCACGGTAACTTGTGCTCGGATGGGACGCTCTCTGATAGTTCAATAAAGAAATCAGGACATTTAAAAAATAAAAGTAACTAATCGAATTCGCAACACAGTAATGCGCACGTACCCAGACATCGCCGATGTTGCCGATAAGACCGTGAGGCTGAACGGGACTGTACTACTGATTAGTCGGAAAAGGCAGCAGACAAAGTCGAATAGAAAAGTTTGGGTGAGTTCTTTACCCACCAGTGGGACATAATAGGTTTCTAAGTAGGTACTTCTTAAAAACATAACAAATAATTTAGTTACTGCAGTAACAAACTCAAACTCAAAGCATTTATTTCAATTAAACCATTTACAGGCACTTTTGAACTGTCAAGAAGTCGGTCAGTCAGAAATATGAAGCTAGTTGCCAATTTCAAAGCGTAGTAGAGTACCTATGGAGAAGAACGGGCAAGAAACTCCATGGACGCTCATTTAAATTATATTTTTACAAAAATATTAGTTACATCATGAATGTTAAATTTATAATTATAATTGTGATATCGATGTTCAGCTGCGTCCGATTATACTGGATGCCGACCCTAACATAGTTGGGGAAAGGCTCGGCAGATGATGATGTGTGAGATCGATGTAAAAAAGACTTCAAGACGTCAATCTGGCATAACACATTTTCCAAGCTGAATATGAAATGCAAGGGTCCTCGTTGACCTCATTTTTTGGTCCTTCAATACGCATTTGGTTAGCTCGTAAAAAAGACGTGATGTATATTTTATTACTTTGCAGATCAAAATCTATACTAATAATAAAACTGAAGAGTTTGTTTGTTTCAACACGCTAATCTTTGCAACTACCAGACAGATTAAAAAAAAAACCTTTTTGCATTTGATAGCCCAGTTCTTGTGATAAGCTACTTACTACTACTACTAAACTTAACACCACGCTAGGGCCTTTAAGAGCCGAGCAAAAACAAAAAAGTAAGAAAGAACGCTGAGCGAAAACGAAGTAATAGCGCGGGCCGGCGATGCGATGCGACGGGGTGGGCGGGGGTCTAAATTTACGCGGACGAAGTCGCGGGCAGAAGCTAGTAAAAAATATTGGAAAATCCAAAAGTGCACGACTCATAATGCTCATTTGATCATATAAAAAATAAAAGTTACCTATAGATATTATATTAGTTAGTTTTTTATTAATAAAAATTAAACTAAGTACTTTGAATAGGAGCTATTTTCAATAGGGTTCCTCCAATGGGTGAAATAAATCTATTAAAAAAAAAATTACTCAATTTATTGATTTTTTCTCAAGCTACAATATTTTCAGGTTTCACACTTGATTGACGGGATTTTTTAAAGAAATATTATGATTTTTTTTTCGTTTCTACTGCATTAAATAAATTTTTGAAAAGTACAGAATTAATCTCCATTAAATTTATAAAGTAGGTTCGTTGTACTAGCAGGAGTATAACAATAGAAAAAGTTGCAAAAAGGAGGGAAAAAAAATCGATCGTCATTCACTCTAAATGCTCCGCATTATGATTGTACAATTCAACTTCTATAAAACGTGCGAGTTGCAGATTCTTCCGTTCCGTGTGTGTTATAACGTGATACGCTGAACTGGCACCTGAATGCATTCAAGTGGAACTTGCGCGAATTTGTGTGCCGCGGTATTTTGTATGCTCTACGTTTGAATATTATATTTTAGAATTATATTAGTTGACCTTGTGCTATCATACAGTAGACTTGATACTATACTAGAAAAGGTTCATGAAAAATGATTTAAATGGTAGAATTTCATAACATCATGCCAGTGACTACAGGTTAGGCAGAGGTGAACCTATAGTAACAGTACGCACGGCTACACATCAAGCTATATATAACCAGTATAAGCTGACTTCTGATTGTACGAAAAACCTATACAGTGCGAGGTCAGCTAAAACTGGAAACGTATAGCTTGATGTGTAGTCGTGTGTACACCCACATTTCGCCAGTATTGTTTAAGTCCCATGTAACAAGGGGCGAGCCTATTGCCATCAACCGCGCACAAATCCAGACTCCGTCAACTGCGGAATTGAATTGAAAATGTTGGTTTTTGGGATCCATTAAGAAGCTTCCTCGTGTTACGCAGTTTGTTCCACCAGTAATTCAACTAAACCGAGCGCTCGGCGCATCCTGGACAGTCACACCCAACACCTTATTTGACTGGCCAATTCTTCCCTTGCAGTGGTAGGCCTAACGCCCGCCTTGTTTCCCACTCTCTCACCGGAGTCCGGCGTCAAGCAGCCTGCTGTGTTTCGTCGATGCGTGGAGTTCCAGTGCCTTAGGCATCTTCTGGGCACGCTCGTTCCATCATAGACCTTATCCATAACTTTCTATCAGTCATGATCGAGGTCAAGAGTCGGCCCATTCAGCAATAAAAAAAATAAAAAAAGAGATAGTTGGTATTAGAATAGCATACTCTTTAATATGTACACCATATGCATTACAGATATATAAATGTAGAAATTGTAGGTGACAAAATGGGCGGTCTTATCGCTAAAAGCGTCACTTTAAAGGCCACCTTCGGTTCGTACTTAAATCTAACTATCCAAATCTTGTATCAGATTGTTAGTAATAATATTCAAGAGAACTGAACAAGGAGGAATTGGGCACTATCCAGCTGCTTGGCAAAGGGATCTGTGATCGTAGTTTTTTAGTACCTAGTTTTTTGCTCCTCTGTAGAGAAATTGTCAGATCTCATAAAAACAAGTAAAACGTAGTGTAAGTGCCTGCAGTAGTGGTCGCAAGAGTTACAGCTGAACATGTGGTCCTGGGTTCAGTTCTCAGGTCAGGCAAACTGTTATTGTTTTTTCCATCAGGAATTAGCAGCCCGGAGTCTGGATTCGTGCTCCGTTGATGGTACTAGGGTTGTACCCTATTACATGGGGCATAATCATATCTAGCGAAATGTGGATGTAGAATAGAATAAAATACTCTTTATTATGTACCTACACCATACAAATTACAAATATGAATTACTTGTCGTTACGTTACGTGTGTTTTATGTATACTGGTAGGTACACCTCTTCCTTACCCTTCATCCCAGTACAGGCGATACGTTATGTTATGGAAAGAATAAGTAATGCGAAACAATCAAACTAGGCATCAAAAATCCAGATTGGTCCTTGCGTCCACAACTCCTACTATTAATATGTCGATTTGTATTACTATTAGCATCTGCTTCACTTACAGCAGTGTTTGCATATCCGCGCCAACTGTGGTGTATTTAATCGAGCTATAACTATCAAACTTTGGCAACTAAACTCTATACGTTATTAAATGCCCCATGAATCACCAGGAAATCATGCCAATTGATATGCAATATTATTTGTTATGTTAGTCTTATTTACCGGTCGGTCCGTGGATGGGTGACCATCCAGTACATATCGAGACCCCTCCGTGCATCGGAAAACACGTTAATCCGTTGGTCCCGGCTGTCATTTGTGGATCTTTGGCAGTCGTTACGGGTAGTCAGAAGCCCGAAATTCTGACAACCATGTAGGGTAACCACTAAGGGTATCGTGTTATCCAGTAACTGGGTTATGGAGGTCAGATAGGAAGTTGCTCCATGTAAAATACTGGTATTCAGCTGAACCCGGTTAGACTGGAAGCCGATCCCAATATAATTGGGAAAAGCCTAGACCGATGATGATGATTCTCATAGGAATAAAGATAGTTCGTTCTGTAAGATGACAAATGGATTTAATAAATTGTGTTAATTATTGCATGTATTTAATATAATTATCTCTAATGGATCCCATTTATCGTCCCTAAAAATATTATTTAACACTAATGATAGCGTTTCTTTTTGTGCATAATAATGACTATTTTGGGGCCCTAAAGATTCTGAATAGCCAAAATTGCGACCAACTTGGATGTAATGGTGATTCGAAAGAAAGAAAGAAAAAACAGTTTATTTGGACACATTTCGTGAAACACAAAAACTAAATAAAAATAATGTTGCAAACAACAATTGCGTGTGCCTCACGGCTGCGCCAAGAAGGTTCATTTCAGCATTAACGCCAGACCGATGCTGTCTGACGCTGGTTTTCTAATGCACCTTTGTTTAATTCGCAGTGGGTCACACTTAAGACTGTGCCGACCGTACAGTGGCGCCCTCATCGTTTGTTTGGTTATTTCATACAATTTAGAATGAAAATGCAGAAAATAAGCACGTTAAGTTGTGCTTCACAAGATTATACGTTAATATTATTAGAAACGGTAGTTTTATATTGTTTAGTTTTATTATAATCCTTAAAACGGATAACAGTGGCCACTATATTCCGTTTTAAGGATTATGATAAAACTAAACAATATAAAACTACCGCTTCTAATAATATTAACGTGTAATCATGTGAAGCACAACTTAACGTGCTTATTTTTTGCATTTTTATTATAAATTGTATGAAATAACCAAACAAACGATGAGGGCGCCACTGTGCGGTCGGCGCAGTCTTAACGGGGAACCCTAAGTTATGCAGTAACTGCGATCAACTAAGAGAGAGCAAGAAAGTTAAGAAGCGGCTCGATAAAATTTTCAGAGGTTTAGTTAAATCATCATCATCATCATTTCAGCCTAAATATGTCCACTGCTGGACATAGGCCCCTTCCAAGCACCTCCACTTCGACCGGAAAAATATTAGGTATATATTTCGTTAAATATTTCCCGTTTATTACTGATGCAGCTCTGTACGTCGTATTTCATTAGCGTAACCGGGTAGGTATCCCATCCCATGGCCAGCAAACAGACGATAAGTACCTATATGTAGATTATATTAGTAATGGCTTTGTCACTGGTGTGAGCAACATAACTTTTCTATTGCGGGTCCTTTGAACAACAGACCGTTTTTAACTCAATCACCAGCAATCCGTGCGATCCCAAATATTTTGAATGAATCCACTCGTAAACAATGAATTCCACATAAAAATTCTACCGTTCACGAATATTTCTCAGATCATTGCCTAAATAATGTTGTATCATACTACCAACTTTTATTTGCAGCTATCAAACACCATTCTTCAATTTGCCATTGCAATATCAACTTTGAACCTTCGTGATACAATTGTTTAGTTTTCCACGTTCGGAAAACCAACCGCATTCAAAAAAGCTTTTGCTAACGAGCGAAAACTTCCGACTGGTGACGAATTTTCACGAGTAGTCAACTTTTCCATATTTGTAAAGTACTTGAGGGCCACTTGCCAAGTCATAACTCACTCTATTGATATTAAGATATGGTTTGATGTCGAATGCATGTTTTTATTCATGCTTCTATTTTCTCCAGCTGAATTCGAAAACGGTGTTTTTGAAATTGAACTTTATGATGAGGTGGTAAGGTTTAATGTTCTTTGTGTGTCGTTGAATGAGGAACCACGTGTTTGGTTTCCCTTCAGTGGCACGTCAGCTATGCTCGAGGTCAGACGTCTCGTTTGACGATTTTCGCGCGTTTTTCCTTTTCACGCCGTATTTTCTTTTCAATTTATTTTCGCGAGTTTCTATTATGTTCCGATAGTGTATTCATTACGTATTAAGAAACAAGTGTTTGTGTTAAAATATAGTTTGTTATAAATAATTTACAAAGTGTGAAAATATGTAAATGAAATATTATTATTTCTATGGATTTTCAGTAAATGGTACAGTAACGTCATTATCGGTAACATTTTTTGTATACAAAAAATAATAACTCGTTTGAAAGAACTTTTCCTTCCTCATCTATACTAATATTATGAAGAGGAAAGATTTGTATGTATGTTTGTAACGAATTGGCTCAAAAAGAACTGGACCGTTTTAAAAATTCTTTCACCATTTGAATGCTACATTATCACTGATTAATATAGGTTATTTTAATTGCAAGAAAAAAAATAAAATGTTTAAAAAATTATATATGTCCACCCGTGCGAAGCCGGGACAGGCCGCTAGTAAATAATAATTGATAACGCTCCGTATTAATAACTTATTTATTTTATTAACGCATGCCAAATATATACTAATAATTAATAAAGCTGAAGAGTTTGTCTGTTTGAACGCGCTAATCTCTAGAACTATGTCGGATTTGAAAATTATGTTTGCATTATGATAGCCCAATTCTTGAGGAAGGCCATTATTTAACATCAGCAGTGCTATTCTGTAAGAATCTCACCGTGAACACTAAGGTGAAGTGAGCTGTCATTCCACCTGATGTTAGGGATAGCTCACTTCACGTTCACTTCACCTATATTATCACGGTGAGATTTTTACAGAATCGATAGGCAGGCTAGACTCTATGGAGCCGAGCAAAAATAATAAATAATGATAAGGGAAAACGAATTAGTAACGCGGGCAGGCGATGCGATACGACGGGCTAGGTTAGACGGTAGAGCAAGAAATTTCACGCGAAAGAAGTCGCGGGCAGGTACGAAAGTATTACAGAATTTTTAAAAATTATAAAAGTACATGTACCTAAAATCTTCTAAATCATAAATGATTTTATTTCTATAAGGCCTAATTTTTCAACCGACAGAAAATTTTTATTCGTAGAATAAAATTGTCATCTGATAGATTGTGCATGGGAGAACTGTCAAAAATTCAAAATTCATAATCATCTGCCTAACATTTTCCCAACTATGTTGTGGTCGGCTTCCAGTCTAACCGGATGCAGCTCAATACCAATATTTTACATGGAGCGACTGCCTATCTGACCTCCCCAATCCAGTTATTGGGTAATACGATACCACTTGGTAAGAAAAAAAAAACTAGCATCGGAAAAATTAGCCCTAAGTAGGTTTGTACAAACACTTTTGCAAGTCAATAATATTTTTAATAAAAACTAGATGAGGTCAGCGTTTCCTATCGACACCCTAATTGCGTAACACACTATCATTCGGAATCTGAATCATTTTGAAGCAAATTGCTAATCCATTGCTTCATAAGTTCGGAAAATTTGTCTGCTCAACACGTAAATAACGCAATGAATGTTGTTGAACTGTCAAAATGAAATTCAGATTCAGATTGATAAAGTGTTACGCAATTGCCCCGCTGACTAGTCTGAGAAGAAAGGCCGAAACAAACTCAGAGGTCAGTCTCTTTTAAAGTCCAGACATAATCAGACCGGTAGGTAAGACCATGTAGATTGGTGTTTGAAATGGTCTTTTGAGTAAAGAACCACATAGTTTGAGTGGACCTGTCCAGTCAGTGCACACATTTGTCAGTTATCGTGCAGCTCAACTCAAAAACTTAAGGAGCTCAACGTTTCCTGAAACAGCTTACGTTACTAAAATATAACACACACGTTGTCTACATCTTTTGTTATGTACTCTCCTATCGCAGGTATGCAGGAACAGATTTCTTTAGAAAATAAGCATCACCTTTGTACGTATTTTTCTATTACATTCTTCTTGTCTGTTTATAAATGAGTAAATAATTTTATTTAATAAGAAATAATTTACATAAAGTGAAGCACCTGACTGGGTTTCGAACCTACGGCCTTATAACTCGTAAGTCCCTGTCGTTAATATTGAGCCACCACACCGCTGCTCTCTGGAACTGATACATTATGAATTTTACATTTAGCACTCAATAATTTACTTTCCTATCTTCTTCTTTTAGAATCGATTTTAAGTAAATATGAATTAAGAATTTGAGATAATTTTCAAGTTCTGGAACAACAAACTGAATGGCATACTTAGCAAAGTTCAAATTCTATTGCAACCAAAAACTTATTAAGAACTTTTTATTACAAATGGTAACTCAAAAATCAACTTAGAATACATTGCACTAAAGTAGACAACTGATTAAGTGGCGCTGGAATGTAAATTATCAGAGATAATGAACACTGCTTTAATTATGCTAAAAGAGTTTACTTTCCTTAAGATTTCATAATACTGGCTACCGCTAAAAATAGGTATCCGAAACAACAATAAGGAAATATTGCCGGAATGCCTTTTGTTTTACGTATCATTTAAATGACAAATACTTATCCCTTTTTAAACTACGGTTTTCCTATCCTCATGACGTCATGAGCTATGTAATCTATATGTCATGGATATTATAAATTGAAGTCACTTTTCGTGTCTATCTGTATGACCAAGTTGTTCTTCTAAACTACGCAACGGATTTTGATGGGGTTTTCATCATCATATATATAATTTATTGCTGAAGGTTTATGTGTAATAAGTTAGTTTAAAAGTTACATATAACAGTACTGTCTTCATAGTTAAAGTTTGCGCTTCAATGTCCCTGCTAAACTATTTATTGGGTGTAAAGTTACGCTTAACGAATCCGAGAGTCATTGTAATTTTGTTAAATTGTACTCTCCGCCATTGATATTTTACTGGACAATACCTAGGAACCTTCTGGTTACGGAGATATTGAAAGTTAAAGTTCTAACTCTTTTTTACTATTTTCACGCAAACAAGTTTTAGATGTTATTACAACAAATACCCTTACAACTCCTTTACCGCTGCATGCAGCACCCAAAAGAACAATGATTTGTTGCTGTAAACAGCTATTTTTCACACTGAAAATAAAATTCATTTTCCAGCAATCATTTTTACTCTATATGTTACTGAGTTTGATGTTACAGAACGCGTTGTTCACCGCGACGGGTCTTTTTACAGCCTAATATACCCGACAGTAGATTTATAATACCTACTTGTTGTAAATGAATATGAATTTTAATGGTCCCTCCAGCCCCGAGGTTCATAAAAAACACAACCCAAATAGCGTATCATTATTTTTTCAAATACATGTCTGCATAATAATAGCTTCAGTATACAAAGCTAGTAATTTCATGCTAGTTGACCAAAATAATTCAAATTGCCTTGAACACCATTTTAAATTATATCAACACAGATCGATTTGGGGCCAGCCTGGTATGACCCTTGTACACAATGGACATACTTCAAACATGTATGGGCCTTTAAGGGGGATGCGCTAAGGTAACCCTCGAAATTCATATTTTCTTACGTTTTTTGCAATTTGCAGGTAAGTGTCAAGTTGTATGTTGAGGGGCCCGTGGCTAAATAAAAACAGCCGCACAGGTCAATCGATCAGGTTAAGCTACGCTTGCCGCGGTTGGTCTGTGGATGGGTGACCATCTTTACATACCGAGACCCCTCCGTGCCTCGGAAAGCACGTTAAGCCGTTGGTCTCGGCTGTCATTCGTGGATCTTTGACAGTCGTTACGGGTAGTCAGAAGCCCGAAAGTCTGACAACCAGACGTACCAAGGCGTATCGTATTACCCAGTCACTGGGTTGTGGAGGTCAGATAGGCAGTCGCTCCATGTAAAATACTGGTATTCAGCTGCATCCGGTTAGACTGGAAGCCGACCCCAACATAGTTGGGATAAGGCTAGGGAGATGATGATGTCAGGTTGTATGTTGATTAAAATATGTTTCGCGAGCATAACATCCGTTCAGCCGTATTAGCGTGAAAACAAACAAACATACGAAAAATAAAATATTTTCTCTTTATAATATTAGTTTGGACTAAGTATGTGTGTAAATTAATCATTATGTATGTGTATATGTACCACAGTTAAAAGATGAATTTGGATACTTAATCAACGGTCGGTAGATTCATTTAATCGGAAACGAAATTTGTAAATAACAAATTGTCGATTCAAATCTCAATTAAAACTTGAAAGCTCGTAACAATGTTTCCTTTCTGCCCCTCACCCTTGAATTCTTCTTATTTCTCACCCTTGGATTAACTAAGTGGTAATACAGGAAACCAATCAATAGCATAAGACTATTTCTGAATTTGTGCTCCGTTGATGGCAAAACTGGCCCCCTATTACATGGGACTTAAACATAACGGGCGAAATATGTGGGTGTATTATAGGATCCTTGGGCGATCATGAGCGTGATATGCGTTTAATTAAATCATAATTTAATTAAACAACAGAGGTTACAACAGCGTTATAACGTTGTTGCAATTTTGCATACATGGCAGGTGATTTTATTTTATTTTATTTTTGTAAAGGATATGGTGACTTGTAACATCGCCTTGGATTATTCTGTAAAGATGTTATAATTGTGGTTTCAATAAATAATAAATAAATAAATTTTTATTTCTTTAAGCTTTTCGCACAAAAAGATACAAAGGCGGACTTGCGGATTTTCGCTTGTAAAAATACGTCTTTTCCTTTTTAAACTCAACCTATCGTAATCCACTGCTGGACATACGCCCCCCAGGCTGCGCCACAACACCCTGGCTGCCCTCCTCATCCACTCTGTTCCAGCCACCTTTTTGAGGTCGTCTGTTCATCTAGCCGGAGGGCGACCCACACTAGCTTGCCGATACGTGGTCTCCACTTCACTACCAGTTTTTTCATTCTTTCCTTTTAGTACATACTAAAAGCCCCTTTTCTCCACAACTGTTGGTCCTATGTCTGTTTAATACCACACAATCTTTAGTAACAGCTAAGATAACAGATTTCATTAAGATTTGTTTTAAGAGAATAAGGCTTCATCTGGATGAGTAGCCCGTGTCGCGAGTTCTTGGTTGTATGTCTAGAAAATAGTAGAGAAATAAATTGATTCACGCTTTTTCCTATGCTGGTAAGCAGTAACTATAGAACGCCACCTGCTAAGAGCCTTAAGTGATCTTTATGCTTCGTTTACGTTCATAAAAGACAATGCCAGAAACATAGAATTTTGCCCCATTCAATACAATTATTAATTTACAACCATGCAATATGCAGCATCTTATTGCTTTTGTATTACTGATAACTAAACATTTTTTCTAATGTTTAGTTAGAACTGTAGAACTTGCGGTTTCTGATGTTTGTTTCGGAAATAGCAAAAAGGAATTTCAGGGGTTGAATTCCATTTAACATTGATTCGTAATCCGCAAGTCCTAAAAATAAACAATTTAATATGATAAGGTCTTATATTAATTACAATTATTTTCATTTATTTACATTTTCTGTAAATAGCTGGGCCAGGATCTGGTTTGTCCTTTGGTCATAAACGCACGTCGGTTTTGAGTACGTTTTTTGATCCTTTTATGAATCAGGTAAAAAAATTTTCAAAAAGTTTTGTGAAAATTGCCCATTTTCTTGCTGACTGTAATTTTTTTTCAAAACCTGTGAATCCAGATCAAAATTTCTCAAAAAGATAAGGTTAGTCTCCTAAGATCATTTGCTTGTAGCTACAGCGTTAAAGTTACTGCCCTTTTTTTTTTTTTTTTTTCATCCAATGACCCCTCCCGCTCTGGGTGGAGCAGAAGGGAGTGTCAGACTCTTACTGACTAAAACCCACCCGTGTTCCTTCCTTAGCCCTTTGTGTTCCGGGGTAGCGGTAACCCTTTCGGACAATCCCGCTGCCCCGGCAGGCTTCGGCCCTTGCGGGCCCCTTCCTTATGCTGACATCTCTTTGAGGCGCGCGTGGAACACGTACGCGCCGTCCGGCACGGGCCTGGTCCTGATCGGGCGGAGAGTTACCCGTTACTCTCCACCCGCAGGCCCGCGCCTACGGTGGCCGGGAGTCGCCCTTACTGTCCCATCTCAAAAATTCACCCTGTATACATAGTAGAGAAATAAATAATGTCATACTAGCTGCGCCCCGCGGTTTCACCCGCATAAGTGTCGTCCTGTGGGAATATCGGGATAAAAAGTATCCTATGTGTTATTCTGATGTATAAGCTATATTACTGTAAAGTTTCATCCAAATCCGTTCAGTAGTTTTTGCGTGAAAGAGTAACAAACATCCATCCATCCATCCTCACAAACTTTCGCAGTTATAATATTATTAGTAGGATTAGTAGGATAGTAGAATTAGAATAAAAGCACTGAATACAAAAAAAGAAAACAATAGTTGTTTTCTGTTTATGACGTGAAAGTGTGACTACAATGTATAACTATGCCCCGTTAATCGTAGTTGTAAATAGATCCATTGCTCCTTATTCAGCAGCGGACGTTTGCAACCAATATGGAGCTCAGAATGCCATAAACTGTGCCGCGGTCACTGTTTTGACAACATGATCAATCAAAAGCGGTCATGAAACGTGCTGGCTGCTAGTAGATGGTCATCATTCTATGTATTATATAACAATAATAATACCAGCAGCAGTGGTGACCACGTAGTAATGTCCGCGACTTACGAGTTTTAGGTCGTAGGTTCGAACCCATACACTTTACTTTGTGTAAATAATTTCTCAAAAAGGTGAAGGAAAATATCGCGATGAAACCGGTGTGTCCTAGAACCAAAAATTCGAAAGCATGCGTCATCCGCCAACCTACACTGGGCCGTGTGGTGGATTACGGCCCATTCCCTCTCACAGAGAGGTCTGTTTCCCAACAGTGGGAACATTATAGGCTGATTATGCAATAATACCAGCCTATTATTGTCCCACTTCAGGGCAAAGGCGTCTTCACATACTGCAAAAGCAAGAGTATTGATCACCACGCTTCTTCAAGACGTGTTGGCGATTTCAGACTAATATTAAACTCTAGGTCCAGGTTTTCTCATGATGTTTTTTTCACCAATATCAGTAATGTCCAAGAGAAACTCAGAAATCACATCATTTTATAATTCTTAAACGAGTCCTCTGATACTTATTTATATTGGTCCTTCGAGCCGGATGATTTTAAATGTGGGTGTCAAACTCGTACCACTGAAATTAAAACTCTCAGCAACTTTGGAAATATTAAAAGTAATTCAACTTCAACTGAATTACCTTCTTTGACTGTATCTAAAGTTTTCTTCAAATTAACTACTTGACATTTTGTAGAAATCGATGTTCTTTGCATACATAACTGTGGAGTGTTCGATATGATATTGATCCTATTGAGCTAAGTGCTGTGGGAATCCCAGAGGGGGAGTATCATTTATTAAAAGAGTTTCGTGGGCTACGTACTTTCAATATACTTGGTAGCAAACTACTTAAAGTAAGTTGAAAGTATGCTTAGCTGATTAGTATACTTACTTTCAATTTAAACTCAAAGTCAAAGCATTTATTTCAAATAAACCAATTACAGGTATTTTTGAATTGTCAAGGGGTCGCGCGACCGGTCGGTCAGTCATAAAGATGAAGCTAGATTCCAAAGCATAGTAGGTACCTATGGAGAAGAACGGGTAAGAAACTCCACGGACACTCTTTTCTTTTTCTTTACTTATCAGGGTTCTGGACCATTTGGGTATACCCATTGGTTACTAGCCTCAGCTGTATGTCCTCAGCGGGCTATATCTCATGAACTATAATAGGTAGACAGTTGAAATTTTAACAGAGTGTGTAAAAATACCTCTATAACAACAAATGATAAAAATCTATGTGCGTGTTCCAAATAACATATTTTTCTTTCTTTATTTAATTATTAGGGTCATTCTGAAAATACAAAAACCGGGAACTAATTAGTCAACAGACTATGACTGTTATTTAGTTTTAATCAGTCAAGACAGTCCTTGACAAAGATTTTTAATAAGTAGGTGTTGTTTATCTGTCTCGAGTGTCGTCTGATGCTTATTTTACAAAAATGTTAGTGACAGTAAAATAACATTATCAGGGTAGTTTATTATTCTATTTGAAAAGGTACCAATATCAAAGGAACCAAAAAAGAATCAAAGGGGGAGGTAAGCTACCAATTGATTGATTGTTAAAAGTCCATCCAATGATTTTAAAGATAGGAACGAAAACGACTCGCTATTGGAAAAGTATTGGTCTTACTCATAGATATAGATACACTTTATCTGTGGTCTTACCCTTTATTCCCATGGGATGAAGCGGCTATATATGGGAAATGTTCAAAACGGAGATATTCTTTTAGAAACGTTTTCTTTTTACCAAGCGTTAAGATTATTGATAGCAATCCATCTCTATTGCAACTTATGCTAACTACCTAACTAATAAACGTATTATATCAGGTGAATAGTTACACACCGATTTCTCTTTTTCAGCCGTCAGTAATTTGAAATTTATTTATTTATTATTTATTTATTTATTTATATAATCACTTACAACTATTATTACAGGTATTGAAATTGTTTTTTTTTTTTTTTGAAATTGAAATTGTTTTTTTATTGAAATAATTGATTTACATAAATAATTACAAATTAGGGCCTTAAACTAGAGGTAGGTAAGAAATAATTGGATTCTACCTGAACTAGGAATAAACCTGTATCTCAGGTATCTCACTCAAGTGCTTATACGTAAGTATTATCTAAAATTTTTACAAATATTAAAACCTAATTTATCTACTTTAATTATGGCTAAATTTAAATTGAGCAAAATAGTAAGTATGCTACTTTTTTACATCATCGTAAGACATTCATTTTACAACCGTATTCTATTGCTTATGATTTTCGCAATGTTACATTTTTAATAAGGTTGCGTTTACTTTGTCATACAGAAAAAATTGCCGTGTCAACAAAATGTTAAGATTGCATGTTTAGGTACTTATAATATAAATTGTAAAAACTAAAAACAAACAATAATTTGACTTTCGAAAGAAGAAGACAAAGCCTTGTATAACTATATAGTCGCTCTACAATGTTTATTATTATGGAAGTGATATTTTATAGAGTTTCCACGTATTACGAATAATGACGAAAAAATGATCATTCGGCGAACCATTTATTCAAACTAGGCTGACAGCACTTTTTGAACGTCAAAATTACATGAGACAATCCCACAAAAAGCCCGCCCTTTACCACTAGTGCTTAAGCAGTGAAGGAGAAGTGGTGCAACAGACTCCGCAGTAGTAGATCATGCATCATAATGTTATGACAGATGTGTGTGTAGGGGTATGAGGAATAGGGTCTCACTCACTCATCCTCCATAAAGAAGGGAGGATCCTCCGACCAGCAGGTGTCGTGTCTGGTGGGCAATTGCCCGATGATTGATGTCGCGACGTTGTATATATGCTAGTTGCGCGGTAAACTCTGCTTGCGCGATGCAGGATTTTGCGTGACGACAGTGTAATGCGTAGTTCACATGTGGCGATGTAGATGCCGCCACAATATTAACGCTTGGATATTGTACATGGTGTTACATACGAATAAAAACTAAAACAAAATCGCCTATCTGCTAACAGGGTATCTATAAAACATGTCTACAAGATAACGGCGTTTCGTCCGCCCACGCTGACAATTGACCCCAATTAATTTAATGCCACTAATCGTTCATGAGAGTGGACCTATTAATTGCCGTGTATTACATCTATTTATTACTGATAGATATGCTTTCAGTTAGTGCTTATATAAATTGTGTTATGATTTGATATATTTGGATCGTGGCTAAGTAATAACAGCGGTACGGGTCGATCGATCAGGTTAAGTTACGCATGCCGCGGTCGGTCCGTGGATATTGAGACCCCTCCGTGCTTCGGAAAGTACGTTAAGCCGTTGGTCCCAGTTGCATTCTTGTAACTTTGATAGTCGTTACGGGTAGTCAGAAGCCCAAAAGTTTGACAACCAGACTTACCAAGGGGTATTGTGTCACCCAGTAACTGAGTTTTGGAGTTCAGAGAGGCAGTCGGTCAATGTAAAATACTGGCCGACCCCAACATAGTTGGGAAAAGGCTACGCAGATTGATTGACATGTGGTATGATTTAATATTTGAACCAGTGACCATAGGATAGGTACTTACTTAGTTTATTAAAATTCAGCTGCGTAGTAATCTAGCTAATACTAATCCTAATAATTAAGCTGAAGAGTTTGTTTGTTCGTTTGAAGGCGCTAATATCTGAAATTACCAGTCAGATTTGACACATTATTTTTGCATTTGATAGCCCAATTCTTGAGGTAGGCTATATAGTAGGCTATTTAACATCACGCTAGGAACCTTAGGAGCTGAACAGATTTGGGCAAAATTTGGAACATGGGTAGACCATGATCTGGATTAGGATATAGAATACTTATCCCAATATTCCCACGGGATCGAGACTTATGCGGGTAAAACCGCGGGGTGCAGCTAGTAATTAATAATTAAAGAGCAAAATAGCACGCCTAAGAGCAAAGTTAGTTACAAACTCGCCAGAAGGTAGCGGCGTTCAACTGTCAAAAATGCATGAAACTAACTGAGCTAACAGCATCCATTTTAAACTTGGTTGTAAAGTCATAACAGCGGAATGTTCCGAGGTTTCCCGCTAACAAATAGGTCATGATGCGGTCTCCTTAGATTTTAACTGTGTGTCATTTGTTTCTATCTGATCAAGCTGTAGATAGAAGAAAAACAGCGCCTCGTTTATTTTCTTGGCCTAGATAAGACTTGTGAAGTATTCTGAGAATTACAGCCAGGGATATCGATTGCTTTTTTTTTTTTTAAAGGCAAGAAATATAAAGTAATACAAAGTTAAAACATCTCGTTCTCGAACCTCAAATTATTCTTTACTTTGCTCTCCCAATAATATGATTGAAAATTCTAATATAATACATACGCCTCCTATTGTGAACCTCAAATAGTTTTTATTATGGGGTACCTTGGGTGTAGCGCTCGACGGCCGCTACCGGGGCACCTCGCGCTTCGCTCGCTCGGCTCGCGCGCATTTGGTCACAATTCTAACTTAACCCATTTGGTCGGGGTGCCCTAGCTTGGTTACTAAGACCAGTTCGGTTCGCGATTGGTTGGTGACAGTACTTACCTAGCATAGCACGTTTGCTCGTATCCCAGCTATTTACGAGCAACTGTGAGAAAAAAAAAACAGGAAATTAAAAAGAGGCTCATTAAAGAAGCAGCATTGAGAGCTGTGGTGATCCAGTGGTATCAGCCTTGACTTACGAGTTGTACGTCGTGGGATTGAACTCTTTAATTTGTGTAAATAATTTTATCACCATTGCTCTCAAAACAGTGAACGAAAACATCGTGAGGAAACCGCCATGTCTTAGAACCAAATATTTGAATACAATGTGACATCTACCAACCCGCACTTGGCTCTCGTGTGAGGCCTGTTTCCTAGTTAGGATCATAGCAGGTGGCGTTCTGTAGTTTCTGCTTACACCCATGAGAAGAAGGCGTGAGTTTATGTATGTATGTATGTATGTATGTAGTATACTCATGCGTTCTTTATTTATTTATTTATTTGTATAACATTACATAAGTACTTTATGTAACAATAGCATCGGAATTACAGTCGCCAATTACAGGTCAACAAGCAATCTTAGAAATAGGTGATAATAATAGCCTCCTGACCTATTTCTGGTTGGTCACCCATCCACGGACTGGCCTCGGCAAGCGTAGCTTAATCTTTGATCGACCCATATCGCTGTCATTACCTATAGTTACCCACGAACCCCTCCACATACGTACAATGTAAGATACATAAACAGAAACAAAAATGGCGTCGTGAAATGGAGTGAAAGAGATAAAAGAGGGTAGTTTATAATAACGCATGCTTTGAAAAAGTAAGGATGTGGTATTACCTCGACAGCCTTTCCCGCGATGGGATTAGGGAGAATTTATTCTCTCCTGTGGGACTGGTATGCAAACACATTTTTTTGGCTATTAATATTGCAATACAAAAGAGAAGGCTTGGCAAACAAAAAAAGATTCAGTAGACCGGTTAATAGGTACAAATAAATTACTTTGGAAAAGTAGCGGCTAATCTCCAGAAAAGGATTTTTGAAAATTCATCCCCTAAAGGTGTTGAATAAATAAATAAAGTCTTCCAGACCGAATTTTGGCCACGGCGGCCAATCTCAACGGAGACTAGCCTTCAACGCGGGAGATATTATAGTGCACAAGTGTGCGCGCAGACACAGGTGCACTCCCTCTTCCGATGGAACGGCAATCCGACACGACCGGAGAGAGATCAGGACCAACTGCTTAGGTGTTGAATAAGTAGGGAATGAAAGTTTGTATGGATCTTTGATTGTCAGACTTTTGTGCTTTACCAAGGGGTATCGTGTTACCCAGTAACTGGGTTGTCGAGGACAGATAGGCAGTCGATCTGTGTAAAATACTCTATGTACTACGCTGATCCCAACATAGTTGGCAGAGCGGATTGGGTAAAAGTTTGTATGGAAGTTCGTAATTTTTGCCGATGCTACGATGGGGACTTATTAAATCTAATTTATATTTAAAATAACTTTTGCTCCCGAGTTCGTCCGCGTACTTGTTCCCCCGACCACCCCCCCATCGCATCGCATTGCATCGCCTACCCGCGTTACTTCGATTTCGCTTAGCCTTCTCTCTGGATTTTTTCATTTTAGAATTGGGCTTTCAAATGCAAAAATATTTTTTCACAAATGACTGGCTGTTAAAGAGATTAGTGCGTTCAAACAAACCAAATGTTCAGCTTTATTATTATTATATCCTTTATTTCACTTTATACATATCTATACTTCTATACTAATATTATAAAGAGGAAAGATTTGTATGTATGTTTGTAACGAATTGGCTCAAAAAGTACTGGACCGATTTTAAAAATTCTTTCACCATTTGAATGCTACATTATCACTGATTATTATAGGCAATTTTTTTTCCTTTTTTTTCTACCCGTGCGAAGCCGGGACGGACCGCTAGTAAATTATATTTTTAAATATTAAGATATAAAAAAATATAAAAACATTTATTTTTATTATTATTAAGATTAACCGGTTGAATGCCGTTATTTCAGAAACAATTAATAAGACATTAAGTCTCGCGTGGATCCACGTTCTTATGGTATACGATAATAACTCTCTTTCATAAATTAAAACCAAAAGATCCCCTCCGTCGACAATCTTATTTCCTCACCAAACTTCCAATCCGTGGGAATTTGCATGTTGTATCATAACTTATGCAAGAACTTCAGTAACATTTTGATAACTTTCCAGTGAGTTTTAAAGAGCAAGACTTGGAATATGAGCTCAACTCTCAGTGATGAACTGATGAGGCACAATTATCTTTTCTATTGTTACCGAACTGCTTGCCGAACAGACGAGGGGATAAACCGCTATTTGATTCGAACTCGTCAACTTTTCGACAGCACCATGAAACCACACCATTATCGATCTAACTACTTCTGACAATAAGGTCTTTGGTTTGATTTCCGGGTGGGGCAAAATATTATTGGGTCTTTTCATCTGGAATTTCTCAGTAGTCAGTAGCAGCCTGGAATTTATATCAGCGAGGTAGGTAATTGCGTAACACACTATCAGTAGTAATGGGTTTTATTTTGACAGTTCAATAACATTCATTGCGTTATTTACGTTGGTGAGCAGACAGATTTTGAGAACATATGAAGCAATGGATAATCAATATCTTTCAAGATCCATCAATATTGTGAAGTACGAAATTAGGTTGCTGTTCCCGGTTGATGGCAATAGGTCGTAGGGGATGTACTGTATGTGCACTTCTGCCTAACCTTTACAAGCAAGCGATACAAGATGCAAGATGAAAATGATGATGATGATGATGATGATGATGATGGATGCAAGCGTGATTATTTGTTATAACATACCATTGTAGATCTAAGAACTTTTTAATGAGTATGAATAAATACGAAGAAAAAATAAAGACAAAGAAACAGTCGTTGAGCTCCTAAAGTTCTGACTTGAGCTGCACGATTTTTGACAAATGCGTGCACTGACTGGACAGGTCCGCTCAATCCGTGTGGTTCTTTCCTCAAAAGACCATTTCAGACACCAATCTACATGGTCTCCACATGATCTGACCAAGACTTTTTGTCTGGACTTTAAAAGAGACTGTGACCTTTGAGTTTGTTTCGGCCTTTCTTCTCAGAATAGTCAGATAGGAAAAGCCGACCAAATCTAGTTTAAAGAAAATAATATTGACGTGTAAAGTGTTTGTGCAAACCTAATTACTGAAAATAAATCATTTATCAGTTAGTCACTGTTCGTGTAATTTTTATTACAATTTTTTAAAATATTTAAAGTATATAAAATATATGTAATGGTTAGGTTGAAACTGTTTGTACTCCCGTCTCTTGTCCATATAGGTTCATTAGAAAACCAGCGTCAGACAGCATCTGTGTGGGATTAATGCTGAAATGTTCCCTTTTGGCGCAGCCATGAGGCACACTCTATTCTTGTTCAAAAATTATTTTCACTTTTTATTTTGTTATTTGTATTTTGTGTTTCACGAACTGTGAGACAAAATATAATAATTAAAAAATATAAAAATATAGGTATAATTATAAAAAATAAAAATAATTAAAAATATATATAATACTAGCTGACCCCGTAAACGTCGTTTTGCAAAAAAAAATAGGAGTATGAAAAATAGATAGTAGCCGATTCTCAGACCTATCCGATATGCACACAAAATTTCATACAAATCGGTCAAGCCGTTTCGGAGGAATATGGTAACTAACACTGTGACACGAGAATTTTATATATATAGGATTAGATATTTATAAACGTTTTTCTTTCTTTCTTTCACTGGACAGAGATAAGTATCCACCTTAATTAGTAATTTACTTGGTAACGTGACTGCTACTAACTCGGTCTACCGACTGTACTACATAGTATAGGAAGCAAATAATTAAATAGTATTTAAACTCCCCTTGCGAAAGACCAGCTTTCTCAGTAATTGAGATGAAATCTTAGGCAGAGATACCCAGAAACATAATATCTTTTGTATTTATCATTGTAAGTTATCGTTACAAGATAGTCTCACAGTTTTATGCCATTATTAAATACTGCAATAAACGAAGCATCGTCGTTTCAAAGCATCACGTACAAAAGCAATTCGTTGGTTCTAACCTTTATTACAGCGCTAATGTGTTGTGCTGTTATGTCGTGCTAGTATCTACAGAAATGTTTCAATAGCTTTGGTTTTTAATTGAGCTCATTAGTTGCCAAGGTTTTCTTCTTTTCAGTGTCTTGCATTGCTATTGGAAATATTTCTATAAAAACTTTAATCTTTCTTGTGACATTGGCCCCGATTCTGTTGTTCACAAACTAAACTATATTTAAGTTCAGTGCATCTTTTTCTTTCTATTTCAATAAGAAAAGGACAGAAGATAAATATTAGTTTAGTCCTGTCAAATTAGATAATCCATAGTCAAATTAGATAAATTGTTTGAGACAAGCCTATTTCGGTCTTGTCAGCGTCTTAAGTTCAGACAGAAAATCACTATAATAATAACTATAATCAGACAGAAAATCACTATAAGACAGACAGAAAATCACTATAATAATAACTATAATCGTATGTGTATGGAGTCGCTACCGCTAGGGCCTAGACTGCGTGTTGAGACTTGACGCATACCTGCCAAATGCATGCAGTTTAGTACTTTAAAGTAAAGGCACGAGAGATAAAATTACAATACTTGTAGTCCGAATGGGTAACTCTGTTACAGTCGTTGAAAGGGTAACCCGTTCAAAACGTCTTACCATTAAAAAGTATAACCCACCAAGAATGGGTTTTTGAATATACAGGTAATCAAATCGAAAGGGTTTGGAAGAGGTTATCCATTGATGAGGGTTTTCGTCAAAGAGTGTAATCAATATGAAATTGGTTTTAAAACAACACTTTGTCAAAACCCTATCATTAACCCTTTCAATGGGTAACCAAAATGGTCCCTGGTTTTAACAGGTTTTTTTTTTCTTCATTTTTCCTCTCAACTTAAGCACCTGCCATCTAATCTCTTCACCACCCTTGGTTGACTGGTAGAGAATGCCTAAGGCATTAAGTCCGCCTTTGTACCTTTTTGTGCGAAAAGTTTAAATAAATAAATAAATAGACAAGTTGAGACGCGATTAAAAAATTGGCTACTAAAAATACGTCAATTTACGTCAGGCGCTGACTAATTTGACAGGACTAAACTAATATTTATCTTCTGTCCTTATCTGAGTGAAATAGAAAGAAAAAGATGCACTGAAATTTTTAGGTTAGTTTGTGAACAACAGAATTGGCGCCATTGTCTTCGAAATATTTCATAACTAACTTCTGCCCGCGACTTCGTCCGCAATTAAAAGTTCTTGTTCCCCCGACCCACCCCGTCGCATCGCATCGCCTGCCCGTGCTGTTAGTTTGTTTTCTTTCTTACTATTTTTTCTTTTTGCTCGACTCCTAATCCCTAAGTCAGTTCTTAGGGATTAGGAGTCGAGCAAATTCAAAAATAATTTTTCAAATCCGACAATAAATTCCAGATCACGCTCAAACAAAAAAACTCTTCAGCTTTATTATTAGTATAGATCTGGTGCGCTACGCTAAGCACAAATCTTTCTTTATTTGATTCCCAATACCCACTTTTAGTCTTATCAAATGTTTTGAATAATAGATCAGCTATTGTATTTACTTACATAGTTTTCACAATATTTTCCCTGTTGTTTTTTTACAATATTTCACGTTTTTCCTCAGTCGCCACTATTAATATATGTTCTTACTTGGCATTCCATAATGAAGAAGATTCCATAATGTCTAGTTCAGTAGGTTGTAGGAGTATCCTATTTGTAATAATGTCAACTAACGATCTGTTAAATACCACAGAAACATTGGCAGTACCTATTTACTTCGTGATCGTATCTACTATACATTGAGAAAATTTTACTTGTAATGCTTACGTATTCACGATAGATTTGAAAATCATTAGTATGACGTTGGTTAGATCACTATTCAAGATTAACGTCAGAATGTCAGACTCAAATGCACGCGGTCAAGAACTTTGTTTAACAATACTGACAACGTCATAACGTTAAAAACGGAAATTCATATAAATATAGATTTCTCCGTACATTTACATAACATGCGGTGTACCAGGAGGATATTGTTGGGTGCTGTTGATCGATTGCAACGGTATTATATCTAAGGATGGCGAATCTATTGAAGTTTATAACAGTAAATAGGTGATTATTTCGAAAAGATAGAATAATTAGTGAAAATGTTATTCGGATGTAAGGACCTGCTCCCTAATTGTGTAGCACACTTTCAGGCATACAGGGGGGCTTGAGGCTAGTAATAACAGCCGGACAGGTCAATCGATCAGGTTAAGCTACACTTACCACGGTTGGTCCGTGGATGGGTGACCATCTTTACATACCAAGACCCCTTCGTGCCTCGGAAAGTACGTTAAGTCGTTGGTCCCGGCTGACATTCGTGGATCTTTGATAGTCGTTATGGGGTACCGTATTAGTACATACCTAGTAATGGGATTCTGGAGGTCAGGTAGGCAATCGCTTTACGTAAAATACTCATATTCAGCTGCATCCAGTTAGACTGGAAGCCGACCCCAATATAATTGGGAAAAGGCTAGGAATTTTTTTTGACTTTCAGTCACAATCCACGGATTTTGAAGGAAATTGCTAATCCATTGCTTCCTATGTTTGAAAAATTCGTCTGCTCAACCGTAAATAACGCAAGCAATGTTGTTGCAAAAGGCAATTTTATCGCTTTACTTCATTAGGATGAGCTGGTACACACGTGTACCACAAGCGGTACAAATTTGTACCAGCTTGTCCCTGAAAGAAGTGATATTCGAAAACGGTTTAAATCCATACGTTTTCCAGTCAACCCTGTAACAACCAATGCTATGAGCGTAAATTTAGGCGATGCACTTAAAGCTGAGGCGATGCAACACGCTAAAATTGGCACGTTCCTCCGCGGCCACACACTTGAATGGTTTTAGATTATATTTATAACTTATAACGTTTGTATTGTTACGTGTTCTTTGGAATTTTGATGTACTATCATTCTACCTAGCCTTTTACAACTCTGTACCGGTCGGCTTCCAGTCTAATCAGATGCAGCTGAATACCAGAATTTAACATGGAGCGACTGCCTCTCATTTTGTCATGTTGGCCCAGTGGAAATGGTCCCGTCTCAAGAGTTGTCGGTCGTGGGTTCGAACCCAGGTGTCCGCTTTACTTTGCGTAAATAATTTCATCACCACTGTTCTCAAAACGATGAAGGAAATTATCAGCATGTCCTAAAACTAAAAATTCGAAGACATATGACATCTACCAACTCGCACTGGGCCCGCGATTAGCCCACTCCCTCTCGAAGAGGGCGTGTGTCCCACCAGTGGGAACATTATAGGCTGATTCTGTGTACTGCCTATCTGAATCCCACAACCCAGTTACTGCGTAACACTATACCCTTTGTAAGACTGGTTGTTAGACCCAAAATTACTGTCAAAGATCTACGAATGACAGCCGGGACCGATGGCGACGGCTTAAGTGCTTTCCGCAACATGGAGAGGTCTTGATATGTAGTGGATCATCATCCAAGCGTAGCTTAACTTTGGATCGACCCGTTCGGCCGAATTATTTAGCTACGAGCCCCTCTTTTTGTGTTACAAAGGATTTTTTTGACTTTGACTGTCCTTTTTACATACAATTTTTCGAACTGGGGGATTACAGACCCATCCAACAACCATTGTGAGTGCAGTGCTCCTGATCAGACCATGCCCCACTTGCTGGAGTGTGTCCTAAGCGCCCGTACACCTGCACATCGGATGACCTAAATAATACACACAATCAACGTGGCCACATACTGGCCACAAACTATATAAAATAAAAACAACGTGTAAGAGTACCATCGACACGAAAAGAAGAATACTGTCCTTTTTGTACTTTTATCGGCACAGATTTCAGGTTCATGATGATCGTTATTGTCATTCATAACTTCAATGTTATCAGTTTTATTAGCTACTTCCGTCTGGTTTCGTTTGATCTTTAAACAAATTATGTTATATGATAGTTTCATAGAGCTATTTGAACCTGTCTGCTTTTGATGGCTCAATATAATTGGCCCAAGGTGACAGCTTTTTAATATCCCATGTTTATTAATCCTGGGAAAAATGAGCTCACGATACTATAATTAAAACCCGCAAGTTTATAACTATTTGGGTGACCAGTAAATTTTTCCAATTAACCCAATAATTTTCATGCTAGTTTTTTATGAGCTGGTAAAGCAATAGTGTTGTTTGTTTTATTATGTGCGCTATAGATGGACTTGTTAACTGTCTTTTTATTATTATTTTGTTTTTGTCGTCACCATGTGCTTAATTACTCTACTTCGTGTTCTAGTTTTAATTACTTTGTTATGTCATGCTCTTAAAGGGAACTATAAAACTGTGTTGAAAAAGTAATCTTTTTCACCTTTCGTATCAGGCACCCTACTCTGTAAGTCCGTCAACGAAGATACGGGCCCGTCTGAAAGCAGTTCTATACTTCGGAGTGAACTATACTCCCGATTAAATAAAATGTTCGAGCGGAAAAAACACATCGGGAGTCCCCAAATTAATCTTATGTCCGTATATGATCCGGAGAAGGATACGTACGTAACTTCGGCCATACCTACGCATTTCGTGCTTAAGTAGTAACCTCTTGCTCACTGTCCAATCAATCTATGCAGCCTTTTCCGAACTATTTTGGGGTAGACTTCCAATCTAACTGGATGCAGCTGAATATATGATTGTGCCTGGACTTTAAAAGAGACTGTGACCTCTGAGTTTGTTTCGGCCTTTCTTCTCAGAGTAGTCAGATATGAAACGCCGACCTCATCTAGTTTCTAAAATATGAATGACGTGTAACAGTGTTTGTACAAACCTACTTACAGAAATAAAATCATTTATCATTCATCAGTCTTTTAAATGGAGCCACGGCCTATCAGACCTCCACAACCCAGTTACTGGGATCAGCCCATTCTCCAGTGCAGTTAAAAGATTTCCTCCGTCTCCAGTAACCAACTATTTCAAAGAATTGAAAACAATTTCCATCCTCGATAAGTTTTTACAAAACAATAATTTTCTATCTATTCAAAATATTATTACGTCATTAATAATTCATCACGCAACAGCAGCATATAGATCGCTGACGTCATTAGAATACTAATGACTAATTAATAATCAAACGTACAACCCAAACGCTTTCCTTGTCTCCCTTCTCACAACCTTGGAAAGGATTTGCTAGCTAATGCCACCAAGGACCAAAATAAACTCGATTAACCGAAATATTCACTAATTTACCTTCATAACGGTAGGATCCTGAAATTTCTAGCACATATCTTCATTAAGTGTAATATAATGGTTGGACGTGCTAGTAGCTAATTCTCCTTGATGGCACGAGTAGGCTACGTGCGGAACCACGGAATAGATAGCAACAGAAGGCAGGCTTCATACAACGAGTTAAATCAAGCGCGCATACATGACGCGTATCCACCACATGAGCCTACTGCGGATTCGTGGGTGTCACATGTCTTCGAATTTTCGATTTTCTTATGGTCAGTTCCAGAAGTCATCATCTGCCTAGCATTTTCCCAAATATGGTGGGGTCGGCTTCCAGTTTAACTGGATGCAGCTAAACACCAGTAATTTATATAGGTGCCTATCTGACCTCCACAACCCAGTAACTGGGTACACCCTTTGGTAAGACTGGTTATCAGACTTTCGGGCTTCTGACTACCCGCAACGACTGTCAAAGATCCACGAATAACGGCCGGGACCTACAGCTTTACGTGCTTTCCGAGGCACGGAGGGGTCTCGGTATGTAAAGATGGTCACCCATCCACAGACCAACCGCGGCAAGCGTAGGTTAACAAAACTTATCTATAGATTCCAATTTGTAGTGCTATTCACGAATTGAGTGGTTTGATTTGGTTATTTGAATACGAGTACTTCAACCCGAAATTCTAAATCACGTTAAAGATGTTTATCCACTCAATTTTCTTCGATGATTTTTCAATTACAAAATTAATAAAACGATAATTGTCAGAAAAAGGGATGAGATGTAAAGTTGAAATCTTCTACTTACAGATGAAAGAGTCAGTAATTCCCTTTAGTGAGAAATTGCGTAAAAAATTAACCTGAACAGGGGCTGTTTACACTTTAATCATAGGTATATACTTTTGGAACAGGCTATAGGGGGATTCCAGTCGCATTTCTTTGCACTGTCTGTACATGACGCAAGTGACTGGTGGTGCTTTTTGGCCCGTTGTATGGACTTAACTCTCTGTCTTCTGCACCTATCTATGCTGTGGCTGTACTTAAGCGCGTCGCTCATACAATTAGAGGTACATCTCATGGTCGTTCTATGACAGTATGTTATTTGACTTTCATGTGATTCTATCGTTATTGTCAGCTGAGTTGTGCTCCAATATTGTGTTATTCGTTCTTTTTAGATGTTATTTTCCGTGTTAAAGTTTTCAATTGTTTCATCATTATCTGCCTAGCCTTTTCCCAAGTAGCCGACCCCAGTAGGGTCGGCTTCCATTCTAACCAGATGCAACTGAATACCAGTATTTTATGTGGAGTTACTGCCAATATGCCCTCCAGTTTATCTATATATAGGGTGACTGGTAATTAGTGACCGATACCTAAACACGTGATTGTACTCATGATAACAAACAACTTTTACTATGGGACCAAACCTAAATTCGCGAAAAAAAAATCTGCTGTTCAGTACCTACATTTTGACCAGTTAGGCGAACATAAATGACTGAACAGCAGATTTTTTTTTCACAATTTTAGGTTTGGTCCCATAGTAAAAGTTGTTTGTTATCACGAGTACAAGCACGTGTTTAAGTATCGGTCACTAATTATCAGTCACCGTATATACATATATAATTATCCAGTTACTACGTAACACAAAAGCCCTTAGTAAGACTAGTTGTCAGACTTTCATGCTTCTGACGACCCGTAACAACTGTCAACGATCTACAAATGACAGACCCATCATCTGCTTTGGTAAGATCGTTAATTTTGTGTCTAATACTTTAACCAGGGGTATTGGTTTGCAGCCTTTGCAGCCTCCCATGTTCTTGCGTGGATTGTCTTCTCAGATAGTTTCGGTGCTCCTCCGATGTTTCATATTTGTGCTGCCACTTGTAATATGTGAAGGAAAACATTTTGAGAAACCGGTATGTCCTAGAACCAAAAAAATCGATGTGACATCCACCAACCCGCACTGGGCCCTCGTGGTAGATTACGGCCCACTCCCTCTCGAATAGTCCCAGCAGTGGGAACATTATAGGCTGATTATGCTTGTATATGCCTTCTACAAATGGTCACATACATTTGCCATTATCTTGACGACAGATATTAATGGACAAATCATGAATCAGATATTATTGCCGAGCTGTCTATAGTAATATATTTATGCTCGTAACTGTACATGGTATGTTCAAGTAATTATCACTTGCCTCTCTAGTTAACAAGCTACTGTACGTTTTCACACGATGGCGTGGTAGGCAAGAAAATAATAATTATACAACAATAGTATGCCTATGACGAGAGTCGTGCTAATTGGAATAATAGCCAAACAATCTTCAAAGGATATTTACTAGGCAGATGTTAATGGAGACGCTGTTAGGGGACTCTCTAGAAGGACATTGTGACCATCATAATGTTCTTCAAAAAGGTCAGGTGTGTAGAACTCCAACCTGCGGCGTGCGTGTATGACCAAAAGGGCAATTCTCTTAATTTAAAACGTTCATAATCTAGTCGCAATCTCATCTCGGCGACAAACAAATTTCAAAAATGTAGGGAAATTAGAGGCATTTGTGACAGATTGAGACTGAGATCAGACTGTGAACGTTCTTAAAATTACGAGAATTGCTCCTCTGATGTATGAACCTAAACGATCAAAAGGAGTACTATAGTAAGCATCGTAGCCCGTGGCGTTCTGAAGTTTCTGCCTATCCCCATGGCAAGAAGGCGTGAGTTTATGTATGTTTGCATAATCATTTTAGTAAAAAGTACTTTCTGTTAGTTTATCTTCAGCATTAGTGACACTGGAGAAGGAAAAACATCGTGAGGAAACCTGGACTTGAATTACCAACCCGTCTTGAGCAAGCGTGGTGATCAATGCTTATTTATAAAGTATCGAGTGCCAACTGAGCAACGGGAGTGTGGTGGCCCAGTGGTCACGGCCGCGACTTACGAGCTGCAGGTCGTAGGTTCGAATCCAGTCAGGAGCTTTACTTGTGTAAATTACATCATTACCACTGCTCTCAAAACGGTGAAGGAAAACATCGTGAGGAAACCGGCATGTCCTAGAACCAACAATTAGAAGACATGTGACATCTACCAATCCGCTCGCGTGGTGAATTACGGCCCACTCTCACTATGTCCCAGCAGTGGGTACATTATAGACTGAGTCTATTTAGTGCCAACTATCGTGGTTTTGTCAACTACATACATTTTTTTCTCTAGACTTTTTACTTTTAATATTCATAGTTAGGAATTCCTCGTTCAGCTGTTATTTTGTAAACATGAAGTGAGTAAAAATGTGAAGGGTTGCGGTAAGGTAGCCAGCGAAATTTAAATTATCTGACTTTTTTTTTTTTGCAATTTGCAGGTCAGTGTCAGATTGTCACGACCGTAACAAATATACCTCTGATCGTAATGAATGACTATTTCCATGAAATATCAATCAATAGGATTATATGAATTTAGAGGTTTGTTTTGATGATATTACCAATTACAATTCTGTAAATACACGATTGATATGCTCGTGAATTTCGCGTGCCACCTGGGCGCATCCCCTTTGAGATTTCAACACTTATTTCTGAAACCGGGTTATTATTACCAAACGGATTTTGTTCAGCTACCAATAACGTTTGGTAGCTTATAGAAACATGGCTTTGATCCCCAGTACGTTCTCATGTAAGATCTAATTGTTCTGGGAACAAAGTTATAAGGAACGACTGTGTAAACTCAATTAGCTAATTGTGTTGAGCTATTATTTCTATTCGATAGCTAAACCGACTAGTTTCAGATTCTGTTAGGTTATTATAACTTCATTGAAAGCATTAATTTTCCTCTGTGGCTTGACTAATTTGCTATTCAAGAAAACTATTCTCAGTAGGTAATTACCTACTTGATTAACGAAATAACATTACGTAATTGTTTCCTTATTTTATTAAAATTTTCAATTAAAATGTAAAACTAACTTTCTTTAATACCACAAGTAGCTTAAAAAACAAAACTGAAAAATCCACAAAAATCAGAGCCTCGAAAGCTTAAAAACATAATTTTTAAACACAAAAGTCAAGAAACTAAAACAATTCGCTAAAAATACACAAGGAGTGCAATATATTTACAAAAAAAAAAACTTTAATTTTACACTGCAGTGCGAAAAAAAAACTCAGTTAAGTGCAACACCCCAAAGGCCTCACCAGTTAAGTGCAACAACTCAGTGATGTGTAATTCAGTGACCTCTCCATAACAACAGTGACGTTGTTGTTTGTTCTCCGTGACGCGCATCAGCAGCCACGTTGTTGCTGACGACTTGCGGGGAGTGCGCGCGGCGTGCCGGGCGCGCGCGTTGCACGCTCGCGCGCGAAGTCGAGCCATGCACTGAGCGGGTCATGGAGACTATCTCCGAAGATGCTGAGGCTGAATTGGAACTTGGTAATTTTTTTATTGATGATGTTGATATTCTTCTTTTGTGTTAGCTCAAAGTCAAAGTCAAATCATTTATTTAATTAAAGTATAGTATATTTCATTACAAGTGCGGAAAGGTTGTCATTGCAAAGAGTTCCGACAAATGTCTACCCGAGCCGAGGTGCAGCCGAAGGCGAGGGTTGACAGTCGGAACAAGTTGCAATGACGGTTTCGCACGTGTACTGAACGACTATTTTTAATACAGTTGCGAAAAAATGAAGCAATTTAATAAAATAAGGTGGTGTTAATTGAAAAAAAAAACTAGGGTCGAACTTACTCATTTTGTGCAACAAACAACTAAAACTCGCAAAGAAAATTTCTGAAAAATGGCGCCAACCGTAGAATGCAGAGATATTTTTTTCTTCACCCATTCTGGTATGCAAAGGGAACCATGCCCATACAGCCAAGTCTTCAGTAGAATTTTTTTATTGATTTAAAATGAAAATGAAATTTAATGAGATGAAATTAAATGAAACCTAACCTAACTTATTCAATCAAATCATTAAATCTGATATTGAAACAAATTAGTAGCTTCTTTTTAGAAATAAGCGTATTTGCATGAATCATAAAAACTTCTATGAATTTTTTTAGTAAAAACTTCATGGTTGGTTTTTCTTTTTAATAGACATTATTTTGACAGTTGGGAAAGAGAACGCACGAGTTCGGGAAAGGTAAAAAAAAAGCACGAATATGTAATACCCCACATCCCGAACGCTAGGTATACATCCCTGCAATACGCCACTTTTTGAGCAACTGTATTAAAAAGTATTTTTATTTTAATAGTTTATTAGTTAATTTAGTGTATGACTAGCTGCGCCCCGCGGTTTCACCGGCGTAAGTTTCGATCCCGTGGGAATATCGGCATGAAAAGCATCCTATGTTTTAATCCTGGTTATAAAGTATCTGTGTACCAAATTTCATCCAAATCCGTTCAGTGGTTTTTGCGTGAAAGAGTAACAAACATCCATCCATCCTCACAAACTTTCGCATTTATAATATTAGTAGGAAGTTTATCCAGTGTGTGTATTTTAAAGCATTAGGTACATAAAAGGCACTTTTGCACGACAAAATTTTTAAGAAAATTGAATTAATTCTAGTTGCCTCTTCTTTCCTCTTTGTAGTTTCCTATGGAGCAGAACGGGCAAGAAACTCTATACTTAGTTACTTTTTAATTTTTTTTTAATATATTTTGCTATCTATCTATACTTATTATTATAAAGAGGAAAGATTTGTATGTATGTTTGCAACGAATTGGCTCAAAAAGTACTGGACCGATTTTAAAAATTCTTTCACCATTTGAATGCTACATTATCGCTTATTAATATAGGCTTTTTTAATTGCAAGAAAAAAATGTTAAAAAATAAATGTCCACCCGTGCGAAGCCGGGACAGGCCGCTAGTACATTAATAATTTTATGTGAAGATGATGTACATAATTATTTGGAAAAAAATCATCATACTTAGTATAATGTCATGTACCTAAGTAATATTTATAGAAATAAATTATTTTATTTTTTAAAGCCATGAATCGAAACTCAAATAGTTCCTATTTTGCTTTCCCAAAACTATTATTGAACACTAATAAAATGAGTACGCCTCTTTTTGGGAAACTCAAATAATTCCTACTCAGGGGTCCTAAAATACTGAATAGCCAAGTAACTGCGACCAACTTGGATGTAACTCACGGCTGGTCATAGTTTTAACTTAACTTGACCCGTTTGATCACCCTAGCTTAGTTACTGCGGCTGGCTGTGAGAAAAGCCGAGAAGTTAAAAAAAAGCTCATTCATTTAAAAAACCGTCCATCATTAGAAAGTCAATACGTTTATAGAGGACCAGCTAAATATTTCCCATTTTTAAAACTGGAAGAACATTCAAACTGAGAAGAATTTCAGCATTCCTCGCCTACTTTCATTTGGTATAACTAATGATCTGTCAATCATTTAAACTGAGCTGCCACGTTATTTCTTCAGACAAGATAAATGTTTTGCTCAATATTATTTTAAAGGAATATATATCAGCCTTTTTTTTGAGGTGTCTCGTTGGTTTAGGGGTAGCAAGTGCAACTGCTGAGCATGAAATCCTGGGGTCAATTCCCGGGTCGGGCAAAGTACTATTGGGTTTGTCCATCATTTATTCCCTGTTGGTGGCAATAGCCTCGCCCCCTGCTACATGGGACTTAAGCATAACTGGCGAAATGTGGGGGTACTGTAGGTACACCTTTGCTTAACCCTTCGAGGATTATAGGCGTGATGTTATGTTATGTAAATAACTTTCAACTATATTATTAGTCTGTTATTATTTTACTGCGGGTCAATGGTCTCTTCTCATCATCATCTGCCGAGCCTTGTCCCAACTATGATGGGATCGGCTTCCTGTCTAATGATCTAATGGATGCATCCTGTCCGTCTAATGGATCGTCTGTGTCCTGTCTAATGGATGCAGCTGAATACCAGTATTTTATATGAAGCGACTGCCCATCTGGCCTCCACAACCTATTTATTGGATAATACGATAGTCCTCAGTAATAATGGTTGTCAGATTTTCAGGCTTCTAACTATCCGTAACGACTATTAAAGATCCACGAATAACAGCCGGGACCAACGGCTTTTGCTTACTTTCCGCGGCACAGCAGAAGGACCTTGGTATTTAAAGATGGTCACCCATCCACAGACCAACCGTGGCACTCGTAGCTTAACCTCATCGATCGACCCGTGGGCCTGTTAATACGTAGCCCTCTTCTCATACAGGAAAGAAACGAATACTGTTATATTTATTGTTGTATATTTCCATCTTTTTGCCATTACCACAACTCTTTCTTTGTTTTTATTAAGAAAAACTTTAGAAGAGTCGGTCATTGCAAAATCCAAACCAGGTACTAACAACCAATTCACTAATGAATATAACATAGCATCACGCCCCAAAGGGTTAGGGCACAGGTGTTCATATAGTACACCTATATGTAGTCAGTTATGTGTAAATCCCATGTGATAGGGGGGCAGGGGACTTCAGGCTGCTACTGAGAAATTTCTGATGGAAAAAGACCAATAACACTTTTCCCAACCCGGGAATCAAATCCAAGACTGCTTGCTCAGCTATAGCGCTTGCGACCACTAAGCCAAGAGGCAGTCAATTTAATAATTAATTAATCGGTTTTTACCCAGACAAATTAGTACGAAACACTAAAAACCATATCAATTTAGTCAATGCAAACACCATCATCCGCGCCTAGTTTTCTATTATTTACTCAATACCGAATTTCCTATAAATAGTTCATCGATCGCCCGTTGCTAGTACCTACATTGAGTTCAAATAGTTTGAATATTGACCAGAGGGGCAATTCTCGGAATTTTAAGATCGTTCACAGTCTGTTCTCAGTCTTAATCTGTCAAAAATACCTCTAATTTCCCTACATTTTTGATAAGTTTTTGACATTTGTTTGTCGCCGAGATGAGACTGCGACTAGATTTTGAATGTTTAAATGACTAGATTGGCCTTCTGCTCTGCATCTAATTTATTCCAATGTTTAGGGGCACACGCGAACTATAATATACTATAGTAATATTCTCACAATGGCCCCGATTCTGTTATTCACAAACTAAACTAAATTTAAGTTCAATGCATCTTTTTCTTTCTATTTCATTAAGAAACGAACAGAAGATAAATATTAGTTTAGCCCTGTCAAATTAGTCAGCGCCTGATGTAAATTGACGTATTTTTAGTAGTCAATTTTTTAATCTCGTTTAACTTGTCTATGGATTATCTAATTTGACAGGACTAAACTAATATTTATCTTCTGTCCTTTTCGTGATGAAATAGAGAGAAAAAGCTGCACTGAACTTAAATTTAGTTTAGTTTGTGAACAACAGAATCGGGGTAATTATCAAAATTTGCCTAGCCATTTCCCAACAAAATATAGGTCCTTCCAGTCTAACCGGGTGCAGCTGAATACCAGTATTTAACATGGAGCGACTGTCTTTCTGCCTGACCTCCACAACCCAGTTACTGGGTTTATTTGATTAACTAATTAAACGTTGGGTTCAATACAACACGTTCCTGAAACCAGACATTAAGCTATGCAGTATAACCTTCCCTTTTAAAGTGAAAATATTTTACTCATTATTTTTTTTTGGCTTGGAAACAGGCACATTCGTTACGAAACCTTATACAATACAACTGAACGCGGCCTTGGCAGATTTTTCAAAGGGTTCCCTAATAATAAGAGTCACGTTGTAAAGGGTAAAAGTTTTTTTAAGTAGCGAGTCACGTGTATCGAGAGGGTTGAATGTTGAAATGAGGGGTTGAGTAAGAGTTTTCTGCTACGCAATTTTATTTGAAGTCTTATAGACTCACGTGGATTTTTACTATTGATTTCGTATTTGTTATTTTTCCTGTTCCAAATGAGAACTTATTGTTTTCATTGTTCTAATTCCTGCTTGTGGGCTTTTAATTATTTGTTTATTTGTTTTACCATTTATGTACACACATAGGTATAGAAACAGACAAGAAAAAAAATAGAACAGAAAAATAGGTACAAAGGTGATGCTTATTTCATAATAAATCTCTTCCAGCATACCTGCGATAGAACAATACATAGAGAGGTGTAGACAACTACTATCTAAGTAATTACAGCCGCGCGGGTCAATCGATCAGGTTAAGCTACCGGTGCCGCGGTTGGTCTGTGGATGGGTGACCATCTATACATACTACATACCAAGACCCCTCCGTGCCTCGAAAAGTACGTTAAACTGTAGACCTCGGCTGTCATTCGTGGATCTTTGAGAGTCGTTGTGGGTTTTCAGAAGCAGTCTTACCAAGGGTATTGTATTATCCAGTAACTGGGTTGTGAAGTCCGATAGGCAGTCGCTCCATATAAAATACTGGTATTCATCTGCATCCAGTACTAGTACCGGACTGGATGCCGACCCCAACATAGTTGGGTACAGGCTAAGCAGATGATAAGTTCTAATTCCTGCTCTAAATGTTTTTATTAGATGTTGTAATTGAGATCGTATCATCATCATTGGCAGCCTTGTGCTATTCACTGCTAAGTATAGATCTCCCTTTTGTGCCATGCTTTCCTGGTCTGTGCGAGTCTCATTCAGGTCTTCCCCGCGATCTCCTGTAGATCGTCCACCCACCTTGCTATTGGTCTGCCAACGCTTCTACTGTTTCTCGATAACTATTCCGTTAGGGCTCTACTGCATCTGTTCATATATTATAATGAGAATAAATCGTTTTTTTCACATACAAAGTGTACCTAACATAATTAATGCAAGACCTCATACACCCCAATTAGAGTATCGAGTTAAAAGCATAATACAATGACCAAAACTTATTTTTTTAAAAGCTTGCTATTTTTATTAAGAAAATCGTGTTGACTCTAGCATTACATTATGCATTCAAAATTGAGTCTTATTGCCTTGAGATAAGGTTTAATTTTATTTGGCTTAATCAGCGGTTAGTATGAAAAAGTACGTAATTTAAAAAAAATATCTATATTAAAAGATACTGAAATCGATTCAGTAGTCAATTATGAACAAACTACTTTCAGGTCTTGCCCGTAGAGGGAGGCGTCATCAACGCACAAATTGTAACCATGAATTCAGCATATTATTCTAGAGTTTTCTTAAGTTTTCGTCACACTCACCACAAGTGCCGTAATTGTCGACACCGTGTATTTTTTCAATGGTAGTCTTAGAGTCGGCCATGATGCTTGGATGATACACATTACACATGTCTTTTAATAACCTGTGCGCGGAGCTGTCACAAAGCTACAGGTAGTTTTGGCGTTTTGACATACTGACAACGATCATGTCTTTGTACAATCGTTAGACACCAGAGTAGGAGAAGTATTTGTTGCTGTATAATTCATTCTCCATCTTACAAAGCTGTATGAATTGTAAGATGGAGAATGAACGAAAGATGAATGAATTTTGTTAAAGATTGGCTACTCTTTTTTGGGGAAACGCCTCGGGTAAAGATATGGTATTTAAGTGTCAGAAAAGGTGTATTAGAGCGATCTGTAACTTGCAAACCACTAACAGCTGTAAACAATATTTTAAAAGTATGAAAATTTTAACAGTGCCCTCATTGTACATATACCAGACATCTATGTTCATCAAAAATAATAAGTATAAATTTGACCGAGTAGGTAGTCAGCGTCGAGCTGACCGGCTACAAACTGTTGGATCTAAAACTGCTTTATACAAGAACAGTATTTTCGTAATGGCTCCAAAATTATACAATAAATTGCCAAAGTTTATCAGAAGTGAGGAAAATGTCAGCCATTTTAAAAAAAAGTTGTCCTGTTTCTAGTTGAAAAGACGTATTACTCGATTGAAGACTTTTTAAATGACAAATTATGACTAATTTTAATTTTCTTTGACATTCTAAATAATTAATAATATAATTCAATTACTTTATTTTATGCGGCTCATGACATTTTTCAATTGCTTCATTTCTCTTATCCTAGACTTTATTAATTATGATAGTAAAAGTAACCTGCTTACTAATATTATATTTGTATGCCGATTATTGGCCGAACATACACATCAGCTAAAATGTATAAATAACACCTTTTTGTATTTATGTTCACAAAATAAAGATTTGATCTGATTTGATTTGATTTGATTAAACAAAATTCATTCATCGTTCAGTGGTATCGGCCCCGTCTAGAACAGTGGGGCCCATTGGTATCGAATTGACCCCAACTTACGAGCTCAGGCAGGCACTTTGCTTTGTGTATTTAATTTTATCACCACTGCTCTCATAAACGCGAATGAAACCATCGAAAGGAAACCAGTATCTTTCTGCATTTTCTCCTGCAAAATTTAAAAAAATGGCTATAGCTTTGCTTACCAACAACCTCTCATAACTTGCTTTTCTTTTTTCATGTGACCGTCCGTCCTTTCCGCTTTTAGATATTTATTAATTGTGTCAGTGGTGTGGGTTATACGTTTATTAAATAAATCTAATTAGCTCCGATATACAAATTGTAACGTGTAACTGTTTTTTGTCCCTAAATAAATAAAATAAAAAATAAAATAAAGTATGTCCTAGAACCAAAAATTCGAAGACATGTGACATCCACCAATCCGCACTGGGCCCGCGTGGTGGATTACGGCCCACTGCCTCTCCCAAAGAGGAGGCCTGTGTCCCAGCACTGGGAATATTACAGGCTGAATGTTATTCATCGTTCGTTTATGCTCTATCTTACAATTCTTTTAATCGGAATAGCAGGAGACGGTGTGAATAAACTGTTTACGTATTTAATTCGCGCAGGCCAGGTGTTCTCGTTTGTTTGGGCTATTTATAGCCCCACGCCAGATAACTCGCGAATTTTGGATGAAAAAATGTTGTACAACACATTACATTACACTTACGAGATATCATCGTCTGCCTAGCCTTTTCCCAACTATGTTGGGGTCGGCTTCCAGTCTAACCGGATGCAGCTGAATACCAGTATTTTACATGGAGCGACTGCCTATCTGACCTCCACAACCCAGTTACTGGGTAATACGATACCCCTTGGTAAGACTGGTTGTCAGATTTTCGGGCTTCTGACTACCCGTAACGACTGTCAAAGATCCACGAATGACAGCAGGGACCAACGGCTTAACGTGCTTTCCGATACACGGAGGGGTCTTGGTATGTAAAGATGATCACCCATCCACAGACCAACCGGGGCAAGCGTAGCTTAACCAGATCGATCGACCTGTGCGGCTGTTATTATTTAGCCACAAGCCCCTCTACTTACGAGATATCCGCACTAATATATCTCAGCAGCAGCCCGGAGCCCGGTTGATGGCAATAGGATCGCCTCCTATCAAATAGGACATATATGTACATATCTAATTAGCGAAATGCGGGTGTACTATACGTACACTTTTGACTAACCCTTCGAGGAAATACAGGCGTGTGTAATGTGTATTATTGGGAAAATAAGTGTTTTTTTCCGAATAATTTACCTAATCGATCATAGAATACTCCGTACTTCTGAACAAAATCATGAGTAGACTTTAAAAGAGACTATGATCTCTGAGTTTGTTGTGGTTTTGGTATTTCTTCTCATAGTAGTCTGTTAGGGAACACCAAACTCATCTAAATTTAAAAAAATAATTTATTTTTGATGTTGAAAAGTGTTTGTACCAACCTTACCCAAATAAAATCATTTATCATCTACATAACTTTTGACACGTTTATTCAAGGGACCATTTTTTATAGGTAAAGTGTTTTTAGGTAATTTTACATATACGCATAGATATAATATAAACTCACGCCTTCATCCAATAGGGTAGGCAGAAACTAGGGAAAGTCACCTGCAACGATCCTTATACAGGATGTCCCGTAATTAATGGATAACCTCATAAGGGGTCATTGTAGTTTTCATTATGAACAACTAATTACTATGGAACCAAACCCGAAATCCCGAAAAAAGAATCAACTGTTTACTACATTTTGACGAGTTATGCGAACATAAATGTAGGGAAAAGCTGATTTTTTTTCGCGATTTCATGTTTGGTCCACTAGTAAAAGTTGATCATAATGATAAGTAAAATGACTGCTTAGAGGTTATCCATTATTTACGGGACACTCTTTATACTCCTTTTGTTCCGTTTAATTTCATACTCTGGGTCATAAACGCACGTAGATTGCGAGTACTAGCCACCTGAGTTTCCTGAAGAACATACGCTATATGGGGTTGCCACTCCCATCTCTCTTATAAATACCTTTCGTATATCACCTTTCATTATCCTCTCAACATGACCAAACCAGCATACTCTTTTAATTTTTTCTCACTTCATCTTTAAATAAATTCTGTTTCTACAATCCGTCTGCCCATACCTTCAAAGGATACAAGTTTGCACACCAACAAAATATATATACCCCGACACTAGTGTGTAATTCCGCATAAAATAACCAATTTTGGGGGTCGTAACTCCGACAACAAACTGTAGGCTACAAGACAACGAGCCTATTACTAGTGTAATTAATCTTATTCCTTCTTCCTACCCTTGCCAAGAGATGTTGTGGCGGATTCTTTCCTCCCATGTCATATTGTACGAGGTCTATTTACTAACTGACAGTTTTGAGACCGTCTATTTTGTAAGTGACTATCTTGAACCCAAACTTGATTTTCTGCCAAGTCTTTCTATCATGCGTTTCTGTGTGTCTGTGGGTTGTTTATTATTAATTTCATTAAAATTTTAACAGGGTGTAGTGGTGCTTGTAGCATTGACATACAACGTGGAAATGTCGCCAGTCATTTGGGGATGTTACCAGTTGACACCGATGTGGAGGAATTTTTCGAAACAAAATTTTAGAGTTATGTTAGGCAGTGGCGAAGGTACCATACAACTCCATTCCCGCCGGCTTCCCTTCGAAAATTCAGAACACAACCACTCTATAGTCAATTCATAATTGAAATATAATGAAACGTTTTATTGACTTTTTTTGTTTGCTCCGGCTTACCTGTGTCATAAATTCACCCTTCGCCACTGATGTTAGATTAATTTTAGTTGGGATATTCATTGTTTTTGTTTTATTTTTTACTAGCTTCTGCCTGCGACTTCAAAGTCAAAGTCAAAGTCAAATCATTTATTTCAAATAGGCACTTAAAAGGCACTTTTGAACGTCAAAATATCTTCGTCCGCGTAAAATATCTTGTGCCTCCGACCCGCACCCTAATTGCGTAACACACTATTTATTACTCTCAATTTGAATCATTTTGAAGCTTATTGCTAATCCATTGCTGCATTTACGTTCTAAAAGTGTGTCTGCTCAACAACGTAAATAACGCAATGAATGTTGTTGAACTGTCAAAATGAAACCCATTGCTACTGATAGTGTGTTACGCAATTACCCTGCCGACCCACCCCGTCTCATCGCATCACCGGCCCGCGCTATCACTTTGTTTTCGCTTATCATTCTTTCGGTTTTTTTCGTTTTGCTCGGCTCCTTAGGGTCATAGCGTGATGTTAAATAGCTTGCAACCTTCCTCAAGAATTGGGCTATAAAATGCATAAAGATTTTTTCAAATCCGTCTGGGGCTTCCAGAGATTACCCCCTACATACAAACTTAATCCTACTAATATTATAGATGCGAAAGTTTGTGAGGATGGATGTTTGTTACTCTTTCACGCAAAAACTACTGAACGGATTTTGATGAAACTTTACAGTAATATAGTTTATACATCAGAATAACACATAGGATACTTTTTATCCCGATATTCCCACGGGATCAAAACTTACGCGGGTGAAACCGCGGGGCGCAGCTAGTAACAAATAAATTTTACCTCACTTTGATTTTAATCTTGACCTATTTCAATAATGTACGTATATTTTGTCTAAAACAGAAGAAGATCTAGCGGGGTATCCAACACCCCCTCGGTGTGGAGGGTGGGTTCAGGGGATCAAACTGGAATAACTCAAACAATATGCGACAGATTTTTACCAAAATAATCTGTTGTGTAACGTTGCCAGTAGTAAATTTAATATTAGTTGGTATAAATGTTATTGTCGTATATGCGCTTTTGAAAGGCGCCTATGAAAAATTTGCAAGTTTAGTGTTCATGAGGCAGGTTTTAATTCGACTTTATCTGTCCATTTCTTTTCTTGTTTATTCTTTCTTTCTCTTTCTTGCTTTGTAATCGAAATACAACCAGCTCAGCCTATCGATTCCGTAAAAATCTCACTGTGATAACTTACGTGAAGTGAGCGTGAAGAGAGCTATCAATAGGGGCAATCCCTAACATCAGGTGGAATGACAGCTCACTTCACCTTAGTTTTCACGGTGAAATTTTTACAGAATAGCACAGCAGGTTACTGACTGCGTTATGGGTCTCATGGTCGCAAGCGCTACTGTGGAGCATGAGGTCCTGGGTTCGATTCCCGGGTCGGACAAAGTGTAATTCGATTTTTCCATCTGGGATTTCTCAGTAGAAACCCGGAGTCTGGATTTGTGGCCGGTCGATGGCAATAGGCTCGCCCGCTATTTCATGGGACTTCAACTTAGCTGGCAAAATGTGGGTGTAGTATAGGTACACTTGGGGAATACAAACGTGATCTTATGTTAGGTTACTGACCTTTGAAAAAAACCCTGTAACTTAAAAGGTTCGAGAATTTCCATTTCAAGATAACAGCATTACAATATGTAAAGTATACCAATTATCAATTCAGCTCAGGATTTCTCTCCATTCATAGGAATGGGAATATCGTAGACGCCGCCATTTTCTGCTCGAGAAGATAAATTATCTCAATGTTATCTCTGTGTGCGTATAATAATACTGATATAATTGTGTAAAACGGAGCTTTCATAAGATTTCATTTCTTACTAGGTTCTGCCCGTGACTTCGTCCGCGTGATATTTCTTGTTCCCCCGAGCCACCCCGTCGCCTGAACTATTATTTCGTTTTCACTTATAATTTTTTCCGACTTTTTTGTTTTTTCACGATTCCTAAGGGGCCTAACGTGATGTTAATTGGGTTCCATGTTCGTCTGTATGTTTTTCCTTATTATATATATTAATAATATATTTCCGATAGTTTGCGTTTATCGATAAATTCATCAATTGTGAGCCGATTTTGAACATTATTTTTTCTTTTGGTAGAGTTTGATCCCATGTAAATGGTATTAAGTTTGGTTGGGTAGTTTATGATAGTTAGATTCAATAATACTTATTAAATCCACTTTGTGTATGTTAATGATATTGTAATACTTCTTGTCAGTGTGATTAAAATAGCTTGTAGTAGTACTTATACGAATTTTTGTGGGGTAGGTACGACAGCTGAAAAAATTTAAACACTCGGCTTAGCACCGAAAGTGGAAAATCCAACAGCGCGCTTTTATTTACGCATTCATTTAGGTTTCGCCCAAATTAAAAAATTAAATGGCAATCAGGCGTCAAATACGTTCCATTTTGCTTGCATAAGGATATTATTGAACACTCTATTATGATGAATGCGCCTCTTAATACTAAAAAGCCTTATAACTGGTTGCTCACGGTTCTAACCACAGATATAGATACACCTAGATAGCGCAAGAGCACCAACTTACGTTCAAAAATCGTAATCCGCCACTTTCGCGCTCAGTCCTGTGTACTGCTGGCTGGGTGAGCGTGAGTGAGAAAGAGTGCTTGTGACGTCATAGTAGGTAGTCAAAAAAATGTCACGCTTGGTTTTCATACACATCGTGATACTTGCGTTATTTAGGTCTATCTATATCTGTGGTTCGAATCTAGCCTTCTCTATTTGGTCGGGGTATCATAGTTTCGTTACTGCGCCCAACTGTGAGAAAAGGCTAGAAATGTGAAAAGAGGTCAATACATTTAAAAAAAATTGCATTACTTAATAAAAGCCCAAAAGTTTTCAGATGGTCATTAATTTAAAAAATAGTGCATCATTTGAAGGTATTTTTTTTATGGTTCGTTAAATATTTCCTTACTTAAATTAGGAACAATTGAAAAAAAAACAACAATTGCTATAATAAATCAAGCGCCACTTTCATGTTCTAATTATAAACTTCTCGACACAATTCTATTGGATTTTCGTAAAAAAAAAAAAAACAAAACAAAAACGTGTTATCCATTGTGCTTTCTTGTTATTGTGTTCGATTGTTTTTAATACGGCTTCTTGTTTGTTAAAGTTGTTTTTGTGTGCAAAAGGAAGGGATGTCTCAGATGTATGGCACTCGGAAGTTAGAGGAATCAAATGAAGGGGATGATTATAATTTATTGGTTTTCTGAGGCAGTGTATGTATGACTTTATAACAAGATATGACATGACTTTTTCCTTCTTTCTTCCTTGGTTACTAATGAGGATAGGCAGAAGCATTTTTTGTATAATTCAAACTAGGCTGAGATCCAGCACTTTTTGAGCGTCAAAAATATATGAGACAGTTCCCCAAAACGCCCGCCCTTCACCACTTCCTAGTGCTTTAGCTGGGAAAAAGTGGCGCAACAAACTGTCCAGTAGCACAGCTGTCTGTTCAGTTAGAACACAAACTACAAAGCTAGGTGATTATAGAAATTCTTTAGACATTATGTTTGTTAGGAAGTTAAAAAAAATCTTGGCGAAAAAAAAAATTGGTAGTAAATTAGTAATCACTTTGAAGGAAAATAAGATATTTTTATTTGTTAGAAATTCCTATGGCTTTCTCCTAACCAACCTAATTTGCCATACACATACTAGACATTAATTTCCAAGTACCAGGGTCGCATAATAAACAGAAGGTAATAAACAAAAGTTCGCAACATTCCCCACAGTACTGTTTACGTCACCAATATGGGCCACAAGGTTGACGACCTTTAGTAGTTTTGGCAATAAGGCACTTTGTTTGGCAATATGGCCAGGGAGACGCATTTAGGAGTAAAAGGACCAGTAAGTTATTCGTCAAACCGAAATGCTTTATTAGTACTATGGTGAAATAATAAATTTTGTGGGTAAAGGTTCGGGTCTGGAATTATTTGGGTTAAATATTATTGTGTTGGTCTTATTGTTCTACGTCTTTATACTTAAGTAAAAGGCCTTGTAGACTATAGATTTAAAGACCATTTTCTACTTTGTTAGTACTTGTTGACAGACCCACACTTTCCTCCCATACCTGTTAACACTGTAATTTGAAAACATTGCAAAAGCAAATTATTTTTATAAGACTAACCGTGGAGTTTCTTGCCGGCTCTTCTCCATAGGAAACGACCAATTGGAACCGTGCGCCTAGCTTCTGACGTTTCTTAAGTGCCTGTATAGGATGTAGGTTTATGTGCAATCAAATATTTTGATTTTGAGTATATATATCTACTATATATATATCTACTATATATAGTATATCTACTATAGGTTGGTTCTTTCTTGTTTCTTATTTACATTAATAACTTGCCTTCTTATAAAAGAAAATCATAATATAGTGTTGTTTGCAGATGACACTTCCATCAATAGCTGGTTATTGACAATCTTAATAGCGCGATCTCAAAATTAGTTCACCGTTAATAATTTATTATTAAAGAAGAACCATCTTAGACACTAATCTGCATGGTCCACTTAAGACGTGGCCAAGATTAAGAAAGAAATAAAGAAGATACGTTTATTTGCAAACTCAAACTCAAAGCATTTATTTCAATTAAACCATTTCCAGGCACTTTTGAATTGTCAAAATTAACTAGTCGGTCAGTTAGTCAGAAAGTTGAAGCTAGTTGCCCATTCCAAAACGTAGATCTCTTGGACAAGAACGGGCAAGAAATTACAAATCCTGAGTACAGTATTCTTGTTGCTTCTATATGTGAGAACAATGTTATGAAGAAACAATTCAAAATAGGTATAAGATTAAAAAGAAGCCCTGGCAGCTAAGAGATGACCAGTCTCAACTGACAGCGCCCGTTCACGAACATGACGCATGGATCAGCACCATCCAGCTCAACCATTTTGAAGGGAACCGAATGATCTAACACACGCGCCACCATCAGTGAGATATTTAAGTGAGCATGACACATTCTCAACTGCCATGCTCTTTCAAGTCAATATAAAAAAATTATAATAAACGGATCCATGGTTTAAGAACCATGGATCCGTTTATTATAATTTTTTACAAAATTTAAAAAAAAATGCTTCTAAATTATACAAAACTGTAGTTTCCAATTTATTTACGAAATGAATAACATTGAAGTATATGAATGAACAACAAAGAAGTATATGATATTAAAGTAACAATTAAAACTTGATTGAATTAAAAATACACATTAAGTTCGAATGTCAGAAACACTTTAAAAAAAGAAAAGAAAAAAAAGGGAAGCATGTCTTCCAGATATTGAAATTTTAACTAGTGAGCCCAAGTGTCTGTGGAGCAGGACCAGCATTTAGCCAAGTATTTTTATCTACGATATAATCATCCAACTTGTAGTGTGCTTGTCTACATAGTGTGCGTTTAATGCATGTTTTAAATTTCTTCTCATTTAGTTGAAGAATATCGAGTGGTATTTTATTATAACATTTTACACAATAACCCATAAAAGAAGTTTTTACTTTAGACAATCTGAAACGAGGTGCAATAAACATGACGCAGAGAAAGAACACATGCACAAAAAAAGCCTTTGAGTTTGTCTCTTTAAGTTCGGCGTTGGTTCGGCAGGACCAAGACTGCAGAGGTTTAGGTTCTGACTTCCTGAGTTCATTCTATAGGTTGGGCAAAGTTTTATATAAACTTTTCCTACTTCAATATTTTTTTAGTAGCCGCTCAAAGTCCGGATTTCTGTCCGGAAATAGGTCTGGTAATGATGTGATGTTATTTGGTTAGAACGAATGCTGATTAGATCATCATTTTCCTGCCCTTATCCCAATTTATTAGTGGTCGGCGCAACATGTATTTTTCTTCCATACTTCTCTATTAATCGCCATCAGTAGTCACCCCCTTTCTAACCATATCATCATTCACACAGTCCATCTATCGTTTCTTTGGTATTCCCCTACTCTTATAAGCCATCGACATCCATACTCAACACTCTCCTCACGACATTTTCCTCATTTCTCCGTAACACATGCCCATACCATGACAACCGATTTCCACGCAACTTTTCAGGTTACCGGTGCCACTTTCAAACTTCCTCAGTACTCATTTCTTATTCTATCCATTCGTGTAAAGCTGATTAAATATTAGTGACAAAAGGCCAAGTGCCAACTAACAAGCATAGAAAACAATTATAATGGAGTGACACTAATAATTTACTACCAATAGCTTAAATTATTCAGAGAAATAGACTCGCGCAATTGATCGACAGACATGGCGTGTGTTCAATTTGTTTACGATATAGAACGCTTCTTTGATTTATGTGTCCCTGGTACTATGAAGACCGTATAATGTCAGTTTTATGTCTGTTTACTGATTGATTTGAATGTATGAAGAATACACTTACCGTACTTTTAGGTTTTTCTCTAATGTGACCCAATGTTCACCATCATCATCATCATCACTGCTGAGTATATGCCTCTCCTCCCTTTGGTGCCATGCTTCCCTGGAATGTGCCGTGTGCGAGTCTCATCCAGGTGTTCCCGCGATCTTCTGTAGGTCGCCCCCATCTCTAGCTATTGGTCTGTCAATAGTTACCAACCTAGTGTTACTGACTCGAAATTCCGATAAAAAGATGATATCTAAATGTGAAAAAACATTTTGTCGTAAGGGTCTAATATTGTTGGTCCAACACGCAGTGATGCAGATTGCATAGTTGCTCTTTCTTCGTATATGAAAAGGTTACGAAACCATTACTTTCGAACCTTGATTGCTATAATTTACAGCCCAGTTACACCCACTGCTGAGAGCCTTCTTCCTTTTGGGCCATGCTTCCCTGGTACATGCGAGTCTCATCCACTTACCACGATGGAGTTTTGGTGGCTTATTTTAATAAATCAATAATTGGAGCCTTTTGCTTTAGTTTTGTCGTGTTGAGAAAATGAATGAAAGAGCGACTTACAAAGAGTAATTATATACAAGGCAGATGTGAGGGAAAACACTGGGAGGGAACGCTCTAGAAGGATTTATAATAAACTTATTGGTGATGTTCTTCAAAAGGCCAGGTGCGTACTACTCGCAACCGCCATGCTTGTATGACCAGATGTATAAACGTAAACGAAGCAAAATGAGTATGTAAGGATCGTAAAACTAGAGAACGCCACCTTCTTTAGTTTTAGCCCACTGCAATGGGAAAAAGGCGAGAGTTTAATGTATTTATGTACCCTACAGATTTAAAGCATTTAAAAATAACGAGGCAGTTTTCATTCACATTTAATCTCTCTCGATAACAGCAAAGTCGAGCCCCATTCACTTCAGTAAGTGGTTAGTGATAATTAACTCAATGTCGCGTTGACAGCCACTTGGCACTGTCCGGGCTTCGGCTGTTCGCTGTCGACTGATGACACGCATTCATTTGTTATTATTTGTGTGAAGTTATTAATTATTTCGTGTTTCGTGAAGATTTATGAGAACAGATTGAATAATTGAAAATAATTTTTCAGTTTTATTTTTACTGTTTAGTATTTTATTAGAATTTGCTTCTGGGTCATAATTATGATTAAACTAGCTGCACCCCGCGGTTTCACCCGCGTAAGTTTCGATCCCGTGGGAATATCGGGATAAAAAGTATCCTATGAGTTATTCTGATGTATAAGCTATATTACGGTACAGTTTCATCAAAATCCGTTCAGTAGTTTTTGCGTGAAAGAGTAACAAACATCCATCCATCCTCACAAACTTTCGCATTATAATATTAGTAGGATGGTAGGATAAGTAGGAAGTAGGATTTTGCTATGCAATCTCTGTGTGTACCATATCATAATCAGCCTATAATGTTTCCACTGCTGGGACATATGCCTCCTCTTGGTGAAAGAGAGGGCCACACATGGGTCCAGTGCGGCTTGGAGTACCTACTAAATAAACAACTAGCTATTTATAATTACTAGGTACTAAATAAAATTACTAATTAACTAACTAAATACAAAACAAAAGGACACTTATTAGTCGAAGTTTCATATCGCTGTCATCCAGAAAAGTGTCCAGAAGACTGGCAGCATTGCCACTTTGAATGGAAATGCTAATTTTTTGGCCAAAGTGGAGCAAGTTCTCTGGTCACGTGAAGTGTCGACCAGTCGGCGAGAAATTTCCTGAATATACCATTAACAGCTAGAGGGTTGGGATCGAGCCGAGGCCATCCAGGCTCCAGCATCAGGGTCATCTCTATCAAATTAATATATGTCGGAGATGTTGAGGGATTTTTATCCGAAATTCCATCGGTGTCCGCCATGTTGCACGGGGTTGGGTAGAATCAGTGCGCACACCCGGCGCGGTCGAACTCTGGATGTCAATTGTGTCGCTAAGCTAACACACGAGTCTCACCTTGGCATATGACAGATGTCAAGCGCCACACGCGACAGTTCATTGACAACCCCGACTCGAACTACTGACTCAATGACAACTTTTATCGATTTGATTAATCGAGTAAGGTATCTTAAATGCTAATAGCGGCGCGACTAGTACGTAAACAAACCTTTTACTTCACTCCTCCGACATATATTAAGGTAGGTAATGTTATCGGAACGAAACCAGGATAATGCGGGACGCGCCTTCATACTACATAGTTGAAACAATCATCGCGAGCGAATTTCGTCCCGCATCCCGCGCGGAATCATCTCGGTTTTGGTCAGAGCTTAAGGCTTTTATTTTTTTTTTACGAGAAATCATAATTGCCTCTTCAAAACTGATTATCAATAATTATATTTCATACCATGCAAAACAATTATTACTATATTACCTACGTAATGTACCGTACAGTCAGAATGTAATTCTTTATGAAAGGTGAGCCCAGTGGTGCGAGTTCAGTGGTGTGAGTTCAGAGCAGATGTACGTACTCGTACGATGACAAAAGAGTTCCGAATATTACATTAAATTGCTGACAGTGGTTTTTGTCATGTTTTACTTTGAAGTGCTGAGTGTAATATTTTATTATTAATTTTCAATTTTATCCAGCCATTTCTTTTTGTTTATAAATTTAGCCAACATTTTTCGTAAGAACATGAATTTATAAAAAATCTGTACATAAACCCAACTTCTGTAAATGCTAAGCTATAACAGATCTATGTTTTTTAACTATATATCTCTTAATAATAAAAATAAAGCTTGTTTGTAAAACTTAAAAATAAAATAATTTTTCATAATGGTGGTAATTTACGTGTCGATAAGTCACAAATACATCCTCACTAACACAGGATGAAATGATTGCCTGTATCCCGTGACGGTGTAACTTTATTCTTACCTGAATGACAGGATCTATGTACACAACTAATCTTGACATGATAGGTTCATGTTAGGATCAGGAGAGTAAGTCAAAATAAATCGTTTTATTTCATTGCTTTCAACATAACAATAATTGCATAATAATACCATAACCTGTTAGGTTTACAGGGGACACCAAAGGAACTGCCGTTTTAAGGATTTTAAAAATACGTTTATCATCCTTTTATACAACGTATACCTACAATGGCGACATTAATTTAACACACGGGTAGACCCAGTAATCATAAAAAATATCATCATCTGCCTAGCCTTTTCCCAACTATGTTGGGGTCGGCTTACAGTCTAACCGGATGCAGCTGAATACCAGTATTATATATGGAGCGACTGCCCATCTGACCTCTACAACCCAGTTACTGGGTAATACGATACTCCTTGGTAAGACTGGTTGTCAGACTTTCGGGCTTCTGACTACCCGTAACGACTGTCAAAGATCCACGAATGACAGCCGGGACCAACGGCTTAACGTGTTTTCCGAGACACGGAGGGGTCACGGAATGTAAAGATGGTCACCCATCCACAGACCAACCGCGGCAAGCGTAGCTTAACCTGATCGATCGACCTGTGCGGCTGTTATTATTTAGCTACGAGCCCCTCTAATCCCTTTAAGCCCCCATAATCATAAAAAATATAACAACATAAAATAATTCGTAATTTGAAGACTACCGCCTGCGCTGCTCGCCTGTGGCTCTCTTTCTTTCCTTCAATTCGCCTACTCTTTGCACGTTATTCGTTTTAATTTCATTGATGCGATGTTATGATCCGTGACCCCGGCAAATGACCCCTGCGCTACAGTTCTTTAAGGTGCCACTTTTCGATATTTTTTCTATACAAATTTCGGGAGAATATTACTCCACTGTTTGACATTGTGCATCCAAAGTTAAACATGATAATATCGTTTTGAATTATTATTAATTGTGTCTGTACGGAAACAGAATAGTAAAATAAAAAGCCATTAAAAAGTTATGAGCCTACAAAGGTTCGTTTTTCTTGCTATTTTTAACGTAACTTTGGGAGTCAATAAGTAACAAAAGAACTGTAAAATCTTCAAAACCAAGTCGGTACCAAAGCTCAGTTATCGAAAAGATCAATAAACTTTATTTGTAATTGATTTATGCAGTGGGTTTTTCAAAAACTCGATTTTCCGAAGCACTTTTCAAATCTTTTTACGTATCTATAAGTTCCGAACGATGTTTCTGTGCGTGAAAACTAGACGTTGTTCGTGTAGACTAGCGTCTAACTGCTCATCACTGATATTAGCGCTGTCGGACACGAAGCCAGGCGAGACAGCGTGCTTTTTGACCATGACCACTAGCGAGTTCGAGCTCGCGACTAGTTTACTCTTAAGTACGGATTGCTCCATTTTAGAAAATTGTAAATAGTGATCTTTCTGAATAGCATCACCAATAAGATCACTGTTCTGTCCTTCTAGGACGTAGGCGCAGTTTTCTACACACATCTGCATTTTAAATTCCTTTTGTTAATCGCCTTTCACTCATCCTTACCCACATTTTTATTCCGGAAAAATTAAAATTCTTATTTATTTTATTATTTATGTACACAATAAAATACATAGGGATATGACATAATTATAATTTGAGTACAAAGGTACATTTAATTCTTGTTTGTAAGTAAAGCCGCGGTTAACAGCTATGCAGTAATTACAGAAACTCGCCATGTTCTAAGATCATTTTGTAAGACTTTGGGCGCCTTCAACAATAAAAGGGCAGAGATGAAAGGGTCGTAATTAATTCTACATTCATTCATTTCATTTCAGTCGCGGTTGCTTTTATGTGGTTTTTCTTAATGTTTTTGATACGTGGAGTTAAAAAGCCTCGAGAAAATAAACATTTATGACAATGTGACAATGTCTAATCCTACTTCTTACTAATATTATATCCTACTAATATTATAAATGCGAAAGTTTGTGAGGATGGATGGATGGATGTTTGTTACTCTTTCACGCAAAAACTACTGAACGGATTTTGATGAAACTTTACAGTAATATAGCTTATACATCAGAATAACACATTGGATACTTTTTATCCCGATATTCCCACGGGATCGAAACTAACGCGGGTGAAACCGCGGGGCGCTGCTAGTACTAAATAAACTATTAAAATTAAAATATAATTGGGTTAAGATACCTAACTAAAACTATTAACAAACTAAATATGACGTCGAAATATTCCCTCCTATTTTTCTTTATTATTATGTTTGTTTTCGCTGTCGAATGTACCCAAGAGACTGGCGGCATTGCCACGTTGTATAGCAATATTATCCTCTGGCCAAGGTAAAAGCCAGCCCTTGGGTCACGGGAAGTGTCAACCAGCCATTTGGAGATTTCTTTGAACAAGCCATGAGCACTCGGTCCCCACAGCCCGAGGGTTTCAACCCCAAACGGCTCGAAAGTATAATTACCGATAAGGTTAACAATTAGTATTTAATGCGTTTGCCCAAGTAATTTTGCACAACAGTAAAACTACAGTCCGTTCACAGTTATTTTACTGATAGCAGCAACCGACTAGCAACTTTATCGCATCGAAAATAAAGATCTGTCAGTCTCAATCTGTCAAAAATATTTTAAATTTCCCTGCATTTTGACAAGTTTTTGACATTTGTTTGTCGCCGAGATGAGACTGCGACTAGATTTTTAACGTTTTAAATTACCAGAATTGGCCTACAGAAGTAAAATAACTGTGAACGAGTTGTATACCACTATCCATCAAGAATAGACATATATAAGAATAGACGTATAATTATTGTCTCTGATTCGTCAAGAAAAGAGGAAGGTCACTCTAATAAAAACGATTTAGCACCCAAAAGCTTAAAAGAATATTCAATCTATAATGTTCCCACTGCCAGGATACAGGCCTCCTCTCTGTGAGAGGGAGTGGGCGGTAATCCACCACGCGGGCCCAGTGCAGGTTGGTAGAGGTTACACGTCTAACGCAATGACTAGATATTTTTGTTTGATTGTTTATACTTTTTTTTTTCACTATCTCGTCAATAACCAAGCTGTACAAGCATATCTTAGCGCGAAGCTAAAATTGGAACTAACGCCGCCATGTTGTTTTTTTTAATAGACAGGGTGCCATGCCCGTTGCCATGGATTCAGTAGGTACATGATTTTAGACCCCCGTAGTAATTTTTCGTAGGTTATCAAAAAAAAAAATAAAGTGTAATAACAATTCTGTTTTGTCCTCTTCTACAAAAACCTTTGGACAGCAGTACAAAAAAAAACCTCTTAGCACACAGATTGATAAGTAGGGTTTATAGTATAATGTCTGAGACACACTTATCTAGTTAATCGATCAGAGTGTACGCCAGACACCAGTCAATAGCAGAAAACTAATACAATATGATGGATTGAGGAGTGTACTGCGTCTTACTGATGAAGTGATGAGTTTATTAGTTACTGTAGAATTTAACAATTATAAAAAACACGGTAGTATAAAGAAAGCGCTCTTTTCTTGCTAATACTTTTTAATCGCACAACTGTACTCTTTCACAATCCTACAACGATTGGCTTTGTTTATCATTTAAAACGACATTTGCGCCACCCAGAAATAACGATATTATCATAACCGTTATTTCTAAGTGTTGCCATAATGAAAATACATTTTAAAAGTTTGTTACAATATTAATAATTTGTACACTTTGACAGCGTTGCCACAGTGGATATTATAACGTGGTATTAAAATACATGTTTTTAAAATTAAATCAATCAAATGTCGACAGTAGACCGGTATTCGATGCCGTAAAATGTACCGTATATTTGGACGAATAATTCTTATTTTATGCACACTAATAGGGAAAGTAACTGTCTGCTTTCTTTGTATGCCATAACAGCTGAACAGATTTTGATGTTTGACACAGTTTGACCGTCAATTGGGTTAGGACATAGGATACTTACTCCCGGTAGTACGTTCTCGTGGGATAATTTCCGACGTCCACGCGAGCGAAGCTATGGGAACAAGTTTGTGCACTGTACATTTTAAGGAAAATTCAAATGAAAGTGCTCAATTTGCAAACAAAATAAATGCCATGTAGATGGACAATATGTTCAAAAACGAATTGTAGTGTAACTACATCTATACATATAATAAAACAGTAAAAAAACTGTGTCTGTACATTGAATATATTAAAAAAAAAATACTTGAGGGGGGTTTAGAAACAGTAATAGAGCACGAATCCAAAAAAAAAAATGTGTCTGTTTGTCTGTTTGTCTGTTTGTCTGTTTGTCTGTTTGTTTGTACACGCTAATCTTCGGAACTACTGGACGGATTTGAATGATTTTTTTTTTTGTTGTATAGATATTAAGTGTGGGCAACATATAGGCTATAATTTATTTTGGAAAATGGAACACCTGATGCAGAACCGCAACAGACCAGCTAAAGTATAAGAGATACAAAAATGGTACCATAGCAAAAATTGTTCCACGTGATGAGCATTTTCTGCTGAGAGAATAAATTTGAAGATCTCGAACACCTGATGTGGAACTCCAAGAGCCCAGCTACACTATAACATATATAGTAATGACGATTTAGCAAAAGTTGTTCAATCTGATGAGCACTCTTTGTTGATTTATAAAAATCGAAGATCTGGAGCACCTGTTGTGGAACTCCAAGAGCCCAGCTACACCATAACACATATAGGAATGACGTTTTAGCAAAAGTTGTTCAATCTGATGAGAACTCTCTGTTGACTTATAAAAATCGAAGATCTGGAACACCTGATGTAGAACTCCAAGAGCCCAGCTACACCATAACACATATAGTAATGACGATTTAGCAAAAGTTGTTCAATCTGATGAGCACTCTCTGTTGACTTATAAAAATCGAAGATCTGGAGCACCTGTTGTGGAACTCCAAGAGCCCAGCTACACCATAACACATATAGTTTGTTTAAAGTTGTTCTCTATAGTTGAGTGTATACAATTCACGAAGCTGTGTTGGTGACAATTCTAGTGGTGTAATTAAAATTCAATTCTAACAAGTAACACCTGAGATATAAGCAAATACATTTTAAAATTATTCGTTTACCGTCTTAAACCCTGACCTACGACAACCCGCGCGACGCCCGCTGTTGCAGTGTCATCGCCATTGCGCTCGCTACCAGTCAACGCTGTGTACGGTATTGCAATATCGATCTACTGCGGACCGCACAAGAATGGCATCTAGGAAAGCTCCGTGTGCGGGCTGCCGCTCTGAAGTAAGCGAAGACGGCCCGTATATGAAATGCGCAAAATGTAAGCAGATTTTTGATATTATTTGTGCGAAGTTTTCTACAGATGTATTTAACACTTTGTCGGTGGAATTTAGGAAGTCTTGGATCTGTGTGGAATGTCGTAGTAGGCAACCAAAACGAGATAATTCTAATACTCCAGTGCGTCAACACATTATGCAAGATCCAAATGAGACTTATAGCGATCGCCTCGACATATCAATGCAGACTTCTGATAACGTGACTGTTCGTACTAAGCCTCGATATGCGCAATCTGTTAGCGAAAACACAGGTGAAAATAATTCAGTTAATAATTTGAAGGATTCTATTGTGCGGGAATTAAAAAACTTACAAGTTGATTTAGAAGTGCAGCTAGTCAGCAAAATTAATAAATTACTTATTGAACAATTTTTGACATTTAAAACTGAATTTATGGATAAGATTAATTTGATATTAAATAAGGTTTCACAATTAGAAGAACAATACAAATCAACCATCAATAAGGCTTGCGAGGCACCGCTAATAACCAAAAACTCGACGTCTAGCAGTACCACAACATGTCCAATTCCTGAAAATAAACCAGCTTCAAAAACTAAGCCTCCTAAACAGAAACCTCAACCAAACACGCAGTCTCTCGGAGTTGATACAGACCCATCGGCGTCTTCTGTCCCCAGTGCAGTCTCGCCTGTGGCTCCTGTCCTAGGTGCTCACAAGGTCATACAGGTAGAAACTTCCGCATCGGCCTCTACCAGGAATAGCCATGACTGTGAAGTCACCGATGAAGGAAACTGGGAAGAAGTAAAGCGCAAACGGCCGCGATCTTCGGTTTCCGGGGTACTCAGAGGTACCGCTGCGCCTGGCTCTACGATGTTGCATGCTGCTGAGAGGCGAAGATACTTGCACCTATATTACGTGCGGGAAGGCACCACAGTCGAGCAAGTACGTGAGCATCTCAACTCAATATGTAGCAGTGGCGAATGCACGGTTGAAAAGCTGAAATCTCGTGGACACTACTCGTCTTTTAAGCTGGGAGTTCCATTGAAGCATGCCGAAAATATAATGTCGTCTGAGAACTGGGCTGAAGACATATGTGTTAAGCCATGGCGGCAGAACTTTCGTGCCAAAAACAATAGCTATCAAGTGTCGAACACGATTCCTTGAGATGAAAATGTGCTACCAAAATGTTCGTGGCCTAAGGACGAAGACTAATACATTCCTTAATAATGTTACGCAATGTGAATACGATATAATAGCATTAACAGAGACCTTTCTTACGAGCTCCGTGTGTGACAGTGAACTTTTTCCTCCGGGCTTTCATGTGGTACGTAAAGATAGAGCAGGTGACAGTGGATGGGGAGGAGTTCTGCTTGCGTTTCGGGATTATTATAATGTAAAAATAGTTACGGACATTGTTAGTATGACTGACGACAAAGAATTAATTTTTGTTATCGTGACATATAAAAATGTAAAAATTTTATGTTGTGTCGTGTATTTGCCTCCCAACTATAAGGATGAACAATATTTGAATGTCCTGACATGTATAGAAAATGTGATTTGTACTTACCCTGACATGAATGTTCTAATCCTAGGTGACTTTAATTTGAACTCTTGCAGTGCCAATGTCAAGATTAATTTTGATTTCTTTTGTGACTTTTGCTCGCTAAAGCAATATAACACAGTTTTAAATAATCGCGGTGGTATGTTAGATCTCGTGCTGGGCAATTTTGAACCTGATCAGATAGCGGTATCCCTCGGTGAAGATCCTCTAGTAAATATTGACCAGTACCATCCTATGCTCGATATAATTGTAACATTTCCAAGCACTGGGATATCATCTATAGTGTCATCTCCGCATCAAGTGACACCTCGCTCCGAAAACAGTCCAGATTGGAACTGGCGCAAGGCAGATTTTCAGGGTTTGTATGGGGCATTGACGGAAATAGACTGGTCCGATTTGTTAGCAATAAGCGATATCAACAGTGCTGTTCAGTTGTTCTACGATAAGTTATATGAATGCATAAGTCAGTTTGTACCCTTTAAAAAACAAGTAGCCTATAGTCGGCGCTACGTTTATCCGAAATGGTACAACGTAGAAATAATAAAAAATATACAAAATAAACACTTCCATCACAAGAGATTTAAAGAAGAGGGTAAAGATTTCAACAAGGCAATGTTTATATATTATAGAGGCAGAGCGAAAAAATTGATCGATTGTGAGTATCGGAGATATATGGCGTTGCTACAAAAGAATATAATTGACGATCCGGTACAATTTTGGGAATACGTCAAAGACAAGAAAAAGGATAGGAGGTATATGGACACATATACATATGAAAAGACTGAAGTGAAGGATCAAGCGGCAGCCGATGCCTTTGCCAGCTATTTTGCGTCTGTATTCCGTGCAGATAAACCGATGTTGAACCCGGATACGGCTGCTAAAGCTGCACATAATTATGGGGATGCAGCCTCCGTTTCGATCGTTGCAGTTGATGAGATCGATCTGAGTAAAGCAGTGAGGCGCCTTAAGCCGCGATCATCTGGTGGGCCTGATGGCATTCCTGTCTTTCTAGCTAAGGATTGTATGTCGGTTCTTGCAGGGCCTCTGCTGTATCTTTACAATCTTTCACTGACTCAGTCGAGATATCCTGAAAGCTGGAAGTTATCCAGAGTCACACCTGTTCCTAAAGGTGAGGGAGGCGTGAATATTTCTTCCTACAGACCAATTGCAGTCCTATCTGTTTTTGCTAAGATCTTTGAGGCTATTCTAAGCGATCGCATTAATAGCCAAATATGTCACCAACTAAATAGCAGTCAGCATGGGTTTCGTGGCGCTCGCTCCACCACCACCAACTTGGTCGCGCATGTAGACTATGTCTGCTCGCAAATGGATAGGCGTAAGCAGGTCGATGCAGCCTACTTCGACTTCCAAAAAGCCTTCGATCTGGTGGATAATGATATACTCTTGGAAAAATTAGCGATTATTGGATTTACGCCAAAGCTCCTCAAATTCTTTTCCTGTTACCTAAATAATCGTCGTCAATATGTGCGATTAAAAGGATACGATTCAAGAATCTACTTCACTAGGTCAGGAGTAAGTCAAGGTAGTACGGTGGGACCCTTGCTATTCGTGATATTTATTAATGACTTACCTGATGTTGTTTTGACCGCCGAGTGTCTCCTATATGCCGATGATCTAAAGCTAAGTCTGGATGTCGTAGCCAAGGCTGACGCGGTGGCATTACAAAGAGATATTGACGCGGTATCTAAATGGAGTCAGGACAACCACCTTCCATTCAATAATCTTAAATGTAAAATTATAACGTTTTCACGAAAATCACAGCCCATGATTATTGATTATAATTTGGCTGACGCTCCTTTGGATAGAGTTTATGAGATTAGGGATTTAGGATTGGAATTGGATTGTAAATTAGACTTCCACACGCACGTTACCAAAATTTGCAAGTCTGCGCACAAAACTTTAGGGTTTGTCATGAGGACTGCATCACAGTTCGATAACATAGCGGTTGCAAAAGTATTATATAATGCTTATGTACGCAGTAAACTTGAGTATGGTGCTGTTATTTGGAATCCTTATGAGGAAAAGTATGCTCTAATGACTGAAAAAATACAACGTAAGTTTGCTAGATGGATATACAAAAAACAGTACGGATACTATCCCTACCTGTATCCTTCTTTATTTGTCTTGGGTATGGTGGACATGGAAACGTTAAAATTTAGAAGGGCCATGTCTCAAGTTGCGCAATATCTGTCGATAATTCGTAACAAAGTCGATAGTCCCCAAATACTAGAGCGAGTCCGTATCTTGGTCCCCGGGAACATACCAATGGACTCGAAGGGTCAGGTAGCGCCGCGCCGCCGCCCGCGACTACTGGAGCCGCCCGCCGCGCGCACCGAGCGCGGGCGACGCGCGCCCACCAACCGCGCACTCCGCACTATCGGGGACATACTTGCCCAGCACCACGAACTGGACTTATTTGCCGATGGATTGGAACATTTGTGTAATAAATTTCGAATAATTTTGAATGACATAGTATAGCCATACCTAATAACTGACTTGAATTGTATTGATTACTATTAATTGACAATAAACTGACATTTTATTCTACGTATTAATTCATCTTTGTAATTTATTTTTATTATTATTTTATTATTATTTATAAACTGAACATTATTGCTATTTTTATAAAATCTATTGTATAAAGTGACGAGCATGTGTAGTATATTAAGCCATAATTTAATTGTATTGTAAGAAAATTAACCGTATGAGCGTTTTGGATGTACAATCTGTTAGCTCGTAAGGCCAATTGAATAAATAAATAAATAAATAAATAAATAAATAGGAATGACGTTTTAGCAAAAGTTGTTCAATCTGATGAGAACTCTCTGTTGATTTATAAAAATCGAAGATCTGGAACACCTGATGTGGAACTCCAAGAGCCCAGCTACACCATAACACATATAGGAATGACGTTTTAGCAAAAGTTGTTCAATCTGATGAGCACTCTCTGTTGACTTATAAAAATCGAAGCTCTGGAACACCTGTTGTGGAACTCCAAGAGCCCAGTTACACCAAAACACATATAGGAATGACGTCTTAGCAAAAGTTGTTCGATCTGATGGGCATTTCCTGTTGACTTATAAAAATCGAAGATCAGAAACATCTGATGTGGAAATCAAAGCTATCACTAATTTCACTGTATAATTATAAAATAACATAAGGTGGGAGTACTTCCACGCGGTGAAGGTAGTAACAGTTTAGGACTGATTTTCGGTGACGATGGTATATCATTGAAAAGTTGACTCTACTGGCCAAAACTCCCATTTATTTTTTTATTTTATCAACTAAATATGCCTTCGGGCTTATGTTATTTGAGTGTTTACTTTCCTTTGCCATTTATCTTCGTGACACGGTAGCCTACCCGGTAACGCAGAGGAGCAGTCACTTAGATTTTAATTGATCAGGTATGTTCACAATAAAACTATAACCATGCCTAGAAAGAGGTCAAATCTTTCCCAATGTTCCAAAAGAGCTAAAAGATTGAGGATCATAAGATCCCAAGAATCTACCGAAGAGCGTCAGGAGAGACTTGATGCTGTTCGAGAACATCAGGCTCGCTCCGTGGAAACCTCTTCGGATCGAGAAGCACGCCTGCGTTCTCAGCGTATCTACGCATCGACTTCTAGGTCTCGAGAGACAAGTGGGGACGTTCCCCACTTGCGTGATGCGCGACTGACCGCTGATCGTGAACGTCACGCATTGTCTCGCGAGTCGGAGACGTTCACGGTTAGAGAATTGCGCTTGAATTCTCAGCGTATCTACGCATCTGCTTCGAGGTCTCTACAGACAAGTGCGGAACGTGATGCGCAACTGTCCGCTGATTGTGAGCGACATGCGTTGTCTCGCGAATCGGAAACGTTTACCGATACAGAATCACGCTTGAGTTCTCAGCGTATTCGCACATATACTAACAGGTCTTTTGAAACGAGTGATGAACGTGATGCGCGACTAACTGGTGATCGAGATTATCATACATTTTCCCGAACACGCACACAACAAAATATTCATAATCAGTTAGAAAGTGAGAGAGAAAGAATTGCTGGAGTACGGCATGAAGAGATAGAAGAAGAGCGCAACGAACGTTTGAATTCTGATCGACTTCGACATTCTCTGAACAGAATGTCGATATCATCTGAAGAATCGGATGTGTCTCAAGATATAGCCGTAGGGCTTGGCGACCTTCCTTGGGTTGATAAGGAACGGAGTGAATTTACGTATACTCCTATGATTGACTACGATATTCCGCCATCGGAGGTATGGTTCAAAATTGTACTTTTTGTGAAGCTGTTAAATGGCAAAAAGAAACAAACGGTATGTGTTGCTCAGGTGGAAAAGTACATATTGAAATATTACAAAATCCTCCAGAAATATTAAGATCACTGCTAATCGGTGACCATCCACAGTCAAAACATTTCTTGGACAACATCCGTTCGTACAATAATGCCTTTTAAATGACATCTTTTGTTGCGAAACAGATTTCAGAAGGCCCATTTACGCCAACATTCAAAGTGCAAGGCCAAGTTTACCACCTTATTGGTTCATTATTGTCTGAAAATGACCCCAAGTTTCTCCAAATATATTTCGTATCCAATTATCAAGATCAGGCAAATATTAGAAACCAAAACTTTCCGCAATTGAACAAATAGTCTGATTTCACTGCTTCAAAATATGTTGCATGAAGTAAATCCCTACGTACACAGTTTTAAATCAGCCTTAGAATCTATAAAAATATATATAAAAATGGTGCCATAGCAAAAATTATTCCACGTGAAGAGCATTTTCTGCTGTGAGAATAAATCTGAAGATCTGGAACACCTGTTGTGGAACTCCAAAGCCCAGCGACACTATAACATATATAGGAACGACGTCTTAGCAAAAGTTGTTTAGTCTGATGGGAATTTTCTGTTGATTTACAAAAATGAAAGATCTGGAACGTCTCGAATCGTCTTGCGCATCCCGTTGTTTTCCGGTCCCCGGGCTCTTAGAATTCGACATCAGACGTTTCAGATCTTCGATTTTGACGACCCCGTTGTCGCTGGCATAAGCAATAGGATCCGCGTACGAAGTCGCGGGCAGAAGCTAGTATTTAATAGATCTGCAAACACTGGCCCCGATTCTCTTATTCACAAACTAAACTAAATTTAAGTTCAGTGCACCTTTTTCTTTCTATTTAATTACGAAAAGGACTGAAGATAAAATATTAGTTTAGTCCTGTCAAATTAGATAATCCATAGAGAAGTTAGACGAGATTAAAAAATTGGCTACTAAAAATACGTCAATTTACGTCAGGCGCTGACTAATTTGACAGGACTAAACTAATATTAATCTTCTATCCTTTTCATGTTGAAATAGAAAGAAAAAGATGCACTGAACTTACAATTTAATTTAGTTTGTGAACAACAGAATCGGGGCCATCTCATGCACATCAGTAGTGAGGTAACTGTCACTTATGTCAACTGTCAGTCACCCGGAATGGCGGGAAATAATTGGAAGAGTGCCTTCACGAGAGGCTTAGTGTGGTGATGAGCCAGTGTACCTAGTGATTTAATCGGCTTGAATACGGGATCAACAGGATTCTATACTAATTTGTATCTTTACGGCAAACAGTTTTCGAGGAACTGCGTGCCTACTAAACATTCGGCTGTAATCTGTATCTACGAACTTATCATGTGACCCTGCCGAACTGAACTATAGGAATAAAACTTTGATAATCGCAAGTCGACACTTTTCTCAATTCACAAACAAAATACATTAGTCATCCTTTACTAACCAAAAGTTAAAACCCGAAAAGAGGTCTTTCTAAGCCCCGAAAAGAGGCTGTAAGTAGTACAAACAGAAGTAAACATTGTTCAGTGGTAGGCCACGCCACCATGGGCCACGGTGGGCCACTCGTTACGTTTGATAAAACCATTAAAAGTTTATAATGAGGGTACCGGAGCTGCGGTAACTGATACTGTGGGTACAAGGGCTGCGCGTGCTGGAAACGTGGTCGGGAATAAAGTGGCTTTATTTATGTAAGGAGATTTCGCGTGTGATTCTTGGCTACTGTTCGAGCTATTTTGATTTTTATATTTGCAATACAGCGGAGTAATTGCGCAACACATTTATAATCGCAATGCAATGTCTTTCAATTCGACAGTTCAACAACATTTAGGTTGATGAGCAAACGCATTTTTCAAACATATGAAGCAATAGATTAGCAGTTTATTTCAATATATTTTGGATTGTAATTGAAATTTTAATCACAATCCAATCAATAATTCATTTTGAGAGGTGGTGAAATACGCTCTTAATATTTTTAGAATAAATCAGTATCGAATTACTTAAAACTTCTTCAAAGTAAAAAATTAAAAAGTATCTTTAGAGAATATAGAACACTAGTTTCTGTCCGTGACTTCGACAACGTGAAACTTTTTGTTTCCCCGACTCACCCCGTCGGTCGCATCGCAACACCTTCCCGCGCTGTTACTTCGTTTTCACTCGGCGTTCTGTCTGACTTCCATGATCTTCTGTTCCTCGTTAATTGGGCTATCAAATACAATAAGAATTTTTCAAATGCGACAGATATTTCGAGAGATTAGCGCGATCAAACAAACTCTTCTGCTTTATTATTTGTATATATTTGGCATTTTTCTATGTAAGTACGACCGAGCTAATGAACATTTTCTTATCTTGTAATGAAGAAGGAAATGTACCTAGAAGAAGTTAATTTCACCACCGCAGGTGTGGTGATATTCTATTTGTTTTAAAAGTTTTGTATGTTGACAACCCTGTTCTAGCGTGAATGTTCAAGTGTACTTTCATCTTTTGTTGGCGCGTTTATTAAATTAAACAGAATTAGTGTTGCCAGCTGTTCCAGTCGGACTGGCCTTTTGTTTCTTAAGGGGTTTTTCTATAACTTGTTATTATTTCACGTCATTATAGTGGAAATGTTCTCTTAGTTTTGCGCTGAATTAGAATTTAAGTAGCATCCTTTTTTGTTGCCGTTGGTCTGGACATCAATTATGTTTCTTATTGTAATTTCTTGCTCACCTTGGTGTTTTTTTTTTACAAGCTTGCGTGGTAAGATTTTCCTTCTGCAAAAATCATAAACTTCCCATAAATTTTCAAAAATTCTTCCTTTAAATGTTCACTTTCGTTACAAAACGAACTTCAAAACATGCTTCCAGACCCAGAAGATTAGACTAAGCTTTTTCTGTCAATAAGTAGATTTAAGATTTTTATTAAGGAGACTAGGTTCTGCCCACTACTTCGTCCGCGTAAAATTTCTTGTTTCCCCGCCCACCCCATCACATCGCATCGCCTAACCGCACTATTATTTCTTTTCGCTAAGCGTTCTACATGTTTTGTTTTTGCTCGGCTCCTAAGGATCCTAGCGTGATGTTAAGTTTAGCCTACTGCTTTCTTCAAGAATTGCTCTATCAAATGCAAAAATATTTTTTCAAATCTGACTGGTAGTTGCAATAATTAGCGCTTCAACTCTTTTATAAGTTTAAATTGAATAACTTTTTTTTCAAATAGCTTAATATCCGATGGGAAAGGCATAGTTCATCTTATTTGAAAGATGGTAAAAGCAATCTTTATTTAAATTTGAAATAATATGAAAGATCTGTCTTCAAGTTTCTGGACTAATGCCAGTAGTAGATTGCTTTGATATCATCTGTAACGGTCGAGTCTGCGTTCACCAACAATGAGCCAAGTCTGTCTTAAAGATAGATGGATCAGAGATGACTAATAGCTTTTTGAACATTGATTGAGACTTATTCGTGTCTAGTGACGAGAAGACTTGGTAGTTAGAACCCTGAAAGATGTTTAATCTTAGTAGAACTACATTACAACATTCGTATAACAAAGCGGAAGAGTTTGTTTATTTGAACGTGCTAATCTCTGGAACTCCCATGCAGTCGGATTTGAAAAAATATTTTTTCATCTGATAGCCCAATTCTTGGGGACGATTGTAGGCTATCCCACATCACGCTACAATCCATAGGAGACGAGCAAAAAGAAAATGGAAATTGTAGGAGAATATAAGCGAGGGAAGTGCTATTATAAATAGGAGTCGCTTTACGTGACTGTCTGTTACCTTACCTGGTTGTTTTTCTAAGCTCCGGAACGAAATTTGATGCGTTTTCATCTTCATGTGGAGAATTGATTTCGAAAGGTAAAGAAGTCTCGATTAACCATCGTAAAACCCCTGAGAAGCAGGGGCGGGTCTTAAGTATTATTGGTATAATGTGACAATAGAAATTTCGATGTTTTTCCAAGTCTTAAAAACCGTGCGAAGCACGGCGGGTCGTAACTATATTATAGACAACTAGCTTCTGCCCGCGACTTCGTCTGCGTGAAATTTCACCCTCCCCCTATGCACCCTCTTAGGGGCGGAATTTCGAAAAACCCTTTCATAGTGGATACCTACTCTTCACAAAGAACACTCCCTCCTCATGTCTTTAGAACCAGCTGTTTAGGCTGTGCGTTGATATATCAGTCAGTATTTTGAATTATAGATATACAGGTTAATTTAAATTAACTGGCGAAACTTCACAGATAATATGATGGGTAACGATGTCAGGTCATGATGACAGCAACCTAATCAAAAGATTTTCTTATAAGGGCTGATTTGTCAATAGTCAGATAACTTATATCTGAGGAATAAATATGACAGTTTGACATAACATATAGTACTAGCACTTCGCTCGCGACTTCGTCTGCGTGTATTTGTGCCAAATTTCAAGTTTATTAACTCGAGCAATAAGATTTTTCATACAAACAAAATTCCCCCTTTTCACGCCCTTAAAGGTCGAATTTCCAAAAACCCCTTCTTAATGCTCACCTACGTATTAAAAGGAAGCCGTATGCAAAATTTCACGTTCCTAGTCCTTGCAGTTTCGGCAGTGCGTTGATATGTCAGTCAGTCAGTTTCTTCTTTTATATATATAGATATATAGTATGTTATATAATATATAGTAGGTATAAGTTATTGTGTTCCGCATTCTGTAGGTATATAAGTCATTGTGTGTTCCTACTCTTTAGATTATGTTTTAGTTCTATACAATATTATATTTAAATTGTAAATAATAAGTTAGTATAGATTTGTAAAATGACCTCACTGACGCATTGGGTACATACACCTATAAGTCATTATTAATTATTTATTTATCTCTATTCTTTCTTTCTTTTTTTTCTCTATTTTTTAATAAATAAATCATTTTCAAATCATCTGCACTGATAAAACCTTCAGATGACAAATATAGTCCTAAAATATCTACATTACAATGTTATCACCTTACTGAAACACTTTTAAAAAAATCTCGATAAAACACTCAAATCAGTTTAGCCCTCGCGCGTACCATTTTACATGTTCATAAATCGTAATACAATCTCGATGGGCGTCTGGACCACACTCTATTCACTTGTAACTACGTTTTGGCGCTCTGACAGCGATTGTATACTTACTTGCATTTTCATATATTGAATATTATATTCTATCTTGAAAATTGATCTAAAAGGTTTTGAGATTTATTTAGAAACTGGTTTTAGTTCGCGGTTTCACCTGCGTGGAGTTCGGAAAACGACATCATTTCGAAATATTACGTACTCGGTATCTTCGTGAAACAGATTCCTGTTTAATGATCGTTTATTCCGATCCGGACGAGAACCAAAGTTGTCGACTATAGCTTAAAAAAATAAACAACCTGAAGTGGCAATGGGCCGGCCATATTAGCCGTAGAATCGATGACCGTTGGAGTAGACATGTTTTCGAGAGGAGACTGCGAATTGGCAAACGTAAGGTAGGACGCCCTTAGGCCAGGTGGAGTGACGATCTTCGCAGGATGGCTGGTAGCAGCTGGATGAGAGTTACCGAAAATCGAGTTGAATGGCGGGCAATAGGAGCAGCCTATGTCCAGCAGTGGACTGCTGTAGGTTGATGATGATGAATCGTTGTATATAAGTGCAGAAGAACTTTTTTAAACAACGCCAATCTTTTTATTTCCTTTTCGTTTCAAAAACTACACCATCTGAACAACAAATCATTCAAACCAACATCTCAATTCAAGTAAATCGCCTTTCATCAGTCGATGAACAAACCGTGGACAGTCGACAATATCGCGGTTCACGAAGTGGGTCAAACAGATCCGTTAGTTTGGACTGCCCTGGAGACTCGCAGACTTACCGACGCTGAAGCAATAGTTTACTTAAATGTAGTCATTTGTATGATGAACGATTATTTCGGCAAGGTTGCAGGTGAATGTAAATGAACGTAAGCATATCTATAGGGATATATATACTATGACAAAAGATCAAGTAACTCTGCTGTGTTCCAATTTGAAGGAAATATAGATGTTGGTGTCTAGATATCGATACCCATCACCTGTGTGCACTTTCATAATAAAATAAACAAACACCTAGACGAAAAAAGCACTGAAAAATAAAATAAAATAATTAAACTCTCTACAAGAAAGTCGTTAACATATATCTACACATCTATAACAACTTGACAATAAGTGCTATGGAAATCCAGCTCCAAATTTTGTAAAAAACGAACAAATGCTAAAAACATTAGATACCCTCAGTAAAAAGGCTGGATTACATTATACAGTACTCGTAGGATCCTAAGAACACACTTGGGAACTGTGGAAATGATGTGCAAATGTAATAAAAAACGTTTTACCCTACCTATGTATAGATCGTCTATGATAAATTAATAATGCCTTCAGAATTTTGTTGGGGCTTCCACGTTTCAAACTCAAACTCAAACTCAAAGTATTTATTTCAAATAAACCAATTATAGGCACTTTTGAATTGTCAAGGGTCGGTCAGTCAGAAAGATGAAGCTAGTTGCCCATTCCAAAGCGTAGATCCCTGTGGAGAAGAACGGGCAAGAAACTCCACGGACACTCTTTTAAATCATAAAATTTTTACAAAAATCTTGATTACATCATTCATGTTGAAATTATACATGTGAGAACGATGCAGAAAGACGTGCACGTTAAAGGCGTCCGTACTAAAAAGAACAATTCATAAATTAAAATAAGCCGTGGCGGCTAAGAGATGACCAGTCCCTACTGACGGCGCCCGTTCACGAACATGACGTATGGATCAGCACCATTCAGCTCAACCATTTTGAAGGGAACCCAATGATCCAACACACACGCCACCATCAGCGAGACATTTGAGTGAGCATGACATACTCTCAGCTGCCAGGGCACATTCAAGTCAATTAAAGACGTACCCAGTAAATGGTAGCTTTATAGTTTAGGTACATAGTGCTCACACGTGTGCTATGCAATTATACAATACTAAGAGATTGAATTTATACAGTGCAAAGATAGTTTTTCAATCTTCAGCAGCTCCAACTATAATTTCGAATGCTAATTAATTAGTTTATGCGCCCTTGTGGAGCAGGACCAGCGTTCAGCCAAGCATTTTTGTCAGCGATGTAATCCCCCAACTTATAATATGCTTGGCTGCATAGTGTGCGTTTTATGCAAGATTTGAATTTCGTTTCATTGAGTTGGAGTATGTGGGGGGGTATTTTATTGTAACATTTTAAACAGTACCCCATGAAGGATGAGTCTACTTTAGCCAATCTGAAACCTGGTTGAACTAATTGGTCCCTATTTCTAGTCCCATAGGTGTGTCTTTCACCTCTTTTACTGATTTGTTACTGCATTGCATCAGGAATGATTACTGAAGTACACACTGATGGTTTCAATAAATTAATACCATCCTGCGAAATATAATGGCGTCCATGATGCGCAGAGTGCGTGGGAGTGTCAAGGGCATTCTGAAGGTCATCAATGAGAAGCCATGTTGCAAATTGTCCTATTGCAAATCACAAGTTGTTTCAGACACTGAGAAAAAATGAGCATTGATGATAACGCTACCTCATAGTATATTGGAAATGACCATTTTCCACCGTAGCGTCTTAGTCTATAAATATAATTAAAAATTAAATGCTTTTCATTTTCCAGCGCATCACTTGATGGCATGTTCCTCATTACAGTCCGAGTAAAGTTTATAGCGGAAAAAAACTGCTTGTTTTCTATGGGATTTTTGTACGAACCGTTGACATTTGGACTGGACAACGTTTGTTGGGTTAGCTAGTTGAAGGTAAAAAAGAAAGTTCTAGCTCAATCATGGTTTTATAAAAGTTACAATTGTCAACTTATTCAAACCAAGGGCTAAATGCGGTTCTGCTTACCTCCAGTTTACTGCGATATTCAAATTTGATCCTTACATCCTTTCGACGTGTTGGCGATTCCCGACCACACTGCTGACTGTGGCATATTCAATTCTTGCATCTTCTTCGATCTTGTCAGTAGTAGGCCGGTATTTCTCTCCACCATCGGTATGAAAGGAATCAACAAACAATTAACATGCTCCCACAATTAGTTTTCCCGTGGGTAGTCTGATGTTTATGCTTCCGTAGGCATTGACCTACTCTTCTGTATACACCGTTGCAATTTGTTAATTTTGTTGTTCTTTGATACACGTTTCAATGTGTATACAGAGTGATAGAAATAAATGAAGTCACTAATTGATTAGGATATAAACAGTGATTGAAATCTCCAGTATTTTGATTTGGTTCGTGAAAAATCCAGCATAACCAAAAATTGTGAAAAGCTTTTATTGATGCAAAAGCAGACAGTGCTTCGTCGATCTACACATATAAAAAAATCTTATTTAATAAATCAAAATAGACGTTTTTATTTAATTTCAATAGAGCATTAAATTATTTTTAAAAAATACTTTGAAACCAAGACATATTTGATGTGTATATTTGTAATGATAAGTAGTCTTTTAACTGTCAGTTGATAATAACTCTCTACTGCAAGAGATGATGGTTCAATCAACTAAGTTTATTTCAGTCTATTGCTGGCAATTATAGGCCACTACTAAGTTGCGATAGTACACTTTTACTGCATCTACTCGTATTCCACTTCAAAGGTTTTCTTTATATTTATCTTCTTTCTTCTCTTTGTTTGGTGAGCTACTGCCCGACAATTGATGTCGGAACGTTGTATATAAGGTATCCTAGTTGCGCGGTAAACTTTGCTTGCGCGATGCAGGATTTTTCGTGACGTAATTATGATGCGAAGCTCACGTGTGGTGATGTAGATGCCGTTCATATATCCATGTTCCATCTTTGTTAGGACCTATGCCTCATTCAGCGATTCATCAATTCGTGGTCTACTTTGAAAGAGTCCTGCTACAAGATATAACTCAATACATTTTCATTTACTTCTTTAGTTTCGTCATGCGTCTAATAAACGTGTCTTCTTGTCTATCTTAAAATTTTATAGTTGCAGTTTGTTCAGATTTACTAATGCTAATGTTTCGCTTGATTTGCCCCAAAACATAGCACATGATTCAGCTAATATTCTCTCTCTAAAATCTTTCAATTATCTGTAGTTTAATATATATATCGACGCTTGAAAGGCAAAATTGACTAAGCGACATGGGTGGGACTAACTTTACAGCAACAGTTTAAAGTTTAACTTTTCATTTTAAAAAATCATATAAATTCTGATTCAGATGTTAAGTAAGATTTCCAAAACAGTAAGAATTATGCCTGTAGGATGATTACAAGAATTTATATGATTTTTTTTTCAGAGAAGTTCGACCTGTCGCTTAGTCAATTTTACCTTTCAAGCGTCGATATGTATAAAGAGGAAAGATTCGATTATTATTTTGTATGTTTTTTACGCTTTCATGCTAAAGCAGCTTAACGGATTTGGATTAAATTTGGCACATGCATAGACCATAACCTAGATTAGAGCATAGGATACTTTTTATCCCGATACTCCCATGGAATCCAGACTTATCTTCAATATTCTCCTAATTGACTGCTGTCATAAAATATTTGCTTCAGTCGCAACATATTGAGGACATCTTCAGCCATTTTACTACCCATTAAAGTTACCGCTCCTCGCTTTCTTCGCTTCAAAGCGCTTTATGTAACACTAAAACAGATAACGCGATGTAGATCTGGTTTTTTAATATAAGGCACCGTTACTTTTAGACTGAATTAATGCGCTGGGCTTAATGGAGTTTCAGTCTATTGAAAACGTTTGTTGAATTGGTCTTTTATTTGAATAGACTGAACGAGAGAGCTGAATGGCACCATGTTGTAACATAAATATCTAGACTTTTGTAGTTAAAATTTATGTTAGCTACTTAATAACCAGATCTAATAATAAACAGTGGATCACCGTTTGATAACAGATGAAATGAAAATGTTAGTAGAAACCGCGGGGTAATATGGATGAAGACTAATACGAGTATAAGAAATGTTCGAATAAATAATATAGTTTCACGGAAGGCATAGTAAAACGAGATTATCGAAAAACATCAGTAAAATCAATGGAAGTTTGGAGAGCTACACACTCTAAAAGTTTTTGGTGGAGATTATTCCCGTCCTTGTCGCACGGTAGTGACAATGTATGGCGCTAGTATGAAGTTACATAGTCGTGACGTCACTTCTATGGTAGTTCCGTCTTTGTCTAGCAGTTATTTAAAAACGTTGACTGCCCCGTTGGTCTCGTGGTCTTTCTTAGTAACAGTCCGAAGTTTGGAAGTTGGTGGTTTAATACCCCCATGCCTCGGAAATCACGTAAAGCCGTTGGTCCTGCGCCTGATCTCTCTCCGGTCGTGTCGGATTGCCGTCCCATCGGACTATGTGAGTAAAGGAACAGAGAGTGCACCTGTGTCTGCGCACCCACTTGTGCACTATAATATCTCCTGCGTATCCAGCTAATCTCCGTTGAGATTAGCCACCGTGACCGAAATCGGTCGAGGAGGCTATTATTTAAAAACGTTTATAACTTGAATTTTTGCAGTATTGTTTGCACTATTTGCAAACAAATATTTTTTTGACTTTAAAATAAAGAAATTGTCGTCATGCCTATTGCGTAACATACTATCAGTAGCAATGGGTTTCATTTTAACAGTTCAACAAAATTCATTGCGTTATTTACGCTGTTGAGCAGATACATTTTTCGAACACATGAAGCAATGGATTAGCAATTTCCTTAAAAATGATCAAGATTATGATTGATAGTGTGTTACGCAATTATGGTGCCGGAGACCATGAACTTGATACATTTTAATCAAAATCGATTGAGTATTTTATTCCAAAGAATCAACTTTTTTATCTAACTTTTCACACACGCTGACGTGACGCTTTGCCAATAAGAAAAATACCGATTTAAACCGCTGTCAACAGAGGCCTAGTGTATAAATTTGACAATTAATGAATGAAAAAAGATAAACATAGGGACAAAGTATATTTCCTTCCTAATCAGTTTATGAAATATCTTTAAAATTGGTCTTAAATTGGAGGAGGAAATAGCCGAGAACCAAACCTCGAATTATGACTTTTGACTTAGGCTTTTTCAAAAGTGTCTTCGACCACATTTCCTCTTAACTTTCTTCACGTAGGTATTTAATCTGTGATCGTTTTGCTATTATTACAAGGAGACCTTGCTATGTCCCACATCTTCTCATCCTCAATACGTACAAATGAGGTTGTTTAAAATCTTAATCAACGCGTCTATGGGGCTGCACCACGGCGTGAGAGCTTCATTAAAAAGCAATTATTTCAGCCGACCACCACCGGCCTGAGGCGTCACTGTGATTGCGTTGTTAACTATTTATTTAACTAATAGAGGTATTTGACTTATGTAACGGATTATGAGTAGTACCTAGTCTCAACTTGGCAAAATTTATGGTCAATACAGGGTTATTTGTAAAACACCAGCAACCTCTTAAAAGGTCATTGTACTCATCATTATGAACAACTTTTACTATGGGACCAAACCTGAAATCGCGCAAAAAAAATCAGCTGTTCCCTACATTTTGACAAGATTGACGAAGATAAATGTAGGGAACAGCTGATTTTTATTTCGCGATTTCAAGTTTGGTCCCATAGTAAAAGATGTTCATAATGATGAGTACAATGACCTCTTAAGAGGTTGCTGGTGTTTTACTTAGAACCCTGTATAGGCATACTGATCAATTAGTCTACCCAATAGCAATCCATTTTCCAAAATGTTCTCACCAGTCTATGTAGGAACTTTGACTCTTAAGTTAATTTTGCCGAAGCAGGCGTAGTGGAGCGCAGTGTTGACCGTCGTGGGTTCGAAACCAGGCAGGCACTTTACTTTGTTTAATTTATTACATTTCATTTCAATCAAATTAAATTAGATCAGGTTAAGCTACGCTTGCCGCGGTTGGTCAGTGGATGGGTGACCATCTTTACATACCGAAACCCCTCCGTGCCACGGAAAGCACGTTGGTCCCGGCTGTCATTCGTGGATCTTTGATAGTCGTTACGGGTAGTCAGAAGCCCAAAAGTCTGACAACCAGTCTTAACAAGGGGTATCGTGTTACCCAGTAACTGGGTTGTGGAGGTCAGGCAGGCAGTCGCTCCATGTAAAATACTGGTATGCAGCTGCATCCGGTTAGACTTGAAGCCGACCCCAACATATTTGGGAAAAGGCAGACAGATGATGATGATGATTTCATTTCAATCAAAAAATCGACATGTGACATCTACCAACCCACACTGAGCCCGCGTGGTGGATTACAGCCCACTCCTTCTTGAGGAGAGGAGGCCTGTGTCCCAGCAGTGGGATCATTATAGGCTGATTATGCTATACCGGTAATCCGATTGCGATATAACGTTGTCAACTTATTGCTTGCTTTTGCGCAAACGTTATAGACATAGTACAATGAGGTACTCGTAGTAACGCACAGGGTAATACCTAGTTAGAAATAAATCTATTACTGTGTTTACGAAATTAAAATCCAGCAAATAATATTATTTATAAGATGCAGAAGTATCGTGTCCTGCGAACTGACATTGGCCCCAATTCTGTTGTTCACAAACTAAATTAAATTTAAGTTCAGTGCATCCTTTTCTTTCTATTTCATTATGAAAAGGACAGAAGATAAATATTGGTTTAGTCCTGTCAAATTAGATAATCCATAGACAAGTTTAGACGTGATTAAAAAATTGGCTACTAAAAATACGTCAACTTACGTCAGGCGCTGACTAATTGACAGGGCTAAACTAATATTTATCATCTGTCCTTTTCTTATTGAAATAGAATGAAAAAGATGCACTGAACTTAAATTTAGTTTAGTTTGTGAACAACAGAATCGGGGCCAATATCGTGATGAGAAAACAGACTAGGAATTGTTCTTAATACATTTCGCTTCCGAGAATCCATCGAGGTTTCATGCAACGTTAGCCGTCCTTCTTATTTCCTTCAACATTCTCAGAAATTCTTAGTAGTTGACATTTAGCCAGAGAGTAGGAAATAGCCTCTCTACTGGCAATAGGCGGCTGTAGTGTAGTTATAGTGCATACTGTGTTCACGATTTAGATTCCAAATATGTAAACAAATATGTGTTTTTGGAAAAAATAACTTTAATACCCACTCATATAATTTGGCCAACAACGTTTGAAATTGTTGGCCAGTTTGGCCAACAACTGCAAACTTTTTTGTGATTTTTTCAATAGTACAAGCAATGATATTATCTATACATATAATAAAATCGTAGGAAAGTCAAAACTGTACATTGAATATTTTTTAAAAAGAATACTTGGGGCGTGATCTACAATCGATATCGAAGCCAAAAATATAGTTTTTAAAATTTTTGTCTGTTTGTCTGTTTGTCTGTTTGTCTGTCCGGGATAATCTCAAAAAGTACTGCATGGATTTACTTCAAATTTTGCATGAATATTACTAAGAGGTCAGGTCAACATATAGGCTACATATTATCACGCTATCAGCTACGGGGGAGGAGCTGTGAATCGTTATTTTTCTTACGCATTCTGTGACAGCGTGTAATCTAACGACGCATATTTAAATGTTGTTTTTGAGTAAGCCATGCTGTTACCTAGCTATACACTATAAAAACTACGCCATTTAAGTAACTTGGGCAGAGAAATATAGTTTAATTAATGTTAGTAGTATAAAGACAATTTTAAAACAGCGCCATCTATGAGATTTCATAAAAATCAAATCAAGTTACATGTTATCATTTTTTGGAAATTAATAATTTAAATTTTATCATGTTGGCGAGGTAAGTAGTTAGTTATTCTTAAAATTCATAGATGGTGATGTGCATTTTCTTCTTATAAGTTGTATCGTATAGTTCGTTTTGACAAATTCAAGTTCCAACAAAACCCTCAAAATCTTAAGCAGAGTTGAGGAAGACAATTTAAAAAAAAATGCGGTGTTAAGTATTACAAAAAAGTTATGTTCATTGATGATGATCATTTCATTTCATGACACCCTCGCGAGGATAGCGTCAGTGACAGTCCCAGCCGCATGCGTCATCTGTTTGCCGTCATCTTGGTGTTATGTGGAGTCGCGAACCCGGTAGCTTTGTGGGAGAAGTATCGCTATCATCTGTCTGAAGATTTTCTACGAGCTTTGAGGCGTGCTACTGGAGACGAAGTCGAAGTAATTGATGAACGCGTGCTGAACACCTGTCTCAGTTCACTTCAAGATGTGGTCATTTCTATCGGCGGTAATCCACTGATCGAATATGGGTTACTAGCTCCCCAATCATCACCGTATCAAGACCGTGGAAATCGGGAGTATAACGCTGAGACAAATTACGATCCGGGCGAAATGACCACCATACGAAATGACCATGTCGCTTTGTTCTCTTCAGAGCAAAAACTTTATGACACCGTCCTTGAAAGCGTTGGGCAAAACCAGGGTAAAATGTTTTTCTTGGATGCTCCTGGTGGAACAGGAAAAAACATTTGTCACCACTGGCATACTTGCAGAGGTCAGGAGGCAAGGCAAAATTGCTATTGCTGTAGCGTCATCGGGAATCGCTACCACACTGCTTCCGAGTGGCAAGACAGCACATGCCATGTTTAAAATTCCCATCGATTTAGGAGCGCCGAAACGCCTGTTTGTGGTGTGTCACGTAACAGCGATAAGGAACATGTGCTCAAGGATTGCTCTCTGATCTTATGGGATGGGTTTACGATGGCCAATAGGAAGGTAGTTGAGGCCGTGGACAGAATCCTGCAGGACATCCGCAGGAACGAACATTTGATGGGTGGTGTCACACTTCTGTTCAGTGGTGATTTTCGGCAAACGCTTCCCGTGGTGACGCGGGGCTCGAGGGCTGACGAGGTGAATGCTTCGTTGAAACGATCTTCGTTGTGGTCACAAGTTCGTACGCTGCGCTCGACCATTAATATGAGAGCCCGGCTCGGCGGCAATGCACGTGCTCAAAAATTCTCCGATGTCCTTCTAAGTCTTGGCGAAGGCACTCTACCAGAAGAGATAGGTGGACAGGTGGTGCTTCCAGAGTCTCTCGGTAGAGTGGTATCCAGCTTAGAAGAATCAATTCGCTGTGTGTACAGGGACATCAGTTGTATACCGCACCAGCAGAATTCTTGGATGTGTGAGCGGGCCATTTTGATGCCCAAAAATGATCAGGCTGCAGCAATTAACGAATGCATTCTCTCGGAAATTGAGGGGAATAAAGTGGTCTAAACCTCGACAAACACTGTTGTCGAGCAAAATGACGCCACACATTATCCCGTGGAATTTCTGAGCTGCCTGTCAGCAAGTGGACTTCCAGCGCATACCATCAAGCTGAAGGTCAGTGTTCCGATTATGCTTCTTCGGAACCCCTCTCCTCCGAAGTTGTATAACCCGCCTTAAAGTCATCTCGCTCCACAGACACACCATTGAGGCGGAAATTCTTACGGGTTGTGGCGTCGGCGAGGCAGTATTTATACCACGCATTCCCTTCATACCTCATAATTTCCCGTTCCGGTTCAAGCGCGTACAGTTCCCCGTGAGTGTTTGCTTCGCGATGACCATCAATAAGTCGCAGGGGCAGATACTGAGGGCAGCGGGTGTCGACCTCAGGACAAGTTGCTTCTCACAAGGGCAACTGTACGTCGCTTGCTCCCGCGTCACCAGTCCTGACTCTCTTTACATTTTGGCTCCTGGCAACATAACTACCTACGTAGTTTATAGAGAAGCGTAGTAAGGTATGATACCTTTGTACGTATTTTTACTCTTTTGTGTCCTGGAATGTATTCCAGCATTATTTTCTCTATTTCCTTCAGTCACATCTTATGACTGAACTCAGCAGGATTCCCATATAACTCTCTTCACTTGCTTCGCTTGCAAAAAAAACTTATATTTTAATGCTATTTTAAAAGTTGTGTACTTATAATGCTATAGCGACACTGGCATCTTAGGTATTTTTGGTGCTGTAGAGCCTTCACGCAGACGACGTCGCGGGCAGCAGCTAGTATACAATAAAGAGGTAGATAGGGCACTAGCGCGCGCAAATTGTTGCAGTCAAATTCAGACAATTGTTGTAATTTCTTTTAGTTGACATGCTTCAAGCGCAACACACTACAGATAGCTATCTCTTTCTATGACATACGTTCCGTATGACATAGAAAGTCGAAAACCAGTGAGTAGTTTATGTGACCTATCCAAATGTCCTGTCTTTGGTATTGTTCGTCGAATCGTTGAGCTCCTTAAGTTCTGAGTTGAGCTGCACGGTTAGTGACAAATGCGTGCACTGACTGGACAGGTCCACTCAATCTGTGGTTCTTTCCTCAAACACCAACACACATGGTGCTCAAGTATTATGTTCTTATTTTTATATACACATTGACATTGATGAATTTTATTTATTTTTATACAATGACATGAATATTTACTTTGTAAAGTATTTTTATTTTGAATTAACTATTGTGAATGTGACGACTATGTGGGTCATTTCTTTCTTTTTTTTCTGTTTTTCTTCTTAGTTAGTTTTATGATCTGGCAGTTTGAGTAATCTACGCGGCCTACCCAAATGTTCAATCTTTGGTATTGTTCGTCGAATCGTTGAGCTCCTCAAGTTCGGAGTTGAGCTGCACGAATTTTGACAAATGCGTGCACTGACTGGACAGGTCCGCTCAATCTGTGTGGTTCTTTCCTCAAAAGACCATTTCAGACACCAATCTATATGGTCTTCACATGATTTGACCAAGATTTTGTCTGGACTTTAAAAGAGACTGTGACCTCTGAGTTTGTTTCGGCCTTTCTTCTCAGAATAGTCAGTTAGGAAACGCCGACCTCAACTACATAGTTTAAAAATAATAATAATATTGACATGTAAAAGTGTTTGTACAAACCTACTTACAGAAATAAATCATTTATCATTTAACCACTATCCCAACAACACAAAAAGTCGCTCAGTATTGAACGTAGCATATCTTTCCTTTATAATATCATTGAGTACAAGTCATTCTGTAATCAACTTAATTTGGCAATCCTGCCAGCACCTTCCTGTTGACAGCAATGCCGACTACTGTTTTGGTATCGTATGTTTCGTTTTTTATACATGTTGGACATGTTATTATTTTTAAAACTATTCGTTTATTCATTATGTAAATATACATATTTTGCTGTAAATAAAATGGGGTACTCAATTTATACTGGCATAAAATTGATATTCGTGTAAGTGGAAACAACATCAGTTAGAAACTAGGATTTGAATACACTGTAGTTATAACGTCTTCGCCTACCCGCGCATGATGTATCGCGATCTTCGGCTGCACCATTCAAGTCAACTCTTGACCTAGAAGCTATTTTGTAGTGAATGCGCCGCTTTATGTACGAAAAAAATGCTTTCACAGTTTTCAATGATTCTAGACATTTGTTGAGAAAAGTTAATAGGTCTACTTTAGTAACAAACTAGCTGCGCCCCGTGGCTTCACCCGCATAAGTGTCGATCCCGTGGGAATATCGGGATAAAAAGCCTATATGTTACTCCAGGGTGTCAGCTACACACACAACACAGAACACACACTACAGAATTTCATCAATATTGGTCCAGCTGTTTGAGCGCGAAGAAGTAACAAACATATAATGTCAAAGTGAAAGTCAAATCATTTATTTCAAATAGGCACTTAAAAGGCCCGTGGCTAAATAATAACAGCCGCACAGGTCGATCGATCAGGTTAAGCTACGCTTGCCGCGGTTGGTCTGTGGATGGGTGACCATCTTCACATACCGAGACCCCTCCGTGCTTCGGAAAGCACGTTAAGCCGTTGGTCCCGGCTGTCATTCGTGGATCTTTGACAGTCGTTACGGGTCGTCAGAAGCCCAAAGATCTGACAACCAGTCTTACCAAAGGGTATCGTATTACCCAGCACCTAACTGTGTTGTGGAGGTCAGATAGGCAGTCGCTCCATGTAAAATACTGGTATTCAGCTGCATCCGGTTAGACTGGAAGCCGACCCCAACATAGTTGGGAAAAGGCTAGGCAGATGATGATGACTTAAAAGGCACTTTTGAACGTCAAAATTTAAAATAAAAAAATAGAATTGATTTTAGTCGCCCCTTACAAAACGTAGTTTTCGTGTGGAGAAGAATGGGCAAGAAACTCCACACAAAGAAACTAAACACACACACACACACGAACTTTCGCCTTTATAATTGTTAGTGTGAAGTGTGATTAGTGTGATTTTAATCTTCTTTTAGACATATTTTCATAAATTGATTGTAGAGTTTAGAATTCACGCTAACTGATCATAAATTCTACCTTGTAAAAAATCTTCATTACCAAATAAATATTGTATTGAGTTAATAATTAGAAAAAGAAAAATAATACATTTATTTAGCACAGACTAAAAGGCACCCAGTAAACATCAGATAAAAAAAATAAAAAGTCCGATGTAAGAAACTAGCAGGAAAGTGAGCCTCACGGCTGCGCCAAAAAAGCCCGGTTCAACAAAAATGTCAGCCATTAGTAGAAAACGTAAAAATACTTGCTGTAACCACAGTAAGTGAAATGAATTGTTATGTAAATTGACACCCTACGTCAATATGCTGTGTTATAACTATTTTATAAAACAATGACATTAAGCTGTAATTTGAATATACTGACGACTTGATTTGGTAGTCTTAACAATTCATTTTCCTGATTTTAAATTGTTACTAAGATACTTGACGTTATGTTACTAAAATAATACCTACACTATATTTTGAAATATAACGCTTCCGTGCAGACGGGTAAAATTCTCTTAAAATGTAAAAAACATTACTAAGTTGAACTTTTTGAACGAAGAATTTCGTAGAAGGAATCGCACAGTGTACCGCGTAGAACATGCTAGGTGGACAATATTATTTTATGATATTTAACGATGCTTTTATATATAAGTAGTCATATTGAGGCATTATTAATAGTTTTTGGTATGATTTTGTAATAAAAAACAAACAAAATATATCTAAACAGAAAATTTTATTTAAAATAATAAACAAACAACAAAATTGCATTAAATAAATAAATACCTACAATTCAAATTAACTTAACCTAAACCTAATCATCAGAATCATCATCAAAATCTTCTGGTGAATCGTCATCATTTTGCGGCAATGTGCGACAATATGATGACGTTTCGGGTCTTGATGCTACTATGGTCGGGCTTACAATTAAGTTTAATACCTCTGCACATATTTTTTCCGGCTTTTTTTGGGGAATCTCACGAAGGCTATTAATCAAAGGGTCAGATGTTATTATTAACATGGACAGCAAGTCTCTATTCGTGGCAACACGTGAGCACTTGCGGGTGTTGTACTCCCTAAATCTGCGGCAATCTTTGTTACGTGCTTCTTGAGCCTCTTCGGAAAGCTGCCCAATTGGAAGCAATGCCGCTTTGATGACCTCAGTACTGTGTACTAATATTTTATGTACAGTAGCAGGCATATAGTACCACGAATAGAGACTAAGGTAATGTCTTCTAGTTTCAAGACAAAATTTATTAAATTCAACTAAGTTTATTTCGAACCCAGAAGACAATGTCCTCAAAATAACATCAAATTGTTTGATAATAGTAACATCCAACCCTGTGATTTGAGCGCTCATCTCAGAATTCTTAAAAAAGCGACGGGCTGTGTTTCCATCATTGGAAGAACCAAATCCTGGCTTTGGTTTATCTACAATGAGTCCCATTTCGTTCTTGAATTTCAACTTGATTTCTTCGGAACGAACCTTGATATCAGCTTTATCTTCGTCGCTTCTAGCCTGCCATTTTTTAATATTCAACTTATAGCTGATATGTAAAAGGCATTCAAAGCAACGAATCCAAGCATGAAGTGTAGATAAACCAAAGCCAAAATGTTCCTGATTGCTGTTAAACTTCGCGGGGTCATCGTTCATCGTCTTGGGGGTGGCACCACAGATGAAACACTTTTGAGATGAACGAGTTTCCGTTAAGGCGTTACATACCTTTCCGTCTGTCATTGTCAGAAGAAGTTCGTGTTTCACAGAGATTTGAGAATCACCAAAGTTGATAAGTGTTGGAAGAAGAGCATTAATTTCTTCCAACAATCTATTTGTCTCCGCTAACGTGAAGTCGTTCGTTTCCTTAGCAAATATAAATTTGATTGGGCGACAATACATAGTTGATGAAGACCGAGGATTTTGCCAAATAATTTTGGACCCATCATATAACTTAAGGGGAACGAAAGAAAATACGAAAAGAAATTCGTCCGTATCTTCAGTGTTCTCAAATTTCTGTTTGTATGTGCTGTGCCCAGAACTTCCATCACATCCCCATTTACTAACAAGTGTAAACGTTGAACTTGTTGGGAGGACACTGCTGATAACTTGATTCTGTGCTAATACTAGACGTTCCGCTGTTTTATTTAATAAGGCTTGCAAATTTATTTCAGCACGAGTTTCTGTTATAGCAATGTGCTCCTCTGCAGGGTAACAGGCCTGTTTGGATTTTACTACACTAAAATATGACGGAAACACATTATGTCCTGCCATTATGGACCACTTCCTAGTTTGTTTGTAAGCATGTGTTGTTGACTTAGAATCTATATAGTATGCTAAGGCTTCGTCACTACTTAACTGCCTAGGATCACAACTGGTATTTTTTGACTTAATAATATTATCTGGGCTCTCACTAATGTCTCTAATCACATGGGCAACTTTTCTTTGCCCTGCTGAACGCATAGCAATTTCGGCAGCAGTCACTAATTCACTGGCACTTCGAGATTCTACGAGATCCACGACTCGACGTTTCTTCGTCTTAAACGACGTTTCCTCAAAATCTTTGCGAGGTCTTCCTGCAGATGTCACAGCCTCACTCGATGTCGAAGGTTGTGGGGCTAAAGAACTCACAGTAAACTGTATGTCTCCTTCATCCAGCCATGTCTTATTTGTTATTAAAAAACGCTCCTTCGATTTTCCCGAAGCCAACCATTTGGCTCCAATCTTAGTAGAAAAATTAGATATTTTCAGCTTTATTTCTCTTTGGCTGCTTTCAGTAATGTCACCAAAGTGAAATTTTGAAGAAAGATAGTCATAAATACGCGACCGTTTATCATTCTTTGCGTGTTTCAACCACTCTTCAAAAAAGGCTACCCTTGAAATAGAGTAAACGTGTTCTGAAAAAAAAAAGAAAAAAATATGTTGTACTGAAGTGTGCTGAACAATATGTGTAATTTTACAAACTACACAGTTATACCTACAATATATCTAAAAACTAGCCCGAATAGAGGCGAATCAATGTATTTCCTGAACGTTCTAAGTTTTCTTTATGAAAAAAATTACGCTAAAATTTATGCATCAAGTTAAAAAAATGCTAAAAATTCATTTAAATAGATTCTGATAAAAATAATATATTAAGTAATAGTACATACCCTCAGTATTAATATCCATCACAAAAAACTTTCACAATATCACTATAAACCACTATGAGATGTGCACAAATGTGTCGCTAAATTGCAACTGATTGCCGGAACGCTTGCATTAAACTCATTACCTGACTTCTGGACTCTATGACTCATCAGTTAAGTATTTGAAAAACAACTTTTTCTCGGAATTTGGAGTTTGGGGGTGTTGATTGTGTTATGCAATTAAGATTTCCTGGAAATGAAAACTTGAATTTTGTCCACCTAGCATGTTCTAGGCGAAATACCGTGAATCGTAGCAGCCAAGCTACGGCGTAGGCCGCTCGCTCATTGGCGTAGCAATTAAACTGAGGGGCAATTCTCGTAATTTTTAAGAACGTTCACAGTCTGATCGCAGTCTCAATCTGTCAAAAATACTTCAAATTTCCCTACATTTTGACAAATTTTTGACATTTGTTTGTCGCCGAGATGAGACTGCGACTAGATTTTGAACGTTTTCAATTAGCAGAATTGGTCTACTGGTTTCGTGTTACACTTGAAGTTAGTTTAAACATATGATAATTATCAATCATGGTTAATAATCATAGCGGTCAGTTCATTAATAAATCTAATATATAAAATTCTCGTGTCACAGTGTTAGTTACCATACTCGTCCGAAACGGCTGGACCGATTTGTATGAAATTTTGTGTGCATATTCAGTAGGTCTGAGAATCGGCTACTATCTATTTTTTTATACATAACGACGTTTGCGGGGTCAGCTAGTAATAAATAATACTAGTTACCGAATTTCAGTCACGGGGTCAATCTCAACGGAGATTAGCCAAGTACGCAGGAGATATTAAAATTATAGTGCACAAGTGTGTGCGCAAACACAGGTGCACTCTCTATTTCTTTACTGTCATAGTCCGATGAGACGGCACTCTGATACGACCGGAGAGAGATCAGAAGCAGGATCAAAGGCTTTACGTGCTTTCCTTTTTAGTATAATCAGCCTATAATGTTCCCACTGCTGGGAAACAGGCCTCCTCTCTTCAAAAAGGCTGTGATCCACCACGCGGGCCCAGTGCGGGTTGGTAGATGTCACATGTCTTCGACGTTTTGGTTCTAGGACATGCCTGTTTCCTCACGATGTTTTCCTTCACCATTTTGAGAGCAGTGGTGGTGAAATTATTTACACAAAGTAAAAGCGTCTGCCTAGGGTTCTAAACCACGAGCTACAACTCGTAAGTCAGGGCCTTTATCAATGCTCTCCTTATATGTTACAGTTAAGTTATAAGCAGTGGTCGGAGTAGGTAGAGCTGTTTGGGGTGAATGACCGCAAACATTGATGTTATTGTGGATATGCCTCTGAAATCCCGGGATTTTGAAATTGTCGATTGATTTAAGTGAGTTAATATGGGTAAGTGGGCAGTTATAAGCAGGTAGTAGGTGAGCACCCAAACAGTATATACTTACTTATATACAAAAACAGGGATACTGGATTGTTGTTAGAGGTAGCTTTGTGAAATATGAATTAATTAAGTAAAACTGTTACAAACAATACTAAAACTCCTATAAAAACTACTTAAACAATGTTTTTTTTAATTCCGAGAATTCCCGGGATTCCGGGAAATATTTGGCATATCCATGTTATGTCCGCATGTCGCAAGTAGCAAAAACAGCTCTGCCTACTCCGACCACTGGTTATAAGATCATGTTACGGGTAATCAAAAGCTCGAAAGTCTCACAACGAGTCCAAGGGGCATCATCTAACCTAACCAGTGACCAAGTTGTGGAGCTCAGATAGGCAGTCGCTCCATTTAAAATAATGGTATTCAGCTGCATCTGGTTAGACTGGAAGCCGACTTCCACATAGTTGGGAAAAGACTAGGCAGATGATGGATTATTACTAGTTAATTTTCTAACTTTCGGTCTGTTATGCTTAACTGACTCTTTCATAGCCATTCTAGCTGTCAGATCCATTTATAACCTAAGTCACCACGAATCTTGAGAGATTCGTGGTGACGTAGGTTATAAATGGCTAGTATAATAATGGGAAATATAATGGGAACTTTTTAAAGGATTAATATTATGACGGTCCCTTGCCAATTCATTTATGAAAATATTATGTATTTAAGAAAAAATCTACATCTTTTTAATAAAATACGCGATAGACATAATTTTAATACTAGAAATAAAGATAAATTACATCAAACATTTTTTAGATTAGCCAAAGTACATACATCTTTTTTATGGGGTACTGTGTTAAATGTTACAATAAAATACCTTGGGATATATTGCAATTAAATAGAAGAAAATTTAAAACTCACATTAAACGTACACTTTGTGAGCAAGCATACTATAAATTAGAAGATTATATCCAAGATAAGAATGCTGGTACTGCTCCATAGGACAATTTAGAGTCTAGACAAAATCAAACTGGTTGCTAATTTAATTGTAAAATTTATTATTTTTTTGACATTGATTTACATTCTGTAATATTTTTAACTCACAACCTGACTGATTACTTGTTTTTTTTTTTAATTAAAATCTTTTATCATGTTTATAAATATGTAAGCACCGTGTATCTATCAGATAAAATTAATCTGAGCCATGTTTTAATTCTTTTACCTATTGTGACATAGTAATTTTATTTTAAACTAGCACTTCGCCCGCGACTTCGTCTGCGTGTATTCGTACCAAATTTAAAGTTTATTAACTCAAGCAATAACATTTTTCATACAAACAAAATTCCCCCTTTTCACCCCCTTTAAGGTCGAATTTCCAAAAACCCCTTTTTAGTGCTCCCCTATATAATAAAAGGAAGTCGTATGCAAAATTTCACGTTCCTAGTCCTTGTAGTTTCGGCTGTGCGTTGATATGTCAGTCAGTCAGTTTCTCCTTTTATATATATAGATGCATCGTCTTCACATAATAATATATAATTAATGTATGCAAAATATTTAAAAACATTTTAAAAGAGTAACGGTGGAGTTTCTTGCCCATTCTTCTCCATACGCAAACTACCTTTTGGAACTAATACGAACAAAAAATTTTAACCAATTTTTGACGTTCAAAGGTGCCTTATGTGACTATTTGAAATAAATGCTTTGACTTTGTCGTAAAAATATTAAGGCTAGTTCTCACTTCGAATGTGCTCTGTGTGTCACTACTTTGTTAGCCGACAGTGTCAGGGACTCCGGTCAAGTGTGCACTTGTCCTAACTTTGTCCTTTACGTCGTAGAAACATGTAGAAGTACCTACAAGGTCAAAATAAATGTTCAACGATCCAAAGCGTGCTTTATTTGGGCATGTATTTAATCTAAACTTAAACAATTCCCATTTTGCTTTCCTAAAAACATTATTGAGAACTCCAATAATTATAACGAAAGCACCTCTTCAACCCAAAATTTAATAGGAAATATTTGAGGTTCCCAATCTCAAATATTTCCTATTAAATTTTGGGGTCCTAAAAAAACTAAATAGCCAAGTAACTGCGACCAACTTGGAAGTAAGTAACTTGGAAGTAGTTCATCGGTACCGCGGTCGGTCACAGATCTAACCTAACCCATTTCAATGCCAATACGTTTTTAGAGGATCAGTTAATTCTTTCCCAATGAATTCAGGTCTAAAGAAGCGAGGTAGATCGCTTTTGACTTGGATATCTGTAGTCAACAACAACCTGAAGCACACCCAAGTGAATGACTCGACGACGCAGTACCGAAACATCTGGCGAACCCCAAATAAAATAAGGCTAGCCAAAGAGAGAGAGTTAAATATTTCCCAAATAAAGTAAACTTCTTCTGGTATTCGTTGTTAAATAAAAGACATTGACATGGACGCAAAAAACCTGCACTTCTGTTCTTCCTCTGACGTTATTGCCCCGTATCTCGGTCGCCACAATTTCGTTTGCACTGATAACAGCCCTTCACGCCCGCGCCACTCACTTTGATATCATGTCTTTCAGTATATCGGATTTTAATTACCTCGTACAGCAGCTTTCTTCAGAAATCTGTGGAAGGTGTTTTGACAGTTCACTACCAGTCGGATTTGAAAAATCTTTTTGCATTTGATAGCCCAATTCTTGAAGAAGCCTATAGGCTATTAACACTACGCTATTACTCTTACAAACCGAGCAAAAAGAAAAAAAAGTAAGAAAGAACGCGAAAACGAACTAAAAGCGTGGGCAAGCGATGCGATGCTACGAGGTGGGTCGGGGGAACAAGAAATTTTGCGCGGATGAAGTCGCGGGCAGAAGCTAGTAGATTATAATAAAGGGTGTAAAAAAACACATCACATAGCCGTCAACTACGCATTCTGTATATCAAACTAAGTACATAACATTACATAAAAATAATTGCTCGTTCGTCTCTCGTCGTCAATCGTTGAGATTGTTTATTTTTGATCAGAAAGCTCCCAGGTATATGGTCCAGTACGAAAAAGAAATATAACAATGACGGGGAGTACAAGTGACTCTTGGCTTCATTAAGTGTCTTTTTACACCCGATATAATTTGTGACCTTGAAAACAACATCCTTCTCATTAAGACAGTGATTAAGGACACTTCTATACCTCCACAATATATTATTCAGTAACATTTTCCTTCACCAACACCCTTTAACCTTAAAAAGAAATACACAAGAAGTCTCTCCATCCATTACGGGAACCCCCCCCACCCTTCACACAAATTGAGTTTATGCGTCGATAACGTCCCGATAACACCGATGTATCGCTTGAGGAGACGTTATGGAACTGGTACAGAAGCATAAAACACAGAAGCTTCACTCGGTTTAAAAAAACCGAGCACAAATCCAGACTCCGAGCTGCCACTGATAAATGCCTAATGGGATAACCTACTAACACTTTGCCCGACCCGGGAATCGAACCCAGGACCTCAGGTTCAGGTAAAGCGCTTGCGAACACTAGACTAGCGAGGCAGTCCCTCTGATATCCCTTATGAAGTTGGCAGTAGGCAAAGACTACTCGAGACGTAATTTTTAAGCTGCTGGAGTTGCAATTCGGATTTTGAGAAAGAATCAATGAAAACGGGACAGATATAAAAATGTTAACTTCTGCATTTTGTCCCTCCATATCTTGGATAACACAGCTACAATGTTACTATGAAATGTCGGATCTACTGCCCGTCACCGCGAGGGCTGTGAGTCATGTTCATTCTGTGCTCGTTAACTGCGCACCGATTATGGTGATGTAATGACACTGTGGCTTTGAGTGTTCTTCTTTTAATTTCCTGGCATATTGTAGAAAGATCAGGGATCTGTAATACGAATTGCCTGTATTTCTTTTTGAGTGTATGGTCTGGTAGTTTTTTGAATCTTTCGGCGACATCAGCCTATTAACTTGAGAACAGAGTGACAAGACTAGTTTAGTATGTACTGTAAGGTTGTCTGCAAAAGGCGTTATGTCGTGCAGGCTGGCAGAAAAATAACTCTGGTTGCATTCGACCATTCAAGCGAATTTGAAAATTAACTTTCAAATGATTTTGACTAGCTTTATGTTTCGAAGAAACAACAGTTATATAATAGTTGCGTAGAAGTAAACACGTTTCCTAGGAATAAATATAATATTTTATTATTTAACGCCCCCAAACAAAATTACTCACAGCACCGTACCTATGTCCTGTGTCTTCCGCTTTCCTACTGCGGCTTTCAGCGTACTACCTATAGAACACGACCGATAGATTACATTCGTATGCATTCCCTAAAGGAGCACTAATCAAATGTGTATTGTTAATTACATCTATATTTCTCTAGTTATTCAGTCCCATGTAATAGTGACCTCATTGGCATTGACTCAATCAACTCAGCCTATTGCAGTCCACTGCTGGACACAGGCCTCTCCCAGGTTGCGCCACAACACCCTATCCTCCGCCTTCCGCATCCAGTCTGTCACACCTTCTTTAGGTCGTCCGTCCATCTAGCTGGGGGTGGCTGGCATTAACTGGTTTCTTATAAATTTCTACTCCGGGGGTGTTATGCTATGTCTTTAAAGAAACCATTGCACTTTGAACAGACTCACTAATATCTACATATACATCATCGTCATTCTACTCCTGCCATTATCCCAATTTATTATAATTATATTTCTCATATCTATTCTTTTTTATTAGGCTTTAATGTCCCACTGCTGGCCAAAAGCCTTCCTACTCTCCCTCCACCCCAAGGACCTCATCTATAAAAATACATAAAATTGAAGTGTCTGTTTGTAATTTCAAAATAACAGCTTTTTACTAAATGCGTAATATGAAAGTATATACGGTAAAACAATTTTTTAAATGTTGCGATGTTTGTGTGTTTGTTTCGACTAATCTCCAAAACGGCGGGAACGATTTTGACAGGACTTTTACCGGCAGATAGCTGATGTTATAAGGAGTAACCAGCTAGAAACGCGAAATCGTATATGTGTGTCAAATTAATCTTGCCGTTGTAGCGGCACGTATATTCATAAAATTATATGAATGTTTATTATGTAAGTGCTGTGTACGCCTGTAAGTGACTAATTCACCATAACTCGATGCATATGTTATTTATTATTGTGTAATTTTCTAGTGAATAGGTCGTTGGTGTACCTTTCAAATAAATAAATAAATAAATAAATATTGAATTTCCTTTTAATTCTTTAACTCGACATAACTTTGTGAATACTTTACCAAAGGAGGCCCCGAGAAAGACAAAACTTTTCCACTCAAAGGAGCCCAGAGCTAAGACATTGACGTCCTTATCCTGCCAATTTGTCCGTCAGTCAGTCGTGTTAGAGGCGACACTCGACTTGAACTGGAGTCGACTAACAACGTCAATGACTCCCCGATGTTAAATTGAGGGTGACATTTTTCTTTGGAAATAAGGATTCTTGGAGCTGAGATGCTTTTTATGACGTTTTTTTTAAGCATTCATTTCGTTAGGGTGTTTTAAGATATGTCAGTGTATGAAAGTGTTACTTCATTCATCCTCATTTCAGCCGAAAGACGTCCACTGCTGGACATAAATGGCTCCCCTAAGCTGCGCCACTTCGACCGATTCTGTGCTTCTCGCATCCAGCGGATTTCTGCAGCCTTCACCAGGTCATCGGCCCACCTTGTGGGAGACCTTCCAAAGGCTACGTCTTCCGATGTCATATTTATAAATAATTCAGCATGTGTTGTCCCACTTAGTAGATTTTTGATGGTGGGGTCGTCTATTCATCAAGAAACAATTTTAGAAGGCCATTTCTCGAAACCAAAAACGTTCAAACTCTAGTCGAAATCTCATTCCAGTGACAGTGTTAAAAACATGTCAAAAATGTTGCGAAATTAGAGGTATTTTTGACAGATTGAGACTGAGATGAGACTGTGAACGTTCTTAAAAATTACGAGAATTGCCCCTCTGATCGGGAAGACTTCTGCTTAGCAGTAGAACAATCAAGGCCAGCAAAGGGCGTCACTGATCCATCATAATGTTAACCAAAATTCATCGAAAACTCTCCTAAAACCCATGATTTTAATTCCTATTTAAACCAATAATGATTGGATTTAAGGACCAGCGCAACCTTCAGCATTCCCTATCTTCACGGTATCAATAGAGCGCAGTTGTAACCGAATTACACAGTTTTCCCAAAGCTTCCTGGAGTCGTAAATAGCCCCGGGCTACAAACATCTAATACAATTTCTATCGATGTTCGGCATAGTTTGTTCTCCGTTGTATTAACGCCTGAGGTTTGTTTGTGAAACTTTGGTGTTGGTCCACACTTTTTCGTAAAAGTGTTTAGTCTACGGGGAAACTTTGTACCACGATGCGACTGATCAGTTGAAATTCCATTGATTTTATTGCTGCGATGAAGAATCATATAAACGAATGAATTTCTCGATGCTATTTTTTAGTTTTTGTATAGTTTTAGTTAAGAGCCTACACTACCTCAGCTAAAATTCACTCTTTATCTCGCTCGCACGATACTGCTCGCGGACTAAGTGAGAGCAAGACAGAGTGCGGTGCTAGGCGGCAGGCAGCGCCAATAGTTTAGGTATTTGCTTTTTACGGTGAAAATAATGGTAATTAAAAAAAAGTAAATAACATAAGACCTGCTTTATAGTTACTGCGGTTAGTATACAAAGTTTCGTGATCTAATTTGAAGTATTTTTTGAATAACAGCGGTTAATTGTTCGGTTTAGGTAACTTTGGAATTTATTTCTATCGAGAAAATTTTATGAAATCGTGTTTTCGTCTAACATAAGACCTAACGTTAATCCTCAACTTTACCACATATTTATTTCAAAATTAATGCTGCAGTATTTTCGACATATAGGAGGATCATGCTAAGCCATTTGAGGTAGTATAGGCCCTTAAGTTGGGATTTAATTTTGTTATTTTTATTAACTGATCAGGTATTTGTTGTTATATGCTCACTTATTATTTTAATTAACAGAAATAAATGGATTGTAAATTGCTTCTCTTTCTCTCTCTTTATCAGCCTTTTGCCACCCAATGGTGAGTGTAGGCATCTTACACAATGCACGCCACTCTTCTCTGTATCTAGCCTTCTTAAGCCAAAGTCGTCCAGTAATCTATAAACAATGCATAAACAACGAACTACTTACACTAGGTACTCATTAAATAAGAAAAGAAAGAAAGAAAATACGTTTATTTGCGGTAAACATGATGCATAACAAGAACACAAACACAAAAAAATTATAACAAATTAGAAATGACTAACTAATTATACGAAACACCAACAAAACGAGAGGGGCCCGTGGCTAAATAATAACAGCCGCACAGGTCGATCGTTCAGGTTAAGCTACACTTGCCGCGGTCTGTAGATGGGTGACCATGTTTACATACCCCTCCGTACCTCGGAAAGCATGTTAAATCGTTGGTCCCGGCTGTCATTCGTGGATCTTTGACAGTCGTTACGGGTAGTCAGAAGCCCGAAAGTCTGACAACCAGTCTTACCAAGGGGTATCGTATTACCGAGTAACTGGGTTGTGGAAATCAGATAGGCAGTCGCTCCATGTAAAACACTGGTATTCAGCTGCATCCTGTTAGACTGGAAGCTGACCCCAACATAGTTGAGAAAAGGCTAGGCAGACGATGATGACCAACAAAACGACACTTAGGAGCAGAAGTACTCGTCTACATCGCTGTAATTCGGTTAAGTGCGCAGAAGTCTGGCAGCAATGCCACGTTAAATGATAATGCTAATTCTTTAACCAAAGAACGAGCCAGCCCTCTGATTACGTTGTTAACTTGTTGTAGCTGAGCAACCAATTGACAACACCATGTTTAGACAATGCTAAGCTAGTGTTTTAGGCCTCTCTGAAATACCTCTTTGGTATTTTCGTCAAGTCGTTGAGTTCTTTAAGCTCTGAGTTTATCTATGCGATGACTGACAAATGTGGGCATTGACTGGACAGGTCCACTCAAATCTGTGTGGTACTTTCCTCAAAATACCATCTCAGACATTACTGCATTGTCCTCATATGATCTGACCAAGTTTATGTCTGGACTCTAAAAAAATAGAAATAAAGGATTTAAAAAGCAAGCGATAGGCATTTCGCCTATCTCTTGCAAATGAGTCCTGGCTGAAGGGCAGTGTTTTTATATTTGGTATTGGTTCTTATATTTTTGTCTTCTAAAATGTCTCCCAGCATCAAGTTTATGTCCAAAATGGACTTACAATAAGCCAATGTAATCTAGAACCATATTTTGACAACTAACTAGTCTAGCCAAGGGGTATCGTGTTACCTAGTTACAGAGTTGTAGAGGTCAGATAGGCAGTCGCTCCCTGTCAAATACTGGCTTCAGCTGCATTCGGCTAGCCATCCTCAACAAGGCTGGTGATGAGGGTATCTGAAAATGTATTCCTAGCCCCAATGATATGTCCAAAATGGGCACTAATCCAAAATTGAATCATTTCCTAAAAGCCTTTCTTCTTTACAGACAAAATTCGCAAGAAGTACGCGGGTCTGGGCGACTCTGTGGTGTCCGTGCGACTGGAGCGAACTTCGCGCGGGGGCCTGGGCCTCAGCTTGGCCGGCCACAGAGACCGCAGTCGCATGGCCGTGTTCGTTTGCGGCCTGCATCCTGCTGGCGCTGCTGCTAAGGCCGTCCCTGCTGTTAAAGTTGGCGATGAGATTCTGGAGGTGAGTAGAAGGTTTTCAATCAATCTTATGTGTGTTAGCGCGAGGAGTAAGAATAGAGTGGACTGTATTTTGGGGGCAATGGTTTAATGTCGTATTATAATCTACAAATATTATAACACAGGCATTGTTTGCCTAAAAGGAAACTCCAAACACAATTCTTCGTATATGAAGCTTTTTGTGAAAATTAATAAATGTAAACTTTCCCGGACAAAAAATAAATTAAGTTAGGCGTATCGTCTGTCGCGGTGGAGTCCGATGACGCACTGATCGAGCTGCCTGTGCGTGCAGACCGCACGCAAGGTGTAGTGTTAGGATCGATTTCCAACAAGGTGAAAATAATAACAAAAAATAATTTCGGAACAATAACAAGAGTACAAAGAACAAAAGTTGAACGATGACCTAAGAGGCAATTCTCGTAATTTTAAGATCGTTCACAGTCTGATCTCAGTCTCAATCTGTCAAAAATACCTCTAATTTCTCTAAATTTTTACAAGTTTTTGACATTTGTTTGTCGCCGAGATGAGACTGCGACTAGATTTTGACCGTTTTAAATTACGAGAATTGGCCTTCAGAACTGCAGCGATGCAGCGCAGATAGCAACACTCTTCTCCAGATACAAAAGTTACCTAGTTTTTCCATGCAAAAATATATCTAATCTAATCTCACTAGCTTGTATTGTATCACTGTAGGGCAAAGGACTCCCTCTCCCTTTTCCACACAATTCTGTCTTTTGCCAGAGCTAGTCAGTCCTGTCTGTACGAGTCAAGTTCGTCCCAACAGCATCGTCTCGGCCTGCCATGATGGCGTCGTGCGTTTTGTGGGACCCAATCGTTGGTTCTCTTAGATCATTTGTGATCAGAAGGTCAATTCTTGTAATTTAAAACGTTCAAAATCTAGTCGCAGTCTCGGCGACAAACAAATGTCAAAAAGTTGTCAAAATGTAGGGAAATTAGAAGCATTTTTTGACAGATTGAGACTGAGATCAGACTGTGAACGTTCTTAAAATTACGAGAACTGCCCCTCTGATATGCGGCAGATAAAATATATTAATATACGAGTAGGTAAAGAAACTTAATGTGAAAAACGCAACTATATCCTAAATTAAAGACGAATATGAACATCAGAGGCAAATTCTTGTAATTTTAACAACATTCCCAGTCTGATCTCAGTCTCAATCTGTCAGAAATATCTTTAATTTCCTTACATTTTTGACAAGTTTTTTACATTGGTTGTCGTTGAGATGAAATTGCGACTAGATTTTGAAGGTTTTTTATTACGGAAATTGGCCTTCAGTTCTATGGAACCTATTTAAGAATTAGAATAAGATAGTTTTTTTTTTGGTTCATCATAATTATTACGTACATATTACGTATAGGATTAAATAAATTGAAGGATTATTTTGATTGAGGGCCTTGTGGTTCAGTAATAACAGCCGCGCGGGTCGGTCGATCAGGTTAAGCTACGCTTGCCGCGGTTGGTCCGTGGATGGGTGACCATCTTTACAACCAACACCCCTTCGCGCCTCGGAAAGCACGTTAAGCCGTTGGTCCCAGCTGTCATTCATGGATCTTTGACAGTCGTTACGGATCGTCAGAAGCCCGATAGTCTGACAACCAGTCTTACGAAGAGGTTTCGTATTACCCAGTAACTGGGTTGTGGAGGTCATATAGACTAAGTTGCTATAAAATACTGGTACTCAGCTGCATCCGGTTAGACTGGAAGCCAACCCCAACATAGTTAGGAAAAGGCTAGGCAGATAATGATGATGAGGGTTAAATAAATTACTTTAATAATTAACATCTTCGTGTAACATAGTACCTATTTATTGTAACTTATCAAATTAGCATATACTCGTACTTTGGCAAAATGTTACTTGGGAACATGCAAAGTTCCGAAACTGTTGCCACATTCTTAAGCCAAGGATTTGAAATTCGAAGACATGTGAAATCTACGGGTTCGATGACATATGTCAAACTCGCTGTCAGTCAAATTCCACATATGTCAAACTTGCTGTCAGTCAAGTTATTATTACGCTAACTCCTTTTTTCTTCTAATTTCAGCCAACCCGCACTGGGCCCGCGTGGGGAATTACGGCCCACTCCCTCTCACAGAGAGGAGGCCTGTGTTACAGCATTGGAAACATTATAGGTTGATTATGAGGTTCAAAAAAAAGACTTGACATAATTATACTTACTCGTTTTTTCAAACCGATTATCACAACTACTCAAGCTTAGAACACACGAACGAATAATATATATGGCTGCTACAGTAACGTTGTGCTCTTGGCACGATCTGGAACTAGATAGAGTGATACATACATAATACATACTGTTATTTATTGTTCCCTGCACTGAATCACCGGGTTGTATGGAATGTTTATTTTGTTGAGTTAGGAATTTGTGTCAGTGTGGTCTTGGCTTAAGATGGGGCCACCCAGCGATGGAATTTTGCGAATGTTTACTGAAGCATACTTATGCACGGTTCCAATAAACAAAAACGGATCGTTTTGCTTACCAATGGTAGCAGTTTTTATGGTCAAACTGGGCAGATACATAGATTTTTAAGCTAATTTTACCTGTGATAGCTACTTTCATATGGGAGGGTCTACTATGGAAAGCTATGAGATATTTGCATCATTATTGGTAAAGATACAAGAGTCTTAATTATAACCAAAAACGGTCCGTAATTTATAGGAATCAGCCATTAATCAGCGTATAATGTTCCCACTGATGGGACACAGGTTTCCTTTCTGTGAGAGGGAGTGGGTCATAATCCACCACGCGGGCCCAGTGCGGGTTGGTAGATGTCACGTGTCTTCGAATTTTTGGTTCTAGGACATGCCTGTTTGCTCACGTTTTGAGCAGTGTTGATGAAAATAAATACGCAAAGTATAGTGCCAGCCTGGGTTTAGACTCACGACTTACAACTCATAAATCTGGTACGATACCACTGGGTCACAACTGCCCCGAAGCTACCGACGCATATTCCTATGGATCTAAATCAAGTTACTCAATCAAGGCACTGGTAATTACTGTTAAAGTTATTTCAAATTATTGCGGTCAGTTTAATATTATTGCATTATACTTCTTTATTTGCTTTCATTTTCAAGATTAAGCAAGGCTTGTCGAGGTCTGTCAGTGGATGGGTGACCATTACATACATCGAGACTCGGAAAGCACGTTATTTAGGCAGTTGGTTCTAGTTGTTGTTTGTAGATCTTTGACAATCATTACGGGTAGTCAGAAACCCGAAGTCTGACAACCAGTCTTATCGAGGGGTATCGTGGTAGGTACCCAGTAGCTGGGTTGTGGAGGTCAGATAGGCAGTCGTTCCATGTAAAATACTGGTATTCAGCTGCATTCGGTTAGACTGGAAGCCAACCCCAACATAGTTAGGAAAAGGCTAGGCAGATAATGATGATGAGGGTTAAATAAATTACTTTAATAATTAACATCTTCGTGTAACATAGTACCTATTTATTGTAACTTATCAAATTAGCATATACTCGTACTTTGGCAAAATGTTACTTGGGAACATGCAAAGTTCCGAAACTGTTGCCACATTCTTAAGCCAAGGATTTGAAATTCGAAGACATGTGAAATCTACGGGTTCGATGACATATGTCAAACTCGCTGTCAGTCAAATTCCACATATGTCAAACTTGCTGTCAGTCAAGTTATTATTACGCTAACTCCTTTTTTCTTCTAATTTCAGCCAACCCGCACTGGGCCCGCGTGGGGAATTACGGCCCACTCCCTCTCACAGAGAGGAGGCCTGTGTTACAGCATTGGAAACATTATAGGTTGATTATGAGGTTCAAAAAAAAGACTTGACATAATTATACTTACTCGTTTTTTCAAACCGATTATCACAACTACTCAAGCTTAGAACACACGAACGAATAATATATATGGCTGCTACAGTAACGTTGTGCTCTTGGCACGATCTGGAACTAGATAGAGTGATACATACATAATACATACTGTTATTTATTGTTCCCTGCACTGAATCACCGGGTTGTATGGAATGTTTATTTTGTTGAGTTAGGAATTTGTGTCAGTGTGGTCTTGGCTTAAGATGGGGCCACCCAGCGATGGAATTTTGCGAATGTTTACTGAAGCATACTTATGCACGGTTCCAATAAACAAAAACGGATCGTTTTGCTTACCAATGGTAGCAGTTTTTATGGTCAAACTGGGCAGATACATAGATTTTTAAGCTAATTTTACCTGTGATAGCTACTTTCATATGGGAGGGTCTACTATGGAAAGCTATGAGATATTTGCATCATTATTGGTAAAGATACAAGAGTCTTAATTATAACCAAAAACGGTCCGTAATTTATAGGAATCAGCCATTAATCAGCGTATAATGTTCCCACTGATGGGACACAGGTTTCCTTTCTGTGAGAGGGAGTGGGTCATAATCCACCACGCGGGCCCAGTGCGGGTTGGTAGATGTCACGTGTCTTCGAATTTTTGGTTCTAGGACATGCCTGTTTGCTCACGTTTTGAGCAGTGTTGATGAAAATAAATACGCAAAGTATAGTGCCAGCCTGGGTTTAGACTCACGACTTACAACTCATAAATCTGGTACGATACCACTGGGTCACAACTGCCCCGAAGCTACCGACGCATATTCCTATGGATCTAAATCAAGTTACTCAATCAAGGCACTGGTAATTACTGTTAAAGTTATTTCAAATTATTGCGGTCAGTTTAATATTATTGCATTATACTTCTTTATTTGCTTTCATTTTCAAGATTAAGCAAGGCTTGTCGAGGTCTGTCAGTGGATGGGTGACCATTACATACATCGAGACTCGGAAAGCACGTTATTTAGGCAGTTGGTTCTAGTTGTTGTTTGTAGATCTTTGACAATCATTACGGGTAGTCAGAAACCCGAAGTCTGACAACCAGTCTTATCGAGGGGTATCGTGGTAGGTACCCAGTAGCTGGGTTGTGGAGGTCAGATAGGCAGTCGTTCCATGTAAAATACTGGTATTCAGCTGCATTCGGTTAAACTGGAAGCAGATCCCAACATAGTTGGGTAGATGATAATTCTTTCGAAAGCGATCGCCAATACGCTAAGGCTTAATATAATTTATTAATATAGAAAAAATAAATCTTAATAAGGAAACTAAAATAATAAATAATGGAATATAGATCTTAAGTTTTAAGTATTCCTCACACGTTGCTAAGCTGAACCAGATCAATAGAGCTTGTATAATTTGACACTCAGATTCACGGTACGCTTGTGGAATAACTGAGATGGCTGGAAAGCGGTCATAATACACAATATTTGCCTTAGGTCCAACTTAATTTTACTGGTTAAATACAAAACATTCTTAACCCTCAAAAAACCTGTAGTGTGACAGTGGGGTTGTTATTATTGTATTATAGTTTCAACTAATGAAATGGCTGGAAACTCGAATCTTCTGTAAAACGGGCCTAAGTCTCATCTTATTAAAAGGTACAGCTACAAAAAGGGTCAGCTAGATTGGTCGTGATTGTTTTAACACACTAAGACCCACATCACCAATCGTTGAGCTCCCCAAGTTCTCCGAGTTGAGCTGCACGATTTTTGACAAATGCTTGCACTGACTGGACAGGTCCACTGAATCTGTGTGGTTCTTTACTCAAAACACCATTTCAGACACCAATTTACATGGTCTTCATATGGTCTGACCAAGATTTTGTCTGGACTTTAAAAGAGACTGTGACCTCTGAGTTTGTTTCGGCCTTTCTTCTCAAAGTATTCAGATAGAAAAAGATGGCCTCATCTAGTTTAAAAAAAATGTGATTGACGTGTAAAAGTGTTTGTTTGACAAACCTACTTGCACAAATAAATCATTTACCATTTACTAATTATTTGTTAGCTCGTTGGCTTTGCATATTTCGTGGGAGGCTGTGCTGTTGTTACATAAGACACGATATTAGTGAATGGCATGTAGTAGGCTAGTTTCCATCAATAAATTAAAAATCTATTTACTTAGTCCGTCAGTTAGAGTATTGGAAAATAATGGACACGTATTATTTGTTTTTGTAAATCAATGAACATTGACAAAGATAAAACGCAACAAAACTCGGGAGTGGGGCCTCGTATCAGAACTCACTAAAAATTATACCAAGGTGTGACGTATTGAGAATTCGTATCGTCAGTTTTGATTTACGAAACAAAAGAAAAATACGGATCAAATATTTTTTGATAATCTAATTAACGGACTAATTAGATTTTTTCAGTTGACAAGCCTATTGTAGTCCATCAACGATTGTTGGATCAACCCACACTCAATCAATCTCCCTAGCCTTTTCCCAACTACGATGGGGTCGGCTTCCAGTCTAACTAGATGCAGCTGAATACCAGTATTTTAAATGCTGCGACTGCTTATTAGACCTCATTCTCAACCCAGTTCCTGGATACACGATACACCTTGGTAATTATACTGGTTGTTACACTTTTTGATACCCGTAACGACTGTCAAAGATCTACATGGCAGCCAGGGAGGGATCCTGCCAGTTGCTAAGAAATTCCCAAAGGAACAACCCAATCACACTTTTCCCGATTCGGGAATTGAACCCAAGACCCCACACTCAGCAAAGCTTGCGACCACGAGACAAAACGGGGCAGTCTTGTCAGTAGGTACTTGTGGTAACTAAGAGTACCTACAAACACGCTGTGAAGGTGTGCGTGAAGTCGATTAGCGTCAGCACAATACACACACACGCACACATACAGTTCCGTCGTCACCACTGTCTCGGGACGGTACCGAGAGCTCCTGCACTTACACACACATTCATAGCTTGTTTGTAACACAAGTAAAGCGCGCGTCACTTCGTGAGATAAATATATTAAGTATAGGTACCTAGGTGATTTTGATGTTATTCGCTTTAGGGATCAATCAAGTATATTTAAATGTCACCGTTATTCATACTCTTCAAAAAGTGAAGAAAACAAATGAGCATGTCGTGGTGTCAAGCGCCATGTTGTACATACCGCGTTGGATCTCGTCCAACTATTCGCTCAAACGATTTATCTTAACGATATACATATAGTATGATTACATAGAGGAAGACGTCAAAGTCTTTGATGATCGGTTATAAATCGGTTAAGTATCGGTTAATCGCTGAAGTGTTGTTTAGTCGTGGATTTGTGAAGAATTAATCAGTTGATAACCTGCACTTGGCTAACAAATCTTTATTATTTTCTAGAAATGAAATGATGTTTGTTTGTGTAAGTAGATCTTTTTAGACACTGCTACACGTCAATTTTTCTATCAATATTAAAAAAAAAAAAATGGCGCCGGCATTTCCCAGCATTTCCTTTCCACAGTGAGTGTTGTATTGCCGGTATAACAACAAAATCTATACTTATAATAAATCTGTAGAGAGGTCAATTCTGTACATGAAATATATTTCCAAAATAACTATCAGCGGGTGATTAGTGATCGATACTGACGCCAAAAATGCAATCAGTAAAATTTTTGTCTGTCTGTCTGTCTGTCTGTCTGTATGTTCGTTATAGAAACAAAAACCACTCGACGGATTTCAACGAAACTTGGTACATACTCCTGGGCAGGTTATAGTATACTTTTCATCACGCTACGATCAATAGGAGCAGAGCAGTGAAGGGAAATGTTGGGAAAACAGGATTTCTTTTTAGGTGAAGTAGTAATAGGTTAGTAGTAGTTAGTTAGTAGTAGGTAAGTTTTGGTTAATTTATGTTCAGTTTTTTTTAATATTAAGTAGGTAAAAGCGTAGGTACTTTTATTAATTATAGGTATAGGTATTATTATTTATAGTAGTTATAGGTATTTAGTTTTAAGTGAAGTAGGTTTTATTATATATTATTTTATATATTAGACGTAGTTATATATTTTTAGTTATTCAAGCCCCAAGCGGACGCCGGCGTCCGCCCGCTATTCTCTTGAAAAACGCGTTGAATGAGAAATACGCGTTCTCAAGAATCGGCAGAAGAAAGAGCACACCGGTTAAACTCTATGAGAGTTAGTGCCTCAATTTCCGGAAGTCATTATTCCACGCGGACGAAGTCGCTGGCAAAAGCTAGTATAGAAATAAAATAAAGTTAATAAAAAACTAAAGGGCGCCGAAAAAAACATGTTTCTTGTATGGAGACCCCATACAAGAAATATGTTTTTTTCGGCGTTTTTTGCCTTGTGGTTCGGAACCCTTCGTGTGGGAGTCTGACTCGCACTTGGCCGGTTTTTGCCCACCAAATAATCATGAAACGTGGAGACAATTTTGCCAGTAGGTATTATGATAAGCGAATTTATTAAATATCGCATACATAATTATTAATGTTTTTCAGCTGAATCTCCGTCCTTTAAGTGATGTAAAGTATGGAGATTCATTTGAAAGTTATTAAGCTGCTCACAGCTATTCCCTCGTTTTATGTATACACCAATCCAAGACTATTGCCCCGCATTCCACTGTCTGTCCAGATGCGATGCTATCTGTTATAATGCCTACAATGGTTACAGTTATAGCCCCGGGCTATCGGCAGCCGATAGATATATGCCCCGATTCTGTTGTTCTCAAACTAAACTAAATTTAAGTTCAGTGCATCTTTTTCCTTCTATCTCATTATGAAAAGGACAGAAGATAAATATTAGTTTAGTCCTGTCAAATTAGTCAGCGCCTGACGTAAATTGACGTATTTTTTTGTAGGTAGCCAATTTTTTAATCACGTCTATAAATGATAAATTATTTTATTTCTGTAAATAGGTTTGTACAAACACTTTTACACGTCAATCATATTTTTTAAAACGAGATGAGGTCGGCGTTTCCTATCTGACTACTCTGAGAAGAAAGGCCGAAACAAACTCAGAGGTCACAGTCTCTTTTAAAGCCCAGACATAATCTTGGTCAGATCATGTGGAGACCATGTAGATTGGTGTCTGAAATGGTCTTTTGAGGAAAGAACCACACAGATTGAGTGGACCCGTCCAGTCAGTGCACGTATTTGTCAGTAATCATGCAGTTCAACTCAAACTTAGAGAGCTCAACTCAACGAACAATACCAAAGAAAGGACATTTGGGTAGGTCTAAACTTGTCTATGGATTATCTAATTTGACAGGACTAAACTAATATTTATCTTCTGTTACTTTTCATGATGAAATAGAAAGAAAAAGATGCACTGAACTTAAATTTAATTTAGTTTGTGAACAACAGAATCGGGGCTAATAACTTGCATCTTTGTAAGGTAAAATACAACACAACGTAACGTCATGCCTGTAATTCCACAAGTGGTTAGGCAGAAGTGTATCTGTACCGGGTTAATTTAAATTTCATACAATTACTTTGCAATTGACAGAATGTAATCGGACCATGTAGGTCTGAGTTGGTCTCTTGAAGAAAGCACCATGTAGATTTAAGTGGGTCCAGACAGTTCACGCTTGTGACAGTTATCATTTAGCTCAACTCAAAAACTTAAGGAGCTCAACGATCCGAACAAAACCAAAGTAAGGGAGCATTTTGGGAGACCAGGATGTCCCTTATTATTCAACAGCTTGATTCCATGGAGATGAACTCGGAGTTAGAAGGAATTATACCTGATTCCTAGTCACCTCATAATAACAGCCTATTATTGTCCCACTGCAGTGCAGAACCTCTTCTCATACAGAGAAGGCACAATCGTTTATCACCACGCTTGCTCAAGATAGGTTAGATTTCAGACTTATATTGACTAAGCATCATCTTAACATATAAATACTAGCGGCACGCCCCAGCTTCGCACGGGTGCATTATTTTCAAATTTCTGAAATTTTCTTTCACACAAACCTTGTCCTAGCAATGTTCGCAATAAAATAATATTGCGATTATTAATTGAGATATAAACTATCCTATCTTTCAAGTTGGATGAAACTGCACACAGTGTGCAAAATTTTATTAAAATCGGTTCAGTAGTTTAGGAGTCCATTACGGACAAAAACGTGACACGTAATTTATAATATTAAGATAATTAATGTAGGTATACAAAATATTGTCAAACATTTTATAAGAGAAACGGTGGAGTTTTTTGCCCATTCTTTTCCATTCGAAAACTACTTACATTTTGGACGGGCCCACTAGAATCTATTATATTTTATTGTACATTTTGACGCTCAGAAGTGCTATTTATTAATGTGCCTATTTGAAATGTATTAAAAAATAATAAAAGCCCTGCAGGGTAATTGCGTAACACACTATCAGTAGCAATGGGTTTCATTTTGACAATTCAACAACATTCATTGCGTTATTTACGTTGTTGAGCAGACACATCTTTGAACATATGGAGCAATGGATTAGCTATAAGCTTCAAAATGATTCAAATTGAGAGTAATAGTGTGTTACGCAATTAGGGTGCAGGTTTCCATACGATGTTTTCCTTCACCGATTAAACACCAGGCCACGATGTCTCCTATTATTCAATAGCCTGATTCCATCTAGATTTTCTAGATGCACTTGGAGCTTGGAGGATACCAGCACCCTAATTGCGTAACACACTATCAATCGGAATCTGAATCATTTTGAAGCAAATTGCTAATCCGTTGCTTCATAAGTTCGAATATTTTTTCTGCTCAACACGTAAATAACGCAATGAATGTTGTTGAACTGTCAAACTGAAACCGATTCCGATTAATAATGTGTTACGCGATTGCCCCGCTGATTCTTAAAGCAGTGTTCATATTCTCAGATAAATTACATTCCATTATCACTTAATTAGTTATCTAGTTTATTTTTGAGTGACCATTTGTTACAAAAACTTCGTAATAAATTTTTGGTTGCAATTAAATTTGAACTTTGTTAAGTATGATATTCAGATTGTTGTTCCATAACTCACTTACCAGCCCTTAATTGGTTCTAAGCTCATAAATTATTTTGATGTGATTTCGAGTGAAATTGCCTCCATAATCTACGCGATATCATTATGGAACATCCAATTTTATGATTCGTAAGAAATACGATCCGATATCTAAAGAAATTACATAAGAACTATTCGTTGCTTTTCACACATATGAAAGAAGATTACTCTTTGGTTTATTTGAACAATTTATTTATTTGAAATAAAGAAAACAGTAGCCGCCCCCTGCAGCAGCAGTAGCAGTGCCCCGCGGTTTCACCCGCATAAGTCTCGATCCCGTGGGAATATCGGGAGAAATATATCAAATAAATTATTCTATAAGTTAATCCAGCTTTTAAAGTATATTTTGTGTGCCAAAATTCATCCAAATCCGTTCAGCCGTTCTTGTATGATTGATTAAAACGTACTAACTTTGACATCTTCTATACTTATAATAAATCTGTAGAGAGGTCAATTCTGTACATGAAATATATTTCCAAAATAACTATCAGCGGGTGATTAGTGATCGATACTGACGCCAAAAATGCAATCAGTAAAATTTTTGTCTGTCTGTCTGTCTGTCTGTATGTTCGTTATAGAAACAAAAACCACTCGACGGATTTCAACGAAACTTGGTACAGTTGTTCTTCATACTCCTGGCCAAGTTATAGTATACTTTTTATCACGCTACGATCAATAGGAGCAGAGCAGTGAAGGGAAATGTTGGGAAAACAGGATTTCTTTTTAGGTGAAGTAGTAATAGGTTAGTAGTAGTTAGTTAGTAGTAGGTAAGTTTTGGTTAATTTATGTTCAGTTTTTTTTAATATTAAGTAGGTAAAAGCGTAGGTACTTTTATTAATTATAGGTATAGGTATTATTAATTATAGTAGTTATAGGTATTTAGTTTTAAGTGAAGTAGGTTTTATTATATATTATTTTATATATTAGATGTAGTTATATATTTTTAGTTATTCAAGACCCAAGCGAACGCCGGCGTCCGCCCGCTATTGTCTTGAAAAACGCGTTGAATGAGAAATACGCGTTCTCAAGAATCGGCAGAGGAAAGAGCACATCGGTTAAACTCTATGAGAGTTAGTGCCTCAATTTCCGGGAGTCATTATTCCACGCGGACGAAGTCGCTGGCAAAAGCTAGTTTATAATATTATTAGGATTGGCTAAAAGCAACAGCCGCACAGGTCGATCGATCAGGTTAAACTACGCTTGCAGCGGTCGGTCCATGGATGGGTGATTATCTTTACTACACCAAGACCCCTCCGGACCTCGGAAAGCACGCTAAGCTGTTGGTCCCGGCTGTCATACGTCGATCTTTGACAGTCGTTACGGGTCGTCAGAAGTCTGAAAACCAGTCTTACCAAGGGGTATCGTGTTACCCAATGACTGGGTTGTGTAGGTAGGCAGTCGCTCCACGAAATAGAATTCAGCTGCATCCAGTTATATAATAGACAACATCTAAGAAGCAATACTCGTAATTTTAAGAACATTCACAGTCTGATCTCAGTCTCAATCTGTCAAAAATACCTCTTCTAACCCTACATTTTTGACAACTTTTTGACATTTATTAGTCGCCGAGATGAGACTGCGACTAGATTTTGAGCGTTTTAAATTAGGTACGAGAATTGACTTTCAGGTATTAAAACCGCCAGCGTAAAACAATCCCCGAAAAGCCAGTAAAGAATATTAGTGTATTCATCAAGCTGAGTCAACAATTAGGAACAGAATCATGATAAAGTACACCGAGTAAACGGTTGTTGATATATTTACATAAATTAGCGGCTTGTGTGTTGTTTCGTGTGGTACTGGCAGGGAGCCAGCTGGGGTGTGAGGGAGGAGTAGCGGACATGGTAGCGGGGCGGGTAATCCTTGGATGGTTTTTTTACTAGATCGTTACTTAATTTTACTGTACCTAATCGTAAAGTAAACCGGAACCCAGCTAGAACCGGAACTCCAGGCCTAGCCGGAACCGTTCTGACGTTTCATAAGTGCCCATGTTATGCCATGCCATATTAGGTTTATGCGAAATAAAATATTTTGATATTGATTTTTGAAAAAAGCTGTTATATGTGGCATACCGCAAGTTGAAGCAACAACAAAAACTGCATCGTGTAAACGCTGCTGTTTAGACTATGCAGATCATTACGTTGCTTCAATTTTTTTGTATGCCTCAGGCAAGAAATTTGCTTCATGTAAAGGGACTTTTTACTGTAAAGCATGGGCGAGTTGGTGAAATTAAAGGCACAACATAAAATCCTCTACCGGAGTCTATGCTTACCTATTATAATCTAGTCCAATGTAGTCCTCCCTATATAATAGGGTCGTTAAAATCTTACAAATCGCTACCGCCCCCGCTCAGCGTATCACCAAACCCTCTCCCTAACCAGCAACAAGATGGAAACTATTCCGTGGTAACGCCATTTGCGATTGAAACATTACCTAAATCGTAACACGCGAACTGAAAGTGATTCCAACTGTGTTTCAGTTGTTCTAGCTACTGCGATGTTCGACTGTTTCTTTGGAGTTTGTTCGGAAGGTCAAATGGGGTCAGTGTCAATGACATTGGCGTTTATATTTGAAGATAATGTTAAGTTAGGGAACAACGAACTGAACGTCATACTTTACAAAGTTCAAATTCCATTGCAACCTGTAACTTATTAGGACCTTTTTGTTACAAATGGTCACTCACAAATCAACCTAAATACATTTATTTCACTAAGAGTAGATAATTGATTATGTGGCGATGGGATGTAAATTATCTGAAATTATGAACACTGCTTTAAGTCAGATAAGATACCAACCCAAGCACAAACACACAAACAAGCACTGTTATAAAGCTAAAAAACCTTTTTGGCTATTTTCTAATTGTTAAGTTTAATACTACCCGTTGGTCTCGTGGTCGCAACTGCTGAACATGAGGTTCTGCATTCGGCTCCGAGGTCGAACTACGTTGGTCGGCTTTTCCATCAGAAATTGGCCTGGATGATGATACTCCAGACATACCTCTGCCTAACCATCCAGATATTGCAGGTGTGATTAAAATTTTAAATTAGTATCAGTTGATTGAACCTATTTCTGCGATCGGTCTTCTACAGTCTCTTCTCAGTACTCTTCAGCAGTCCACTGCTAGACATAGCCGTTTCCAATCGCTCGACATTCATCTGGATTCTCGACAACTCTCATCCAGCTACTACCTCCATATTCGTATCGTCGCTCCACCTAGCCAGAGAGCAGCTTACTCACTTTTGCCGATTCGCGGTTTCAACTCAAGAACACGTCTACCCCAACCTTCATCGGTTCTACGGCTAATATGGCCGGCCCATTGCCACTTCAGCTTGCTTGTTCTGAGAGGTATGTTGACAACTTTAGTTCTCTGCCGGATCACCTCGTTCCGGATGAGATCCCTCAGAGGGACTCCAAGCATAGGAAGTTTCTTATCATCAACTGAATGATCGAGTTTAATGGGCCTGACATTATTTAAAGCTGACTCTATACAATAGTATTTCCACAAATCCACAAACTAATTACAGGTTTTCTTTCACATACCTACATTCAATATAAAACCGAAGCTCCTGGATCTTTATAACGAACACAATACCTAAAGGGTTCTGTAGTAAACATCGTTTGTTCAATCTCACGGTTCAAAAGAGCGAACACGCGGACAATACGAACTGTTATCGTATAGGGTTATCGGATATAACGTTATTAAAAAATATATATTCAATGGTTGCTTTGAAAAGAAAATTAAAAATTACTGTGTAAAATATACGTTTTGGTGAACGGCTAGGAGAAGGGCTATGGCATTACGTCCACCTCCGTACATTTGTGTGCTTAACGTATTTTAAAAAACCTACGAAAGCTTGTTAGATTATAATTATATGGAAGGTAGTTAGCAAAAGCATAATAACCCTTTAATGTTCCCACTGCTGGGACACAGGCCTCCTCTATTCGAGAGGGAGTGGGCTGTAATCTACCACGCAGGCCCAGTGCGGGTTGGTAAATGGTTAATTGGTGAAAGAAGGTTGATTAGCCAGTACCTAGAGAGGGTGAAAATTGAGATGACAGCTGATAGAGACTTATGGAACATGATGTGCGAGACTTTCGTTGAAAACCTGGAACTTAGGTCTTCGTTAAAAAGATAGTTGTTAAGAATGAATGTTGTTGCAATAATCACTGACCGGCAATCAATCAAAAATTTAGGAAACCAAAGCAGTAAATCAACAACTTTGAATGTTCAATATGTGTATTATAATAACATTTTAAATTAAGTTTAAGGCTGCAACTAGGGGAGCATAAGCAAATTAGCCAGTGGATGAACATTTATTAGATAATTCTGACAATAAAGCGAAGCGCCTTATGGTTTTATAATACCAAATGTTACGTTTCAGATGTTATTGCTATAAAGTTTTGAATAGGCGCTAAGTGTATTAGACCATGAAGCGTTAGGGCCGCCCATTGTATGTTTTGTAGTAATCGTATTTTCATGTTCTGTATTTTCTGGTGTACAGTAAATAAATAAATCCTTTTCAATTATAGATGCAAACCCTGCTTTCTAGTGGTGCTTTGAAAACCAGACTCATAATACAAACATAACACACACAATACAAATAACATAATTATGCAATAAATCACAGATAATTTCTCCATTGGTTTCCACCTACGAACATTAGCTAGCAATCGTTTATAAATTCCTATGTAAATAATTCTAAACCAAACCATAGATTTCTTATAAATTAACAATCTACGATCTCCTTAAGATAGGAATGTCAATGATATTATGTATTTATTTTAATAGATTTTAATACGAAAACGTTGTTTCCAATGTAAATTTCCGGTCATGTAAAATGTATGAGGACCTATGTAAATTTAATGTATGAGGATCGTATTTTATACATCACGTGACCGTTTGACGGGTTTTCAGTGCCATTTGCTAGTGGTCACGTGGGGTACCGTGTTTGAAAGTGTAGGAGTAATGACTTTGTTGCCACGGAGACATGTCTCAAAGAATATAAGTAGTTAAGCACAGAAGGGCTAATATCCCACCGAAGATACCGGGGATACCTTTGTTTGTATTGAGAGGACGATTGCCGTGAAGTTACGACGAAGGTTTTAATGGGTGGATTTTTTTTTCGGAGCGGTAGGGCGCATCTAACGATTTAAATCTTTGTCGCTGTCATGATTTTCATGACAGCTGTCACTACGGCCGTTAAGTGGGGCCATAGCTCTTCTAGGAACACAGGAAAAACTAGGAGACCGATCTTAATTTTTTGAATAATTGCTAACAACAATCACAGATTTTGGAAAAATGGTACACGTTTAAAAGCCTCTTGCGGACTAAAATTGGATTAGCGTACTAGAAAAGCCACAAATAGGTACAAAAAAAACTCTCCTATTGATCTGAAGGCCAATTCTCTTAATTTAAAACGTTCAAAATCTAGTCGCAGTCTTATCTCGGCGACAAACAAATGTCAAAAACTTGTCAAAATGTAGGGAAATTAGAAGTATTTTTTGACAGATTGAGACTGAGATCAGACTGTGAACGTTTTTAAAATTACGAGAATTGCCCCTCTGCTTTGAATCTTGTTTGTTGAAAGGCCCTGTCTTTTTTACCTCTCTTCTAAGGAACATAATCTTCTTAATGTAGGTAAGGTAGGTACCTACTTAAGATTTCCATCTTCGCAGCTTCAGCCGTGCCTTCTTTAAAATTCATTCATAAATTACGTGAATACTATGATGTAAAGTCAATTTAAATAAAATAAAATAAATGTTAAAATAGGTGGCACAGAATAGATCAGAATATAATTATAACGCAATTAACATAAACGAAGATTAAAAGATACAAACTATCAGGGTTACATAATTCACAATTATTGACTGTTGTATCTTTTGGTTACCTAAATCAAAGAAAATTGACGTAGTGTCTGAATTTGATAAACCATTATATTGTCTAACTGTATATTATTCTCATAGGTGACGTCATAATCACCATGCCTCTTCAACTGTTGAAAAATCCGTTGATTTATAACAATAGAAATTCAATTGAGTCTCGTTAGCCACAGTTGAGCTACTATTGATGGCCATTTTGTTTCAGGTCAACGGCATCGTGTTACACGGGAGGTGTCATCTCAACGCGTCTGCCATCATCAAAGGACTGGTCGGACCTATCTTCAAGATCATATTGTTGAGGTAAGGAATAACACTATAATAAAACTCCGAGTGGATACCGCGTAACGGCAAACTTAAGGCCCTCAGGCTGGGGTGACGGACATACCCGAGTCCGTCCGGGGACGTCTGTCGCCCCCCACACATCTGGTCCCGAGGTGGAGGCGCGTAGTGTTCCATCCACGCCCCTCACCCCCCAGAGGAGTCCCACAGTGGCGGGCCGGCACCAGTCGGGGGTTGTGGAAGGATCGTACTTTCCCGCGAAAAGTGTGAGATGTAACACCGGGGTGGTTTTTAGTCGGTAAGAGTCGCACAGATCCCGCCGCCCGCCCCAGGGCGACGGACATCCATGAGGAATTTCAAACCAGGAAAAAAAAAGGACGCCCTCAGGCTAGATGGAGCGACGAACTTTGCAGGGAGAAGCTGGAAGAGTGTTGCCGAGAATCGAGCTAAATGGCGTGCAATAGGAGAGGGCTATGTGCAGCAGTTGACTGTTGTAGGCTGATGATGATGAAAACTCCGAGGGATAGGCAGAGGTCTAATACAGGATGCAAGAAACATTGACGCACAAACTGTTAATAGATATGATGTGGGTATATTTCACCAAATATTGTCTACACCTAGTTCTGAGGCGGCCTTCAAAGTTTTTAAGTTCGCTATATTAGGATTTAGTTAATTAAGGTTTTGTATGAGTTACGATGGGACTAGCATACACAGTTGTGTAAAAGTCCCTAATCTATACTTATAATAAATCTGTAGAGAGGTCAATTCTGTACATGAAATATATTTTCAAAATAACTATCAGCGGGTGATTAGTGATCGTTACTGACGCCAAAAATGCAATCAGTAAAATTTTTGTCTGTCTGTCTGTATGTCTGTCTGTCTGTATGTTCGTTATAGAAACAAAAACCACTCGACGGATTTCAACGAAACTTGGTACATACTCCTGGGCAGGTTATAGTATACTTTTCATCACGCTACGATCAATAGGAGCAGAGCAGTGAAGGGAAATGTTGGGAAAACAGGATTTCTTTTTAGGTGAAGTAGTAATAGGTTAGTAGTAGTTAGTTAGTAGTAGGTAAGTTTTGGTTAATTTATGTTCAGTTTTTTTTAATATTAAGTAGGTAAAAGCGTAGGTACTTTTATTAATTATAGGTATAGGTATTATTAATTATAGTAGTTATAGGTATTTAGTTTTAAGTAAAGTAGGTTTTATTATATATTATTTTATATATTAGACGTAGTTATATATTTTTAGTTATTCAAGCCCCAAGCGGACGCCGGCGTCCGCCCGCTATTGTCTTGAAAAACGCGTTGAATGAGAAATACGCGTTCTCAAGAATCGGCAGAAGAAAGAGCACATCGGTTAAACTCTATGACAGTTAGTGCCTCAATTTCCGGAAGTCATTATTCCACGCGGACGAAGTCGCTGGCAAAAGCTAGTTAAAAATAAAGAGAGAAAAAAAAAACTGTTAATATGACTTTAGTAGGTACAGACACCAGCACACCAGCACATCAAGCTGCCTGAAACTGTCAAATTTTCCCAATCAACGTTGAACCTTATGCTTTAGTGATAAAGTTGCAAATCTATTAAAGAAATTTTACAGATTGTAGTAGCTTGATGTGCGCTCTGTACATACCGTGGGATAACAAAAGCTAAAAAAGATTTTGAAAGCATTGACACGCAGACCAATATTTTGAAAGCATTGACACGCAGACCAATATTTTGAAAGCATTGACACGCAGACCAATATTTTGAAAGCATTGACACGCAGACCAATATTTTGAAAGCATTGACACGCAGACCAATATTTTGAAAGCATTGACACGCAGACCAATATTTTGAAAGCATTGACACGCAGACCAATATTTTGAAAGCATTGACACGCAGACCAATATTTTTTTACAATACTGACTACACAACGGAAAACTATAAATAGCATCCTTTGATTCGTGTCTAACGATATCTATATCGGTGCCTGTTATCTGTAATGGCCTCCAGGTATTGTCAGTGCGACGAATGAAAACTAAAAATAGCTACTTAATAATACACAATGTTTAAGGAAAATCGACGCAACTATCCACCAGCGTTGAATGAGTTTTGAAGGTCTGTGGCATACCTACCTATCCGCTGCTATCGATATAAATAGGTTCCTGCGTGACAGCCATTTTGAAAAAATAAAAACAAAACGAACTGGCGGACAGATATGCTAGGCTCCATATGAAAATCTTCATCCCCTTTTTCGTCGATCATTAAAAATAACCCGGCGGAGGAAACCGGCATGTCCTAAAACCAAAAATTCGAAGACATATGACATCTAACAGAAAAGATTTAAATTGTTTGTGATATATGTAGATATCACACCGCCAACTTCTAAACTCTGGGTTGTTACTAACAAATTCCTAATTGAAAACCTAATAAGACTTACGCACATACAAATTAGCCAAAAGCCTCGTATTTAGCTAAAAGTTTGACAATTTTATCCATTGCTTGACGTCAGGGCAGGTCGTAATAAGAATGGTCATACCAAGACGAAAGATAATACACATTGCGTAATAAATAACACTGTGTTGCGTCACTGGAAAATGGCAACAAACAATCAAAACAAAACAAAATTACTATTACACAGTGAAAAATAACTACTTTTGTAAGAAATAAAGGCCGTGCGTCGCATCTATGTACCTATAGTACATTCACATTCGTCAGTGTAATAGGAGGCGAGCGTATTGTCATCAACCAGGCTGCTACCGAGAAATTCCTGATGAAAAAAAATAATGACACTTTGCCTGTCCTGGGAATCTAACCCAGGGCTCAACAGTACTAAGTGCTTGTGAATTATTTACCAGAATTAGTTACCTAGAACTTTTAACAACCTTTTTCGTCAAAAAGTCTTAAGAAAGTCTCCCAAAATGCTCACCCTTTACCACTTCCTATTGCTATCTGGGAAGAAGTGCCGCAACAAACTCCCCAGCAGCACAGCTGTCTCTTCAGTTAGAAGAACTCGATTAGATACAGTAGTAAGTAATCAAAATGACGAGATACAAATCATTAGGTAAATTAAATTATTTGCCATAAGTCAGCAAAATATGCTCAATTAATCATTTTTAAATTTTGTTGATATATGGCGTGTGCTAGCTGACATATTTCAAGTAATTTAATTTAATGTTTTGTATAATAAAGCGGAACAGTTTGTTTTTTTTTTTTTAATATTAAGTAGGTAAAAGTGTAGGTACTTTTATTAATTATAGGTATAGGAATAATTAATTATAGTAGTTATAGGTATTTAGTTTTAAGTGAAGTAGGTTTTATTATATATTATTTTATATATTAGACGTAGTTTAGGTACCTATTTATATATTTTTAGTTATTCAAGCCCCAAGCGTACGCCAGCGCCGGCGTCCGCCCGCTATTGTCTTTCTATTGTTTCTGTAATTACGGTACTTGAAGGACTTTCAGTTACCGTCGATTAAAAATAAAATACACAATGCCACCTAAAAAACGATTATCTTTATCTCGAAATTCGAGAGAAGCTAAGAGAATGAGAAATACGCCTTCTCAAGAATCGGCAGAGGAAAGAGCACTTCGGTACTCTATGAGAGTTAGTGCCTCAACTTCTCGAGCCAATGAAAGCTCTCCAGAGAGAGAAATGCGATTAGCAGCTGACAGAGCGAGACGAGCTACATCACGGGCGTCTCAAAGCTCTTCTCAACGAGAGCTAAGTCTTACCATTGACCGAGAACAACATGTGTTATCCCGAGAAGCTGAAACTGCTTCACAACGAGAATTGCGGCTCACAGCTGACCGCGTACGGCGTAAGGGGGATAAATTGTTTTTTTCCGGAAGTCATTATTCCACGCGGACGAAGTCGCGGGTAAAAGCTAGTAGGTAATAAAAACGTGAATAGCGGGGTAATTGCGTTGTGTTACGCAATTACCCCGCTATTAGTAGCAATGGTTTTAATTTTGACAGTTCAACAACATTCATTGCATTATTTACGTTGTTGAGCAGACAAGTGTTTCAAACCTTTGAAGCAATGTTTTAGCAATATCCATCAAAATGGTTTAAATTGTGATTGACAGTATGTTACACAATAAGGGGCAAATAAATCTGTCTAACCATTAGTAAAAAGCGAAGGCAACACAAGATTCGCATATATATTAATACTACAACCAGCAACCAAACGTTTAACGCAGCACCAGACAGCGAAATCTGAAAAAGCGCTGTCAGAATAGACAGTAAAGAATTGTTTGTTTCATATTTATTTAGCAGCTGAAGATAAATTGACTCTTAAATGGAAGCTTTCACTGATTTATGTATAGGTACTTAAAATAATAATTATTATAAAGAGGTAAAATTTGTGAGTTTGCACACACACAGTCTGTTATAGTCTACATCAATAGCTATGTTTACGTGTTTCTACTCATGTACATAACGCACACTCACACACACACTCAAAAACTCACTCGCATACATCACACTAGAGCGCTCCATTCTGTATTGCTTTGTATTATCTTTTTGCTTTTTATTTTGATTGTTTTTCAATTGCATACCCTGTCATGCTAAGTGGAAGAGCGGAGTCACCTAACACAAGCATCTCCTTGCTTAAAAGGTGATCTCCAACTCATACGTGTAAAGCATTTTATGTTTATGATTTTTTTTTTTCTAAATAAGACGCAAAGGAAATATTTTGCTTATGAACTCCATGCTAGGTCTAGGTCGAATCTGTCTCGTGGAAAATAAAAAGAAAGAGAGAAACATACTTTATTTGGGACACGCACGTTGCGCAGGAAATACAAATAGTAAAAAGAGCATTTAAAACTAACAAAATTACATTAAAATAAATACCGCAGCATTGGTATTCTATTAGGGCCCGCTGTGATGCCAAGGAGACACCAATAAAAAAAAAAACTACACAAAATCGATGTACATTTTCTTGATTGCTACATAGAACGATCTCTTGGTGATGTGTCCAACATAAAAGAAATAATATACCATGGGAGTAAAAGCCACATTAAACTGACAAAAGATACCCTAACCGCCGTTTACACAGACATAACAAGACTAGAAGTGACAGCCAAATCGAAGGAGAAGAGAAAGATGTTGAATTCCTAGTTTTGCATATTACAGGCTTTTTTTTGGGTGGTAAATTATCAAATAACTTCTCCCGCTCTTGGGCGGAGCGGGAGGGTGTGTCAGACTTTTCCCGTATTCCTTCAGTTGCCTGTGCCAGGGGCCACGGTAACTCAAATCTCAAATCGTTTATTGCAATCCATAATGTACCATTATAGGTGGTAAATTAAAAAAAAAATAATAGAACAATTATGGACCCTGTCGGGCACAGTCAATTTTTTAAATAAGTAGAGAGAGGAACTCTTTGGAACAACCCGCGACCCTGGTAGGCATCGGCCCTAGCGGTCCCCGTCAGTTAATGCTGCTTCACGCGCGCCTCAAAGAGATGTCTCTTTGAGGCGCGCGTGAAGCACAACGCGGCGTCGACCCGGGCTTGCTCCATACTGGACGGCGAGCTGCCCATAGCTCGCCGTCCGCAAGTCCGCGCCTACGGTGGCCGGGAATCGGCTCTCGACTCCTAATGCATATTACAGGCTGAACTTGCATTACTATCTTACCTCAATATTGTCTATTGCCTACATGTGAAGTGGTCTTTAGCTGTATGTTGAGTTCATGATACCTTATTAGGTATAATTATCTTCCAGCCCTTGTTCTATGTTAATTGGGGTCGGTTCAACCCGTTTTCTTCTTCCATTCTACAGCCAATTCATGGTACCTGCTAGGACAAAAATCGCTGTTTGTTATCTCAAAAAAATTATTAATAAAATATCTATTTAGGTATCCTTATACAGTAGGCTAGTTTCCACCATCAATAAATTGAAAATCTAATGAGTCCGTCAGTTAGATTATCAAAAAAATATTTATTATTAACAAAAGAAAAAATATGGGATTTTTTCTTTTGTTACGTAAACCAAAATTGACGAAGATATGACGCTTTTAAAATTCTCAATAGGTATGTCACACCTTGGTATAATTTTCAGTGAGTTCTGACGTCACGAATCCCCACTCCCGAGTTTTGATGCGTTTTATCTTTGTCAATATTCATTGATTTACAAAAACAAAAAATACGTGTTCATTATTTTCCAATACTCTAACTGACGGACTAAATAGATTTTTAATTTATTGATGGTGGAAACTAGCCTATTGTTCGGTCACCGTCCACACTACACCTTACCACAGGAAATATTGATTGTGCAGTGATAGAAACCCACATTATAAGATTGTTGTTAATTTTACACCATTTCATGAATGTGAATTTTTATTCTGTGGCTCTAGCACGAACGCAAGAAGGAGACTTAAAGTAAATTCGAACGATTTAAAAATTGAAAATACTTGTCTCGTACTTATCCCTTTATTCATAAACGTTGCTTAAAGTTAAGTAGCTTAGTAGTAGTCGACTGTATAACCATATATTTTTGTCGATTAAATGTCACGTAACTTGAATCATCATTTTAAATAATAATCCCCATAACATTTATCACACTAATATCATAAAGGCGAAAGTTCGTGAGTGTGTGTGTTTATATGTTTCTTACTTCTTCACGCTCAAACAGCTGGACCAATTTTGATGAAATTTTGTATGGAGGTAGCTGACACCCTGGACTAATATATATATTCCCACGGGATCGAAACTTGTGCGGGTGAAACCGCGGGGCGCAGCTAGTTTTTGATAACATTTAATGCATGTAGGTATGGGTTAATTGAACCATTCACGGGCACTTTTAAATTTTCAGAGAGTCAGAAAGTTATTAAAACTAGTTGCCTATTCCAAAACGTAGACCTCTATGGAAAAAAAAACTTTTTAACAAAAAACAAAACCGACTTCCATAAAAAAACACTACAAAGTGAACCAAAATGCTATAGGGATAATGTAATAAATATATATATTCGATTCAAAAACGTTCGAATTTACGTTACGTTCATGTCGTGCATTCGTGCTGAGGCCTCTGTCTTGCACTTTCCCTCCTAATCTCGGTCGTGTCTTGATGCCACTTCCAGAACTATAGCACATGTGTGTCCACGAAACGATTCATATTTATTATCCGGCTGCCCCAATTCGAGCAATCTCGAGCCTTTAACTGTTGCCACTTAATGACTCTATTTATCTTCATCCCTTTTCTACATTAGGGGGACAGTAGACGTGTGGGCTTTTGTAACTGTTGGCGGTCATATCAAAGTGGATTTTGTGTTAAGTAGTAATCAGCTGAAATATTCTGTAAAAATCTCACCTAAAAAACTTAGGTGAACTGAGCTGTCAATAGTGGCATTAACCCGCCAGCACCCGCGCCTCTAGAAATTACACGGGCACTCGCGCGCAGAGCATTTTGCTCACGTTTATGAATGTCATTAAATGCAGGTTTTAGCAGGTAATATTTTTACTTTTGTTATTTTCACTACATAGTATAAAACAAAGTCGCTTTCTCTGTCCCTTTGAACGCTTAGATCTTTAAAACTACGCAAAGGATTTTGATGCGGTTTTTTTAATAGATAGAGTGATTCAAGAGGAAGGTTTATATATATAATACATGCATGCATGTGATGTCGTAAATAAACACATTTTTTTGCGCTTACTTTTCAAACGCTGGCTGAACCCTACGAGATAGGTCAAAATAATGTACTACAGTATTGTACACCTTAAAAAGGTCTACAAAAAAGTCCGCAATGGTATATATCTATCTCTTAGGGATAACCCACAATAATCATTTTTTATCCTTTACTTTTTACGAGAAATAATGGCTTATTTACGAAGCGATTTTAAGCAATACAGCATTAATCCTTATCCAATTAAGTACCTTAAATACATTGTGCATTTAATATAGATAAATATGGCCCTTTACAGCATGTAATTTAAATTAATATTTTCGAAGATATTACAAATTATAAATGCAGGGACATAGCGGTTGCTGCGGTACCGGCCGCGACGGCGCGTGCTGGCATTCTTGAAATACCTGTACTTAGAAGCAGTATTGCACCCGTGCGAAGCTGGGCGGGTCGCTAGTATTAAATAAAATACACTTTATTTATTCTAGAAAATATATATTTAAAACTTTTTCAACATTAATCTTTTTTGTTTTAATTAACAATCACACTAACTAATTTGCCAGTCTTCTAAGGCAGTCATAAGGAAAAAAATATTGTGAGCAAAATACTCATAGCGCGAGTGCTCACGGGTTAACTAGCATCGAGAAGAGAAAGCTCATTTCACCAAAGTTTTTACGATGAGATCTTTACAGAATAGACCAGCTGATGGGTCTCTTCATGTATAATGGTCTAGGAAATAGGTCTGACGGTAATAATTTCCAACTTGTTAGTAAGCGCCTACGAATGCCACCAACACCAATGAGTTTTTTCTTTTGTTTCTTTCTGACCAGAGTGAATGCTGAAAATTCTATCATGTGCTTGCGATTTCAATAGCCCCTAAATATTGCTATGACAGTGTTTATTCTATAAATAGGATGTCGAAATCACTTTTACACGTCATATTAAAAATTAAACTTGATAACGTCGACATTTCCTGTCGGACTACCCCTGAGAAGAAATGGCGATTAAACTCAGGGGCCAGGGGTCAAAGTTTCTTTTAACGTCCACACATAATCTTGTTCAGATCATGTGAGGACCATGAAGATTAGTGTCTGAAATAGTCTTTTGAGGAAAGGACCACATTGAGTGGACCTATACAGTCAGTGCAAGCGCTTGTCAGTAATCGTGTAGCTCAACCCAGGAATTGAGGAGCTCAATTGCAGAAGGTATGAGAAAATTATGTTGCTAAGCTGTAGAGCACAAATGCTGTAGGATATCTTAGAATGAGTCCTGTCGCAACGAGATCTCATAGATGAATATTATAGAATACCCTTTATTATGTCATGGCGTAAAAAAAATACAAACATTGTATTTATTTATATATTTATTAAACAATGTGTAGACTTAACAGGTATTAAACCCAAGGCGTCTACAAACAAGTTACATATATATGTAAATTACAGACATAAATATAGAAATTGTACAAATGGTGACACAATGTGTGGTCTTATCGCTAAGAGTGATCTTTTATAGACAACCTTTGGATGGATAAAAATAAATAGATGCCTACTATTAAAAATTGACTTAGCAAAACGCTTTGATTTCTAAATATTACAAATAACCAAATAATATCTGTTCCATCGTTTGTCTCGACGAATTTTTGACATTCCTAAGAATTGTTTTGATTCGATTCTTCAAACTAAGGAAACTAAAATGGTTACTTGACGTGGCGGTAACAGACTTTTTCAACGACTCGACGTGGCGGGAATAAAAGCGGGAGTTTTAGAAGTAGACGTGGCGGCGACTTGACGTGGCGGGACTCGACGTCAAGGCACTAAATCCTAAAATTCTTGTTAAGACAAGTCATCCCATAGACATAACAACACCCACGGTAATCAATTCTTTGCTAGCAAAAACCATATCGATGCCTTAGTTCACAATTGCACTAACTACGAAATTTACATTTTTGAGGAGAGAGCTTTAAAGTTTTTTTAAGTTTAGACGAGAACAGTAGAAAATCCAAGTAAAATAACAAAAAAATATGCATCTATTCATAAGACTAATCCTTTTACTCCATCTATCTTGACTGGTTTTACAAAAATAAAGATCATTAGTATAATACCACATTCATGGAACATTAAAGGAACTCATTTAATACAACTGTGACCCACGTTTTTGGTAGAAAGAGACTGAATAACGGTATTCGATGCGCGGAAACGAAAGAGCATGAAATTTTGTGTATTTGGCATTAAAAAAGTAATAATTGAAAATTTTGTAGTTAGTGCAATTGTGAACTAAGGCATCGATATGGTGGTTAATATAAATCACTATCTTCTGCCCGCTACTTCATCCGCGTGAAGTTTCTTGTCCCCCTACCCACCACGTCGCATCGCATCGCCCGTCCCCGCTTTTACTTCGTTAGGTAGCGTTCTTTCTCAATTTTATCTTTTTGCACGGTTTCAAAGGGTTCAAGTGTAATATTAAATAGCCTTCCTCTAGAATTGGGCTATCAAAGCCAAAAATATTTTTTCAAATCCGACTGGTTGTGTCAGAGATTAGCGTGTTCAAACAAACAAACTCTTCAGCTTTATTATTAAGTATATGTGTTGTTAAATTAATAGCCTATACTTTATAGTCTTTCGCAAGAATTGGGCTATCAAATGCAAAAAAAATGTTTTTCTAATCCAACTAGAAGTTCCAGAGCACGTTCAACAAACCAAAAAACAAACAAACTCTTCAGCTTTATTGTTAGTATACAAGGTGTTAATTAAATAACCCAAAACCTGAAACTAGTTTGTTTAGAATCGGCAGCAAAATCGAATACAATAATTTTTAATATTGGTTATTTTTTTTTTCCAAAAAATAATTATTTGTCATGCCGTGTCTAATATTTTTTAACGACGCTGTACGCTACTGTCCAACGCAATGAAAACAAACAGCGCGGGCGAGGGTGAGGTGAGGGGTGCTAGAACTGGCGCCAAGGCCGGGAAGCGCGCCGGCGGCGATAGAGCTACGAATCTGTAAGAAGTAGTGCGACAACAACATTTACAAATATCTTTTACTATAATTTTTGAAAAAAAATTATTATATGTCATATCAATTTATTAATATAAAAATCGGTTGGGGTGTCCGAGGTTTTGGGTTATTTCATTAACACTTTGTAGATTGGAAAGTTATATAATAACTATTGAATTTACAAATAATCACATGAGCAGTCAAGGTAACTGTTATACCGGAGACACTGAATAAGTCATAATATTGAGTGCAATCACCTTTAGGCTAAGATCATTGGCCCGGACCAAGCAAAAAAGCTTTACAGCACATAATTAACGATAGTGTCTTGTTTTTGGCCATGTTCCTATAACTTACCTTTTTTGTTTTTTTTTGAGGATGGGAAATCATCGACTGACGCCTCCCGCTCAGGGTGGAGCAGAAGGGAGTGTCAGACTCTTACTGACTAAAACCCACCCGTGTTCCTTCCTTAGCCCTTTGTGTTCCGGGGCAGCGGTAACCCTTTCGGACAATCCCGCTGCCCCTTATAACTTACCTTACCGTCATTATTAAGACTTGGGTGTTCTAAAACGTAGCTTAGCAGAAGAAGATAGTTGTGTTTATCATTTAGAATAAGAATAGTCCCGTGGGATTATCCCAATGGTCATCATCATCATCATCATCATTGGCAGCCTTATTCCACCCACTGCTGAGTATATGCCTCTCCTCCCTTCTGTGCTTTGCTTCCCTGGTCTGTGCGAGTCTCATCCAGGTCTATCCCGCGATCTTCTGTAGGTTTTCTACTATCTAAATGAAGACCAATTCTCGTAATTGAAAACGTTCAAATTCTAGTCGCAATTTCATCTCTGCGACAGTCAATGTCAAAAACTTATTAAAAATGTACGGAAACTAGAAGTTTTTTTGACAGATTGAGAATGAGATAACTTTGCTTAACTCCACCTGCCATCACTGTGCCTTGCCAGATGTCCTGCTCAACTCCATTTAAGTTCTATAACTCATTTTCCGATTGCCGGAAACCTTTGTACGTCTGCGGATTTCGACGTTTAGAACTTGATGTATAAAGCCTTATGCCAAGCATGGAACGCTGCATGGCTCTCTGTGCAACTCTCACCCTGTACACAACCTTCTGCTTTGAAACCTTCTTTTTGATATAGGTTAACACAGACATACATAAAACCTATAACATTCGCTCTGCTGGGTCACAGGATTCCCCTCTGTGAGCGAGTGGGCCATAATCGTTGGTGGTGGATGTAACATGTCTTCGAAGTCCATGGAGTTTCTTGCCTGTATCTTCTCCATAGGAACGTACTACGCTTTGGAATTGGCAACTAGCCTCATCTTTCTGACTGACCGACTCTTTTTACAATTCAAACGTTACCGTTGTTTAATTCAAATAATTGCTTTAGGTAAGAGTTGAAATTTGAATTGTTGGTTCTAGGACTTGCCGGTTTCCTCATGATCTTGTTCTTCATCATTTTGTGAAACTGTGTATCAGAAAGCTTATGTGTCTGTTTTAATTTCAGGCGAAAGGCAGCGTTAGAAGACGTAGCTGTCAAACCACTAACTCCTGCGCAATTCCCCGTCGCCTTAGAAGAAGAGGTAAGTTTATCTGCAATATCTCATCATACAATATTAAAAGCGAATTTCCATTATGTGTCTTGCTCAGGTAACTTGCAAACAGTTATCTTGCACGCAAGTTCTTACAAGCAGGTAAGCATACACGCAAGAATTCCTTATCAGGTCGAGCTTGTGTGTACCGTATCTTATTCACCGTAATCTATAAGCAACTTGCGTGCAAACATAAAGGATGTAAGGCGTTTATGAAGGCGATGTATTAATTAGATACTTTAGTTTATTATAACATAAACACAACAACACGCCTGCATACCCCGAAAGGTTGGACAGAGGTACTAACAGCCACATTTTACAAGTTATGTTTAAGTCCCGTATACTAGAAGGCGAGCTTACCGCGCACAATCCAAACTAAGTATTGCTACTGAAAAATTCCAGACGAATAAAACCCAAAAATACTGTTCTCGACCCGGGAACCGAACCCAGGACCTTATTATGCTCAGCAGTAGCGTTTGCGACCACTAGACCAATGAGGACGTTAAACGAGTTGATTTTTATTGGAAAACTGTTAACTAGTTTTAATTTCAGACGTAATTACTAAGTAAGATTAAAAAAGCTATATAAATGAAAAAATTAACATAATTTAACCAGCAGTAGTCATTACTTTATTATAATTACGAGTCCTTCCATGCCGCTTTCGGCTACGGCGACCGTTTCATCATCAAGCTACTGGCGTCTATCATGGGCTCTCATGTGGCTAGAATAACCACCTTTGTTGCACAGAGTGGACACATGAGAGCACCATTAACATAATTGTAATTGATTGCCGCTGGTGGTCAGGCTTTTAGTTCGTCACGCTTAGAAAACAGTTTTGAAAACCGACGTCTCAAAGTCAAAAACTTTCTGTTGTACTAGTGACCTCCACTCTCCGCGGTTAGACGCAAGCTCTTCCCACCGAGATGGATCTACGTCACAACCATGTTCCTTAAATCTTAGGAATTGTCCGCCATGCTTTCGCTTGCCCTCCTGAAGTTCCGAATAAAGGATGCGCTTCGCCACTCTCTGCTCCGACATGCGTGTCACATGGCCGCACCACCGAAGCTGCCTCCTCATGAGGTATGCCTCAAGGCCTCCCACATTGGCTCGTCTCAATACTTCAGTATGGCGCACTCGATCGTAATAACCGTACATTCATATTTAACTACATACATACATAATCAGCCTATAATGTTCCCTCTGCTGGAACACAGGCCTCCTCTCTGTGAGAGGGAGTGGGCCGTAATTCACCACGCGGGCTCGGGGTGGTAGGTGTCACATATCTTCGAATTTTTGGTTCTAGGACATGCCGGTTTCCTCACGATGTTTTCCTTCAACGTTTTGAGAACAAGGGCCCAAGTCTGCTATTTTTATAAATTTGTCATTCCAACACGATCCCATTGTCATTTTGCTAAAAGTTCGTAATCTGCTAATTCATAATGGTCGATCATTGGTCGGTCAATGGTCTGAGAAAAACTACTACTTTTCATGCTAGATTTCATTTAATATATATTTTTTACATATTACGTATTAGTGTTTGCAATATGAAGTAGTAAGAAGTTCGTAAATAGCAATAAACATTACATTTATTCAATTATCATTATGTACGATGCCATTTCTTTTAATGGAGTGTCAGTGGTTGACCATTGGAAAGTCATAATGACGCTATTATATCAGTAGATTACCAAACTTGTCAAAATCAACAAATATGAAATCAATGATAGACCATTCTGACACTATTGTAATAGCAGACTTGAGGCCCAGTGGTTATGAAATAATTTACACAAATTAAAACACCTGTACGGGCAGTTATTTATATACTTATAATAATGGTAGCCAGTAAACATCAGATTGTGACATTGTTAGTAATACCATGATTTTCCTGTCTTTGTCAGCTGACCACTGATGTTTAACTAATTACAAGCATTGCGCATACTATTTACTGTCGTAATTAATGGACTAATCATCTCGCTTGTATTTTCCGATAGGATAAGCAGAGACATGTATGTACACTCACATGTTGTCAGTTATATTAAAGAGCCACAAAAAATATCAAGCAACTACAATCTGTCAAATTTCTTTAATAGATTTTCAACTTTATCGCTAAAGTATAAGTTTAAAAGTTGATTGAGAAAATTTGACAGTTTCGGGTAGCTTGATGTGCTGGCGTCTGTACTATACACAAATGCCACAGATGCCGCAATCAACGCGGCGACCTAACGGGCTCTAACAATATTAAAATATCGAAGAAGAGTACCATGGACACGAGAAGAAGCAGAAGTCCCATGTAAAAGGGTGCAAACTGTTACAAATCCAGACTCCGGCCTTCTACTGAAAAATCCCCGATAGAAAAACTCAATAACACTTTGCCCAACCTGAGAATCGAACCGAGGATCACGGTTAACAATCACGGTACCCAAAAATAGACCAACGAGGCTTGCTTAAAAACAGAAATAATTTACTTTTAGTTCCATAAATATTATTTTTATATCTCTACTTCTAAAACGGCAAAAACACATAAAATCCATAAGAAGCGTGGTGCCAAGATGGCGGCGACAGAACATGGTGTTATTTACCTTACAGTGTTTTAGAGATAACAAGATAAGACTTACAGTTTTATAACTATTGTCTTTAGATGAAAATATAATTATGATGCCCAGGTTGGCCGATGCAAGGAAACCTATTCAGGTGGAGATTCATAGACGACTCCGCCTTGGAGTATAAATGTAGTGCTTTTCCACAAATGATGGAACTGTCCTACGTGTCAGCTGCACGTTACTGGAACTGATGGATGCTAGTGATGGTGCCAAACTCGTAGCCGAATTCGGACCGAGTCCATTTAGATTGCCATCAAAACACTAAGTGGAAGATTATGATGCCCGTTGCTAATAAACCTGGACTTTATGAGCACTCGTGCTCGATCTCTAAAGTATGTTTTTAATTCGGAGTTCTATGTAGGGCTTTCAGTTTCTGCTCGTGACTTCGTCAGCGTTTCTTGTTTTAACATAAAATATATCATAAGACACTCGGCTGTAGGTACGGTAGCTTCTCATTAGTGAAAGAATTTTCGGTATCGAATCAGTAGTTCCGAAGATTACCCCATAACCCATATAAACAAACTCACTTTTATCTCTTTGTAACATAAGTTTAGATAATTTATGATGCCCGGTGTTACTCATGCCCGATTTCTGAGGAATGATTAACCAGAGTTCTTCAATTCTACAGGGCTATTGGATAAATATCTTAATATATTGCTTTTCTGTACCACCAAGCTTGTTCAAGGCGGGGTGACGTCAGCGGGATTGTCCGAAAGGGTTACCGCTACCCCGGAACACAAAGGGCTAAGGAAGGAACACGGGTGGGTTTTAGTCAGTAAGAGTCTGACACTCCCTTCTGCTCCACCCAGAGCGGGAGGGGTCATTTGATGATTTCCCATCCACAAAAAAAAGGCGGGGTGACGTTTGCAGAATTTCCAAATTTCCACACGAAATTTTTTCTTTACCGATGTCAGTAAAGCCTAAGATAAACTCAGAGAGTACATAATGTGAATTGAAAAAGTCAACTACGCACTTTCCCGGACTTGAATATCATATTTATTCATTAAAACTTTATGCACAAGTAAAAAAAAATACTGTACAGAGGCGGCAAGCATTAAGCTTGAGGTATTTTCTACAATGCAACCTTGGGGTGATGCAGATATAAAACATGGCAGGTGTAACATCAAGGATAGATAACTCGTAAAATAATGTATACTTATACATATAAACCGAATACCAACCGGTATTACAACTTCAGAATATTTTGTCCAGGTTTCCTCAGGTTTCTACTCAAAACAGTTCTAAACATAGGATGATTAGGACATGAAAACTACTTCCAAAGATTTTATTCAGCGACAAATAAAGCTACAAGCAGATCGTCATTTTTTTTCTTATGAATATTCAAGAGTGGCCAGCATAATTTTGGTAGGTGATGTAATCATGACCTTTGTCATAAATTTTTGTCCTTATTTAAAATACCAAACAGATTTCAATGAAAAACAAAGTGATTTGAAAAATTCATGGCTTTTTAGACTATTAATCTTCTAATATATAAAATTCTCGTGTCACGGTGTTAATTACCATACTCCTCCAAAACGGCTTGACCGATTTTTATGAAATGCACAGTTAGAAATGGTAGAAGGAGCGTTGGCAAACAAATAGCCAGTTGGGTGGAGGACTTACAGAAAACGCGGGGAACACCTGCACGAGAGTCACACGTACCAGGGAAGCATGGCACAAAAGGAAAAACTATCAGCAGAGCAATCAAGGCTTTTCATATAGGTACCGAGAAAGAGCGAATCTGCCGTCTGCATCACTGCATGTTGGACCGACAATTTATACCGTTACGTCAAAATGTTTTTTTTTTTTGTCACAATCTTTTTGTCGGAAATTCGTGTCAGTAACACTGGGTTGGTAACTATTGACTGACCAATAGCTAGAGATGGGGATGACCTATAGCAGATCGCAGGGAAAACCTGTATGAGACTTGCGCGGACCAGGGAAGCATGGCACCAAAGGGAGGAGGCCTGTACTGAGCAGTGAGTGGAACAAGGCTGCCAATTATGTTGATGAAATGCACAGTTAAGACTTCTGCCTTCTTTGTTTACATACAATTATCTGTACCTTTTACGGCACCCGCTATAAGATAGCTGATAGCCTATTATATTTAAGAAATAACTCGGAGTAGCAGATAAACAGCTGATTCAATCATATTATTCTGTTTTTCTCCCTGATTACCTACCCACGTGTAGCCAAAACGTGTCTCCGCAATACTATGCAAGTCCACATAATATACAAAAATATTATACATAGTTAATGTTAACTTATTTTAAAAATACCTCTTTTGTTCCGAACTAAAAACATTCGGAATCAAAAAAATTCTCAATTATTTATAAATAACATTAGCATAGGTATTATATTATTTTATAAAACCAGTTTAATAATTATGTATATGAGAAATAATTCTTAAACTTTATATTAATATGTGTTATGAAGCTGACCTTGTCGACATATTCCGTCTCTTTCGCACTCACGGATTACATGCCCCCGGAGATTTTCGAAGCGTTTTCCTAAGTGCCTCCCGCGGACAAATTTAAACTCTAATGTATTGCGTATAAAATTTATTATCGATTGCCTGTTACATTTTTCAGTGTTTATCTTTTGTACCGATTCAAGAATGACGCAAGTTGAACTCGGAAACAAAGGCAATGTAAACTTTATTTCATGAAAGACATGATTGATTTTCAACTGAATTGTTTGGTAGAGTTACGGTATTTGTAAGTGGGTGTATACTAAATGTATTATCTGGCATTTTAGCAGTGTCATATTGAAAACACTGTTAGTATTTAGTACGATTTCGGAGACGTAGTACCGCGTTCCGGTATTAGTAACTAAACTAAAAAATAAACTTAAATTAACTATCTGTAAATATACCTTAAGTGTTGAAGTTATTTGGTGATAACGTTAAGTGGTATATTAATTTAAATCAAGTGATAATAAGTGATATAGGAGTACAACAGGGTTTTATTTAAATAGTGTTGTTTAACAGGTAAACTATAGTGCGGACCAGAGGATTTTGTGTTTATAAGTAATCAATATAAATAAATACATACATAGGTTTATTTTTAGTATTATTAGTATGGCGGCGTTTTTAAAATCACTAAGTGATAATCACTAAGTTTCAAATACAAATTTTATATTTATCGTGAGAGAAGTTTTGAGTATGAATGTGGAATGGAAAGAAACGATGGATGGACTGTATGAAAGATGGTGTGGCAAGAAAAGGGGGTGAATACCGAGATGACGAGTAATAGAGAAGTCTGGAAGACAAAAACATGTTGCACCGACCACAAGTAAATTGGGATAGGGGGAAATAGATTGGGACTATGATGAATTTAACACAAGCTGAGAGTATCAACTGTTTTGATGACATTTAGCTTCTTAACACTCTCCCTGCCGACGATATATAAAACTTTTTAAGTTCAGGATGCCATGGAGGTCGCCGGCGGGTCCCAAAGTTTCTGCTTATGAACGCCGCGAGTCAAAATTATTACAAGAGGCCGAGGGATATGCCGGCGGGTCCAAAAAAAAAAATCGCCGTGGGATCCGCCCTGACCTCCCGAATTCAAATAGTTCTTACAACTACTGGCGTGCTGTTATGGAAAATGTGATACTTCTATTTTGTGATGTGCTTTGACCAGCTGAACAAAATTTTTTGGGGGACGTCGGCAGTTCTCATGGCAGGGAGAGTGTTAATAGCATCTATACCTATACGTTCTTTTGCAGTTTACTTTATACTTAGGTAGATATTTATTTACTTTGAACGTAGTTACTCCGACGCTGGTTTTTTCTCATTCTAAGGGCCAAAGCACATACCCTTTTAGTATCTGCGATCTGCGATCTGCGATTTATCTTCTAAAAAGCGGCTAAATCGCCGATGTTAAAAGTAGCGTGTGTATTTTGGCGCTAACTAATAAACGTTACAAAGTATCCAGTTATATCACATTTGATAAAAAAAAACAACATCTCGATAAGACGTCTTATAAGAATGATTCCGATTGTAGCCAGTTAAAACTACACTTACAAATCCAGTTTTGCTTAAAAACGAGAACTGGAAATAATTGGAAGATTTTAAAATGCTAATTAGTGTAAAGATTGTGGAAACCACGCTAAGGTTACATGGTCTTTGGGTACCTACTTAGCAATAACATTACATCATGCCTGTATTCCCTGAAGGGTTAGGTGGAAGTGTACCTATAGTAGGTTCACCAACATTTCACCAGTTATGTTTAAGTCCCATGTAATGGGGACCAGCTTATTGCCATCAGCTGGGCAGACATCCACACTCCGGACTGCTACTGAGAAATTATATTAACTAGCTTCTGCCCGCGACTTTGTCCGCGTGAATTTTCTTGTTCCCCCTATCCACCCCGTCGCATCGCATTGCCTGCCTATTACTTCGTTTTCTGCCTTTTTTCTTTTTGCTCGGCTCCTGAGAATCATAGCGTGATGTTGAATAGTCTATAGCCTTCATCAAGAGTTTGGCTATCAAATACAAAATTATTTTTTCCAATCCGGCTGGTAGTTCCAGAGATTACCCCATATACCTATACAAACAAATAATTTTACCTACCTCTTTATAATATTAGTATAAATAAAATAGGTATGATTAATAAGTATACTGGTTTACGACTCCACAGTAGTAGTAGTACTTGAGGATTCTCAATAATTTCGTAGACAAATATCAGACAAAAAATCTGCTACCATACAGATGTTTATTCCGAAGTAGTATTCAAGTAGATAACAATGATTCGTCTCAACCAGGAGACAGCATGATTATACATAAACATAAACTCACGCCGTCTTTCCATGGGGGTAAGCAGAAACTACAGAACTCCACCTGCTAAGATCCTTACACACTCCTTTTGCTTGGTTTACGCTCATACATCAGCCTATCGATTCTGTAAAAATCTCACCGTGATAACATAGGAAAAGTGAGCGTGAAGTGAACTATCAATGGAGGCAATCCCTAACATCAGCCGATCGATTCTGTAAAAATCTCACCGTGATAAGTTAGGTGAAGTGAGCGTGAAGTGAACTATCAATGGAGGCAATCCCTAACATCAGGTGGAATGACAGCTCACTTCACCTTAATTTTCACGGTGACATTTTTACAGAATAGCACTGCTGGTCACACACGCCCGCCGATTGCGAGTATACACCTGACCTTTTAGAAGAACATGCCCAATACGCTACCAAATGTCCTTCTGGGGACACACTGGATGATGAAATAAAATTGTTTATTCTGTAAATAGGATATCGAAATCACTTTTTACTCGTCGTAATATTAAAAAAAAAAGGTAGGTATATGAGGTCGGCGTTTCCGAACTATACTCAGAGCTCAGTCTCTTTTTTAAATTCCACACATAATCGTGATCAAATTATGTAAAGACCATGTAGATTCTTTTGAGGTAAATACTACACAGATTTGAGTGGACCAGTCCAGTCAGTGCAAGCATTTGTCAGATCGTGTAGCTCAACTCAGAACTTGAAGTGCTCAACGATGAAAGCTGAGAACCAGGTGTTATAGCGCAACTTGGAAGATGCTTGTGTCCAACAGTGAACTACGCATCCCACGCTACGATTGTAGATACCCGGTCTCAAATGACAAACGCCAGTACTTCCACCTACTTAAGAAAAGAGACTCTAAGGACCAAAAAATACCTGAAGTTTTTCAATGACCTCTAAAAACCCCCATAATGAGATGAGAGGTCAACCTATTCTTAGGTATGAATCACTTCACCACATGATTAGTAACTCCGGTCAATTTCGAGCACATCTGTGTCAGTTTACTTAAGAACGTTTAACATAATTATTACATCGAATATCTAACGGGTTCTTTTTAAATTAGCTTCAAGATGGTACAGCTGGTTTCAAGACATACATACATACACACATTTAGGTTTACATAGGTATACATATTTTTAGAATAAATTAAATAAATGTTTTCGAGAGTTCTCTTTGATCTATAGTGAGGGGTTTGTGGCTAAATAATAATAGCCAAACGGGTCGTCCGAAAGTTAAGCTACGCTTGTCGCGGTCGGTTCGTAGATGGGTGATCATTCAATACTTATCAACCTCTCCTTGCCTCGGAAACTATGTTAAGCCGTTCGTCTCGGCTGTCATTAGTAAATCTATGACAGTCGGTGCAGGTAATCAGAAGTCCAAAAGTCTGATAACCGGTATTACCAACGGCATCATATTATAACCCGGTACCTGGGTTGTGGAGGTCAGATAGGCAGTCGCTCCATGTGAAATACCAGTATTCAGCTGCATCCGGTTAGACTGGAAGCCGTCCTCAACATAGTAAGGAGAAGGTTAGGCAGATATACTTTGATCTCTCTTACTTTGGACTTAGTCTTTCTGTATAGGTCTAGGGGCAAGGACCAGGCTTTAAAACTGCCATATTTATTCTTGTGTGGCAATTTGTTTTTTTTTTGTCTATTTAATAAATCTCTGACATCAAATGGACAAAAATATAGTTCTTAATCTTAGACTTGAAAACCAACGTTAGGAGTCTAGTTGAAAACCAGCTTTAGGCATTATTTGTCTGGCTATTTTGCGCAGTCGCTAATCACATTTTGCTGCTAATTTCTCACATTGCACTTCACATTTTTTATTTGTTTTTCTCTTCTTTTTTTTACTTGTTGTATAATATGTGGTTTTCCTTCACTGTTTTGAGCTTATTCGCTGAGGGCAGTGCTGATAAATGGGGCCACCATTGACCACTGCTTTCGCATCTATAGTTTTAATAAAGTATGGATTGTAGTTTTTCCAGCGAACGCTTATAATCTATGATTAATTGATTACACAGAATTGTTTTGTATAATACTCATTAGACGATAAATTCGGTAAAATATGAATCGAAATCGGTCCAATAATAAAGCCATTTCCTCGAATTTATTATAATTTCTGACAGATTCAGCCAGTGTCAGGGCATATTGTTAGTCAAGATATCAGCATAGTATTGATTACTGGCCTGAGTATTATTTTACATCGTGAGAGCATTAACTATGTTAACTAATTGTATAGCAAACAGTAAATACTTACATCATACATAGACACCAGTAGCGCCTGATTCTGAACTGTTCAGCGGTTGGCGTTTGATGGGGTAGCACCATAATTATTTCTGCCTCTAAGGACCATTTGTTGGACATCAAATGGACAAAAATATAGTACTTAATTCTAGACTTGAAAACCAATGTTAGGGATCTAGTTGAAAACCAGCTTTAGGAATTATTTGTCTGGCTTTTTTGCTGAGCTTTTAATGCATTATTTAGGTACAAATTTGATTACTATACAAAAGGTTATAGTGAACCAACCTTAAAAGATAGACATATGCTGTCGCGGACTTTTTTTTTAAGAATTTTAAAGGGAACAATTCCGTCATACATAATTTTTGCGTAACTTTAACCGTTTACGCAACGTACGCAATGGAAGCTCTCAAAAGAAATAATTTTTCCCGTTTTGCAACATTTTTCATGAATGCTCCGCTCTTATTGGTTGTAGCGTGATGCTATATGTATAGCTTATGGCCTTCCTCCGATGGACTATCCAACACAAAAATAATATTTCAATTCGTACCAGTAGTTCCTGAGATTAGCGCGTTCAACCAAACAAACAAACAACCAAACAAACAAACTCTTCTGCTATAAAATATTATATATACAGGGTGTCCCTGGAAGTATGGATCAAATCAAATAGGGGCGTGGGCAGTCATTTCCAAACTATTTAATCCTGAGAATGTTGGTGAATTTTTTTACGGTTCAATAGTTATGACCAACTTTTGTTAGTTTCAATCACTTTGCATAGTGCTCAAAGAACAAAACCATTTTTAAAAAAACTACCGTGAACTGTCAATTTAAGTTTTTAGACAGCCCTGATAGTTTCTTTTAATGATTTTTTTTCTCTTAGCACTATGCGAAACGATTGAAAAAAATTGGTCACAACTTTTGAACCGTAAAATAATTCTCAATCATCAATCATTCTCAGGATCAAAAAGTTTGGAAATGACTTTGCCCACGCCCCTATTTGATTTAATCCATACTTCCAGCGACACCCTGTATAGTATAGATAAGTAATATGTAATAGATATAAGAGGGGCAATTCTCGTAATTTTTAAGAACGTTCACAGTCTGATCTCAGTCTCAATCTGTCAAAAATACTTCAAACCCTACATTTTGACAAGTTTTTGACATTTTTTTGTCGCCGAGATGAGACTGCGACTAGATTTTAAACGTTTTAAATTAGCAGAGTTGGCCTACTGATCTTCATGATAAATAAGTGACTATCAAAAATAATCGAACCTATTCTGTCGCCACAACTACGCCACCCGCCTATCACCTCAGACCCCCCCCCCTGTCGCCTATCGCTATCTTCTATGGTATAACCTTTCCTATTCTATCGGACTATAAAGCCAGACCCGCACCCTAATTGCGTATGTAACACACTATTGATCTCAATCTGAATCATTTTGAAGGTTATTGCTAACCCATTGCTTCATATTATCTCCGCAAAATGTCTGCTCAACAACGTAAATAACGCAATGAATTTTATTGAACTGTCAAAATTAAACCCATTGCTACTGATAGTGTGTTACGCAATTACCCCGCTGTCTAGTGGCTTTATAGCCAGTAGCGATAGCTATAGACATTGGCCCCGATTCTGTTGTTCACAAACTGAATTAAATTTAAGGTCAGTGCATCTTTTTCTTTCTATTTCAATATGATAAGGACACAAGATTAATTTTAGTTTAGTCCTGTCAAATTAGTCAGCGCCTGACGTAAATTGACGTATGTTTAGTAGCCAATTTTTTAATCTCGTCTAATTTGACAGGACCAGGAAACTAATATTTTATCTTCTGTCCTTTTCGTAATGAAATAGAAGGAAAAAGATGCACTGAACTTAAATTTAGTTTAGTTTGTGAACAACAGAATCGGGGCCAATATGTGACATTATAGTAGAGTTGCCGCGAATACTCGCTATTATTCGGTATTCGGCATTACTCGTCATTTTTTTGATATTCGTCGAATACCGAATAATAGCTAATATTATTCGGCATTCGGCGAATAGTCGTCGAAAATAAACTTTTAACGAACAAAAGAACTTAAAGAGTTAAAAATAATCATTTTTAAATTATTTTCCTTAATAAAACAATACACAATATCAATTATTATCTGTAATATGTGCCTGTGCCTATCATATTCATGAAATTAAATTAGTAAGGCTTTTTAATTAATATTTAAAATGGAAAATTAAATTTACTACACATAATTATGTAGGTATGTATAACATGAAACATTTCTTTAACTTTATTGTTTTCTTTTCTCACAACCTTAGAAGAAATTAGAAATATTTTTAATGTGTTTAATGTTTTTTTTTATGTCGAATAGTAATGTCGAGTTATTCGTCTATTCGCCAAAGTGAATGGCGATTAATCGGTATTCGATTATTCGCTATAAACACTATTCGCGGCAATTCTACATTATAGAAGGCTGGTGGGAATATCATTATTTTCGAATATTGGAAATCTTATTCATCTTCTTCTTCTTTTTCTTCATGTCGCTAGCACTACAGTTATTCATGTTGGTCCAAAACTTCGCCAATTCCTCGGGGTCGTCGTTGGCAGCGCTGAGGTCTGTGGCTGCATTTTTGGGGCACAGAGGGCAGGTTAAAAGAAAGAAAGAAAAAAGTTTAGGTTAGTAGGTCGAGCTTAGTTTGCGACACAGCTCTGCTGCCGTTCTTAATTTCTTATTGGTTTTCAATAGTGTCTTTTGTTCTGATATTTCATCAGATATATTCAGTACATTATGATATTCGGTCTGACAAGCACTCTTATCGTATAACCCAGTAACAGGGTTGTGGAGTTCCGATAGGCTGTCGAGTTGTGTCGTCTATGTCAGACTAGAAGCCGACCCCAACATACTTGGGAAAAGGTTAGGCAAATGAAAAATGATTCCATGAAGTTTGAGCAACTTATATGGAAACCTGGACTTTGTGTTATTTGCATTCGTGATAAGTCACCTGATCAAAAGAGATTTCCGATTCTTTGAAAGCCTTCCTGCAAAACCTATGAGTTTTCAAATCTTAGAGAAAAGTTTCTTTTTCCTTTCGTTTCGACGGTACATTTGTTGCATATATACCGTTTGAACCCGGTGACTGGCCACATTTATTGCGGCTTCAGTAGCGTTGTTCAGATCGTCAAGGATGCAGGTGACCGAACATTTGGGGCATTATAGCAGATGGGACATGGTCTGTTCAGGAGCACCGCAATCACACTAGATGTAAGAGACAAAACTGAAATACCAGAAGGCCAATTCTCGTAATTTAAAACGTTCAAAATCTAGTCGCAGTCTCATCTCGGCGACAAACAAATGTCAAAAACTTGTCAAAATGTAAGGAAATTAGAGGTATTTTTGACAGATTGAGACTGAGATCAAACTGTGAACTTTCTTAAAGTTACGAGAATTGCCCCTTTATTATTATTATTATTTAAGTACTAGCTGCGCCCCGCGGTTTCACCCACGTAAGTTTTGATCCCGTGGGAATATCGGGATAAAAAGTATCCTATATGTTATTCTGATGTATAAACTATATTACTGTAAAGGTTCATCAAAATCCGTTTAGTAGTTTTTGCGTGAAAGAGTAACAAACATCCATCCATCCATCCTCACAAACTTTCGCATTTATAATATTAGTAGGATTAGTAGGAAGTAGGAATAGTAGGAATAATATTAGTAGGATATTAGTAGGATAGGATAGTAGGATTAGTAGGATAGGATTGTTTATATCAGATTACAATGATCCAATGTTAGTAAAACCCTTCTTCTTCTTTCCTTCCCTGTGATGTGCCTGTTAATTTTTCCGATACCCATTTATTTAAACCAGTTTAGCTTGGCATCAGTTCTGGTTCTGACGTTCTGTTGTATGGTGCCTTTTCGTGTTTCCTTGTTCTTCCGCATGGGAAGTAGCCCTTGCAGTGAGAAAATTACATGTTGCTGTTAATAACATAAAACAACAACGAATTCCACACGTTTGAAGTCCTTGAATTAAATCATGATCACTCCGGATTATGTGGGCTTTAGCCAGTATTTGTTCTTCCTTATCGGAGTGGACCAGCCTTATCGGGCGATACACACGAGCCGGTGCGTGGGCGACGTACCTAATCGCATCCTCTGTGGCTAGCCTTAGATAACAGCATTTTATTCAGTGCTTTATAATCCAGACTGTTTGGGAATTTGGTGGATTGATAAGCGCTGTGGTTTCGTTTTTAAATAAATATACATAAACTCACGCTTTCTACCCATGAGGGTAAGCAGACAGTTAAGAACGCCCACCTGCTACGATCCTTACCTACCTACTCTTTATGCTTCGTGTACGATCATACATCTGTAGGCCAATTCTCGTAATTGAAAACGTTCAAAATCTAGTCGCAGTCTCATCTCGGCGACAAACAAATGTCAAAAACTTGTCAAAATGTAGGGAAATTTGAAGAATTTTTGACAGATTGAGACTGAGATCAAACTGCGAACGTTCTTAAAAATTACGAGAATTGCCCCTCAGATCATACACGCACGCTGGTTGCGAGTACGATGCACCTGACTTTTAGTTCTTATCTTTATGGTTAAATAGAGGAATGGTTCAACATTATCATCACACAGCCCAATTTCACTTACACCAGCACCCCCTCTCTCTTTTTTTCTTGTGCTAATCTCCACGCTCTTGTGCCAGCCTCATCCAGGTTCCACCTACGATGGCATATCATAGGTATCTTGATTATTTGTGTTTCTTTTTTTAATTTCAAAATATCTGTAGAAGTATTTAATTCTCTTTCTGTTCAAGTTTAGAGTGAAAAACAATACCCATAAATATTAATAACCCTAGAAAGATACGCAAAAAAAAATCGAATATAAAAAAACGGCTGTATTTTAGTAATATTTTAACCGACCCTAAAAGATTAATGCAAGATATCTTAACAGCCAATCTTTTATCTGTTGCCACGCTATTTGCCCGTTATGCTATAAATCTTTCATCATAAATCTCTGAGAAACATTACGCGGAACAAACATCTGTTGGCACACCTTGTATAGATTCGGTAAATTGAAGAATACATTTAGGCATTTCGTTTAGAAAGAAAGAATAAATCTTTATTCTCCACAAACAATACGAACATTAAGAAAAAATAGACAAAATATAGACACTATTAAATAGAGTCCTCCAGACCGAATTTCCAGTGACAAATCTCAGAGGAGATTAGCCATCGGCGCGGGAGATACCTATTATAGTGCACAAGTGCGCGCGCAGACATAGGTGCACTCTCTCTTCCCTCACTCTCAATGTCCGATGGGATGGCAATCCGATACGACCGGAGAGAGATCAGGCGCAGGACCAACGACTACACACATTAATACAAAGTAAACAAAAAGTGTAGTGCAGGTTTCATGGTTTTGAATACGAGGCGTATTCAAAACCATGAAACCTGCACTACACTCGCGAAGTTGCTTCAACGAAGTAGTTACTAGTCGAAATTGACTGAAGTCCGAAGTACGTGACTATATCTATACTCATACTAACTAGACTGGGACGCGAAAACCGACAATGATCGGAAGTCACCCGAGGCGAACCAACGTTGGACGAAGCGAACCGAAGTGCCCTTCTACACTCTCTCGTATTCGCTTAGCTTCGATCAACTTCTCGAGTAGTGCAGGCTCAAAAGTTAAAAGTTTGACAATGTTGCCTATTGCTCGATGTCACAATTTAGGTCCGTCGTTCACGACACATTCAAATCCCCAATTGGTAGCTAAAATGTGACAGAAATACATTCAACACGCAACCAATCACAAGCTAGTTGATAACGCGTTAGTCAGAACTCAGAAGTTTATTTTTTTCTTAAATGAAATGCATCTGCATTTTTCAGGTCAACCTTAGGACATTGGCTGCTGCTTAACCAGGCTAATAGCCTGGCCTGGCCTGGCCTTAATAAATTAAGGCCTCCAGCCTGGGCATAGTATAATCAGCCTATAACGTTCCCACTGCTTACACAGGCGCCCTGTCTGTAAGAGGGAACGGGCCATAATCCACCACGCGGGCCTAGTGCGGGTTGGTAGATGTCACATGTCTTCGAAATTTTGGTTCTAGGACATGCTGGTTTCCTCACGATGTTTTCCTTCATCGTTTTGTGAGCATAGTAATGTTGTTATAATTTACACAAAGTAAAACGCCTATCTGAGTTCGAATCCACGACCTTACAACTCGTAAGTCGCCTGGGCATAAAACTTATAAACTAAGCGTCTACACGCTAAGGGAACTCCTCTGACGTTTGGACCTCTGATTAGGGTGTCGCTGGGGGAGGGCAGCAAAGGACAGGCTGGATAGGATCAAGATTTATTTTATTAGGGACGAATTTGAAGCTTCAGGCTCAGCGGCGCGGGCTAGCTCGAGCAAGTATCGGAGTGGACACAGTCGCGTCGTGAACGGACCGCCGTTGAAAAACTAAGTGCTGTGACGTTCTGGCTACTCATACTAATTAGTGATTTATGAGTCTACCTAACTAGTTACTTTTGAGTAGCGTCGTGGATTACGGCCCTTGGGTGTTGCTGTGTGAAAATAGGCATTAGGCTCGTTTTATAAAAATTAATATTTGATCGCGATCTTAAGTTTAGAGTACATCTTGAAGATTATCCTGATCGTCGTGACACATATGAAGTTAAAATGACAAACAAAAAAAAACGATCTTTAAATACATTACATTTTACACAAATGGATAGAATAAGAAATGAGTACATAAGAGGAAGTTTGAAAGTGGCACCGGTAACTGAAAAGTTGCGTGGAAATCGGTTGTCATGGTATGGGCATGTGTTACGGAGAAATGAGGAAAATGTCGTGAGGAGAGTTTTGAGTATGGATGTCGATGGCTTATAAGAGTAGGGGAAAACCAAAGAAACGATGGATGGACTGTGTGAATGTTGATATGGTTACAAAGGGGGTGACTACCGAGATGACGACTGATAGAGAAGTATGGAAGAAAAATGTTGCGCCGACCACGAATAAATTGGGATGAGGGAGAAGTACGATGACATTTTAAAGAGCGTTTTTTTTAAGCAATAAGTGAATATGACTTCCAGCTCTTTCGATCCAGACCTAAATTTGACTTCTGGTCGTATATTTTGTCCAACTCATCCCGCCATCTTCTACGTGGTTAGACGATTTATGAGTGTACCTAATTGGTTACTTTTGAGTAGCGTCGTGGATGATAGGCTTAATTTATTAATTACTAGCTTCTGCCCGCGACTTCGTCCGCGTGAACTCCGCTACTCTTGGTCGTAGCGTGATGTTATATAGCCTATAGCCTTCCTTGATAAATGGACTATCTAACACAAAAAGATATTTTCAATTCGAAACAGTAGTTCCAGAGATTACCCCCTACATACAAACATACAAACTTTACTTGTTTATAATATTAGTATAGAAGAGCTGGCAGTCATGGGGGAGGCCTTTGCCCTGCTGTAGGATGATGCAGGCTGACAGTAACCAGTAAGTGAATATGAATATGAAGAGCAATAAGTTCAAAGTCCAATAATATGAATGGTATGAGAATGAAATGATGAAAAGTATTTTTAAATAAAACTAACAATCTATGTATTCATTTATGCAGCCACATATATAATCTAAAAATCCCAACTAGATATTTTAACATTTTATTTTTAGGTATTCAGTAGATTTCCACATATTATTATGTAGATATTATTTATTAGATCATTGAATAAAATTTTGCTGAATAAATCTATATTAACAATATTTCCTTATTGATTTAACAGTATTTTAATAACCACAAAGATTAACTGTATAGTACCTCAAAGCAACAAAATACAGAACATACAAGTTGTTCTCTAACCAAGTGGGGAAAAAAGGAATAAATAATTATAACAAACAGTGAGTGTCAAAAAGTGCGTATTTATCGTCTGCCACAAAAAAGTGCGACTTTGCTGATTGCCACAAAAAAGTGCGACTTTTCCGACTGCTTAAAAAAAGTGCGACTACACAGTCTGCCACAGAGTGATGTTGTAACAAAGTGATGACTGTGATGACTGAGGTGCGCTCCCGGCGCCCCCTGTCGGAACAATACTGTATACCCTCCACGTTTCTCAGGACAATATGGCGCCGGACACTGTCATTCAAGAAGAGGAAGGTGAGTTAATCTGGTGTTTAATTAATAAAAATAAAATAAATCGTGTAAAACAGTAATAAGTCTTATCTACGTCATTTGTTTCGCAACAAAATAAATTGCGTTGAAATTTTATCGGAGATGATAAATAAAATAACAAAAATGAAGCACAAAAACCACAATCGGTTAAAATGTGTGATTTTTAACAAAACTTTATACATAGGTAATATTGGATGCAGCTAATTGGCAATTTAATTTAATTACTTGATGTCACTCTCTCTGGTTTTCCACTACAGCTCTTATTAAAATTTTAATCAATTTTACTTCTGAGACAGGGTAAATTTCACCGATGATACCAAATTAATAACAAATTATTTACAGATACTTTTACATTATTTATTATTGTTATTAGCCTGTGATGTCCCACTGCAGGGCAAAGCCCTCCCTACTCTCTTTCCACTGCTCTCTGTTCAAAGCTGCTAAGGACCAGTTCTTGTTGAAGGAGTCCAGCTCATCCCGCCATCTCCGTCTGGGCCTGCCGCGATATCGCTTGCCATTAAGAGGGATCCATTGGGTCGTAAGTTTGGCCCATTGTTCGTCTGACATGCGGCAGATGTGTCCAGCCCAGTTCCATTTTAGCGTGGCTGCTTTCCAAGTGACATCAGTTATCTTTTACATGTCAAAAATAAATATTTATCGCGATCAGCACATGTAATCCGCGTTCAATAGCGGTCAGTATCATCATGGTTGTAGAATATTGACACTGACAGCTCTTGAACTAGGTCGAAATGAGTGAAAGCGATCAGTTTCATTGGTGAAATTCATCCTTAAAATCGCTGTCTCGTATAAAAGCAAAGATACTCCAACAAGAGCATAATTCTCCTCTATAAAATATCAAGATAATACTCATCGACATGTGTATTCTTCCAATCCTCATGAATGTATGGTTCTCAAACATGGTCTTTGACAATTCAGCAGAGCTCGACGCCCGAGGTTTGCCAGAGAGAAATTACAAAGTACAGAATTGCATGAAAATTATCAAGATTATTCTTTTGATCTGGGTACTAAATTTATCTAGTTAGTGTTCCATTCTACATATAACCCGTTTGCCTTCAAAGCAAGACTGAACAGAGATCTTCTAAGCACGTTCCTTTCATCATAGACCTCATACATCGTTTGCCATCAGGCGAAACCTTGACCTCAATTAAGAGAAGACCGATTAGCCAATAAAAACAAATTCCAGACCGAACCAAAAAAATTATAGCTTTACGTCGTAGTAGATAGGAGGGGCTCGTGGCTAAATAACAACAGCACCTCTATGCCTCGGAAAGCACGTCAAGCCGTTGGTCCCGACTGTAAATCGTGGATCGTTACAGGTCATCAGAAGTCCGGAAATCTTACCAAGGGGTATCGTACTACCCAGTAACTGGATTCCAGGCAGTCGATCCGTGTTTAATACTGGTATTAAGCTGCATCCGATTAGACTGGAAGCCGATCCCAACATAGTTGGGAAAGGCTAGACAATCAATGACAAAAACTTGTCAAAAATGTGGGGGAAAAGGTATTTCTGAAAGATTTAGACTGAGATCAGACTAAGAACGTTCTTAAAATTACGAGAATTGCCCCTCAGATAATCTGTAGTAAAATTATATCTACTGTCAAAGATAAAACATAATGATTTGTCGTTTATCTGACAATGAAGTTGTAACTCTCTGAAAAGATTACATAACTTTATCAATATCTTTGATAAAACAATTTCAATATGTGTAACCTTCAAATTCCGTAATGTTACAATTCATAACTGTTTGATGTTGTCTTACACATGAACCACAGCCGTTTTACACAAAAACAAAGCTTTACACAGCCGGGAATACAACCCGGAACTAAACGCATAGCCACATGTAAGACAAGGTAGAAGGCATGCTGCTAGCATGTGTTGTCTGATTAAGAACTTGCACAGACACAGCTTCCAGTAGACTTGCATAGCATTTTAAGTCCGTAAGTGCATCCGTGGCATCATAGCGGGACCTAACAAAATACCAGCGCTACTTCACCATCTTCATCAACCTACAGCAGTCCACTGCGGAACATTTCAAAGGCCTCTTAAATTACATGCCATTTAGCTCAATTTTCGGCAACTCTGATCCAGGTGCAATCAGCCACCTTGCAAAGGTCGTCGCTCCAACAAGCCTGAGGGCGTCGCGGTTTCGCAGTCTCCACACAAAAACGCATTTCCCCAACGATCTGCGGTTCTACGGCTAATATGGCTGGACCACTGTCGCCTCAGACCGACCGACCGCGCCCGGCCCGCGATATTTCTTCATTTTCTAGCGTGATTTTAAGTGACCTAAGCCTTCCTTTAAAATCGGTCTATCAAATGCAATTAATTTAACAAATCCGACTGATAGTTCCAGAGATTAGCGCGTTCAAACAAACAAACATACTCTTCAGCTTTATTATTTATACAGGGTTATTGGAAAAACACCAACAACCTCTTAAGAGGTCATTGTACTCATCATTATGAACAACTTTTACTATGGGACCAAACCTAAAATCACGAAAAAAAAATCAGCTGTTCCCTACATTTATGTTCGTTTATCTCGTCAAAATGTAGGGAACAGCTGAATTTTTATTCCCGATTTCAGGTATGGTCCCATAGTAAAAGTTGTTTATAATGATGAGTACAATGACATCTTAAAAGGTTTTTGATGTTTTTCCAATAACCCTGTATAGATATAGATAGATGACTATCACCACATTAATAACAACAACCAAATTTTTTATGTTATAAACCCTTGTACAGTCAACATCAAAAGTAGATGATGAAAATCAGAAATTTACTACTAATGAACGGAGTTCGCGTCAGAACTGTGTGGCGTCGAATTAGTAAATGTTTGGTATAATTTACAATCATATACTTTTGAATCACTTAGACACCACAGTTCTGACGTGAACTCCGTTCATTAGTATTTAATTTCTGATTTTCATAAATAGACTGTAACATTTTTATGTATACTTAATTATGTAGCAGGTGTTAATTTTTCTATCCGTCCGTCACTACTATTTGCTTCATTGGTTACCAGCGACCAGCCCCTGCTTCACACGGTACTCACGACTTGGCTAATCATGGAAACTTTATTATTTGTAAGTTTAATAATAATTTATTACACAGGATCTAATTAAATTAGGTAGCGAACTACACGGACGTGGTGGGTATTAATATCTAAACATGATAACACAAAACAGAAATAGGTATATTTGAATTTTTTGAAGTGAAACTTCTTTACGCACGCTTGACTTGGGGAGTAAGCTGGCGAACGCGTGACGTAAGCGTTACGAAAAGTGTGATCGGGCAAGGCGAACGGAAGTTAAGTGGGGGATATAAGCAAGAGACAGCAGTGCGCGCGCACATTTTCTTTCTCTCTTCCTCTCATAGCCAAATACGTTCCGTATATCTAAGCAATAGAAGATCTATGCAAAAATATTAATTTACCAATGAAACCATGAAATAAATTTAAATATTTGTAGAAAATTAATATATGTATATGTGTATACATGTATATATTGTACACACATATATATATATATATACATACAGATGGAGCGAAAGAAGTTTCACTTCAGTCGTGTGGTCATAAGCACACTCGTTTTTTTTTTTGGGGTTATCGATCTCCGTGATTATATAATAATCACATGAAATATCAGTTTAAAAAAAAAACAGTCGATCGATTCCGTAAAAATCTCACCGTGAAAACTTAGGTGAAGTGAGCTGTCAATAGTGGTAATCCCTAGCATCAGGTGCAATGACAGCTCACTTCACCTAAGTTATCACGGTGATCTTTTTACTGAATAGCATCGTTTTTTTCGTGTCAACTTCACAGACGTGACGGTTATAAAACAAAAGAAAACAGATTTTCTTAAATCATACTATAAATACACACTGGCGTCGATTTCCTTTTTCACAAGCTAAACTAAATTTAAGTTCAGTGCATCTTTTTATATTACTTTAGTCCTGTCAAATTAGTCGGCGCCTCACGTAAATTGACCTATTTTTAGTAGCCAATTTTTTAATCACGTTTAAACTTGTCTATGGATATTTTTATTTGATGTATAAAAGAATTAGACAAACATCTAGCTACACGAGGAGATGGCCATGGAGTAAAACTGTGACCGAATGGTGGAAAAAGCTAGGCCAAAGTGCTCTTGGTTGACGGTATCGTCAAATTCGTGGGAAACACTTTAATGAGAGATGCACAGAACTGGGAAGTGTGGCAAACGAAAGGGAAAGCTATACCCAGTAGTGAGTGATTCCGGGCTTAAATGATGATGATAAAAGAATTAAGCCAAAAAAGTCCCCCAAACAATACATTCAAGACTATTTCGTTGCTACTTGCTACACTGCATTATTTTTGCCTCATTCGCGGCCTGCACATCTGTGACTTCGTTATCAGTATCACGCATCGCATAAAGTGGGTCTTCTGACCTCTCACTGTGTACATGACTCACACAGCACACAGTCTTACATAAACGAGTTAATAAAAACGTTATTTATGCGTAATTTATGTACAAGATTCGTTCATTAGTTTATAATATATATGTCTCACTATTGAAAAACAGCTGTTTTAAGATACCATGTGACTGTTTTGTGGAGCTCGTGGCTAAATAATAACAGCCGCATGAGGAAATCGAAGGTTAAGGTATGCTTGATGAGGTCAGTCTGTAGATTGGTGATCCATACATCGAAACCCCTCCGCGCCTCGGAAAGTACGTTAAACAGTTGGTCACGGCTGCCATTTCTACATCTTTCACAGTCGATACGGGTAGTTAGAAGGCCAAAAGTCTGACAACCAGTCTTACTTAGGGGTTTCGTTTTACTCAGTAACGGGGTGGTGAAGGTTAGATAGGCAGTCGCTCCATATAAAATACTGGCCTTCAGCTGCATCCGGCCAGGCTGGAAGCTGACCCCAACTTGTTGGGAAAAGGCTGGGCAGATGTTGAAGCAGATTATGCATCTCATAGTTGTAAAACCGAAAATCAATAGCATAGTGTTGTTATTTCCTCAAACGAGGTCATTTGAGAAGAGCTCAAACATAATGTATAAGTTCTACCTACTCGAACATTCAACAGTGATAATAATCACTTTAACAGTTTGATAAATTATTTATTTAATATTCACGGCCCAATACTCTGAATAATATCAGGTTTGTTTTAGCAATTTAACTAACCAGTGTACATTGTATTAGTAGGTATTTATAATGTTTATTTTTAATTTTACACGACGCAGGAAACCATAGTGGGAAACACCGCTGGTTAATTGCATACCTGTAGCACAAGCTGTTATTGCAGCATCAATCTAAAGGACCTAAGGATCTACTGCTCAGACTCCATAAAGTTTATACCAATTTCTGCGTTTCGTAACTTTAGTAAAATATTTGAAAAAATCATGCTTGATCAATTGCAAAGGCATTTTAATAAATATTATATTGAACAGTACGAAATTCGGTTTCACAAAGAGTGGCTCAACTACTGACGCTGGTGTTGAGCGTTCTGGACATATTTTCTTGTCTTGTACGTATTTTTTGTGACTTGTCTACGGCTTTCGTTTGTGTATCTCATGATACATTGGTCAGGATAATGCATCACTATGTATAGTGTTAAAAACACTGCTTGGATATTCTTATTTCTTATTTGGTTAATAGGATCCAAAGAGTGGATGTTAACAGCAAGCGATTCCCGAGTACTGTTGTCACTATGGGAGTTCCGCAGGGCTCAATTCTTGGCCCTTTTTTATTTCTCTAACCCTTCTGGGAATACAAGCATGATGTTATATAATGACATTCTAAACAAACATATAAAAAATCCGTAGGTAAAGATCCAATAAGATTAAAGTTGGAGAGACAGTACTGCCTCGTTGATCTAGTGGTCGCAAGCGCTACTGCTGAGCATGAGCTCCTGGGATCCATCTTGAGGTCAGGCAAAGGTTTTATTAGATTTTTGATCAAGTCTTTCTTAGTAGCAGCCTGGATTGTGGCTCTATACCCGGATGGCAAAAGACTCGCCTCTTATCACACGGGACTTAAACATAACTGGTTTTGTATAATAATGCGTAGATTCCATGTGTCTCGAGTGGATAGCTCGACTTGTGAAAAACAAAGAACGAAGTTGTTAAAAAAACCACTCGTATTTAGTGTGTAAACAAAATTATTTAATTTATTCTTATTTCCCGACTGTGCGACAGTTAATACAAGGGTTATATTTTTTACGCGTATCTTTGTACTTGGGATTTTTGTAAGAAATACTCGCCGCGCAAATTGAAACCATGAATTCAGCAAATGATTGTAGACTTAGGGAAGAAATTTTGCGTCGGTTTATAAAAAAAAAGCTTTATCATAGAAAAATGCAATACTTACGCGGTCAAAATGTATGGAACAGTTATTTTTTTTTTTTTATTACCGGCGAAATGTTTCAACACATGGAGGATCAGAATCGTGACTGCATGGTCACCGGATGCGCGTTGATATCCCTGCCACTGTATACCCTTGAAGCATCGTAAGATGGATGATGGATTTTAATAAAATGTCAATTACTGCCAAGAACTGCATCAGACTGCTTGGAAAGTGTGATCTTATTTTGTACTTTTTAGTCGCAGTCGGTTTTTTAATTTTTTTACTACAGGTCTATACTGCGATGAAGAGCTAACTTTTTTAATGATAGATATTTTATAGGGCCTTGTCTTTGCCAGTAGGTAGTGTACGTACTAAATGAAAAAGGATTTTACATATTATTTTTGTTACTACTGTGTTAAAATGAAATATGTGTCTAGGTATAAACAGTTGTTCAAACATGAACATTGGCACGCTCCGTTTACACTATACTAACATTGTTATTACCTAAAGCCTAAAGTTACCGTCCATGAATTATTCATCCATCTTACAAAAAAGTGGAGCTATAATATATTATGGTCTATTCAAATTTATGTTTTCTATTGATGTTATTTCAATTTAAACAAATATCAACTTTATTGTAGTGAGTATTAAGTTGAATTCAAAGTGACTAGTACTATTGAAAAAGTTATAAAAACGTTTGAAGTTGTAACGTAAACTTAACTTTATTGTGTCGGTATTAAAGTTATTTTTCTTATAACTCATATCGCTGCTTAAATTCAAAAGGGACACAAGTCGAAAAGTCACTTTTTTATAGGAGAGTCCGACAAAGTTCTGATATCGGTTTTTGTATATTATTTTTATTAATCTACGGTGTGTAGGTATCTATGTTATATATCATCGGATGTGTATTTTAAGCCTCTATTTGTCTGTAATTTGATATTTCCTTTATGTTTTACCCAGTTAATAAAAACATCACATACTTAAGTCCCTTTTGATTATAAAAAACATGTTGTGCGATTAGCTCCATTTTTAATGCGAAAACACTGGGTATCTTTTTCGAATATAAAAATATAGGCAGAATTGATACGATTTTTTCGACTTGTGGCCCTTTTGAATTTAAGCAGCGATATATGTTTACATGTTTGGAAACTAAATAGCGAACGCACATAAACTCATGCTTTCTTCCTATGGGGATAGGCAGAAACTACAGAACATCACCTGCTACGATTCTAGCATACCCTTTTTGCTTCGTTGGTGTCCATACTTTGGTCGTTGGTGTACAACGCACTTGACTTTTCTGAAGAAAATCATCAATAAGGTCACTATGTCCTGAGTATGTAGAAAAAAATAAAAAATAAAACCACCCACCTAACTTAATAATATAAGTATTGTTATTAAATAGATATAATTGTTTGTTTCAGTCCTCAGAGGATCGGTTCGCTGGCTACAAGGGAGTCAGGGATATCACCATCAAGAAGGTGAGAACACTCCTATTTGAATCTTCTACACATACATACTTACATACAAACACATAAAATGCAAGTGTCCTGTAAATAATGTCAAAATAACAGCTTTTTATTAAATGCTTATGAAAGTATTTACGATATATACTTATAAAAAAAACTATTTTTTAAAATGTTCTATGTGACAGACACAACATTTTTTTAAATTGTGTTTGTTCTGGCTAATCTCATAAGCGGCTCGACCGATTTTGATGAGACTTTCACTGGCACATAGCTGATGATATAAGGAATAGAACATAGATTTACTTTTTGTGCCAGGAGCATAACAGTTGGGACGCTATTGGGAATCATATATCCAATATGAAATGTTCCAGGGTCCATCTGGTCTTGGTATCATGATCATCGAGGGTCGTCACACGGAGGCGGGCCGAGGTATCTTCGTGTCGGACCTGCAAGAAGGCAGTGCAGCAGAACAGGTCAGTCTCTCACTCTTGACTCATATGTGGTTAGATTTCCACCTTAAAGATGAGGTGATAAGGTTCAGTGGAGGGACACACTAAGAATAATGACGTTATCCAACCGGGGGTTGTTCTTGGGTGTAGATACAGGGGTAATCGTCGGTTGATGCCTTAATTCATTCAAAAAGCCTAACGGGCCTCCGCGAGTTATTTTCGGCCCCTCGTACGCCTTCCAAAGGTCTCGAAGCTCAGGGCCCCGAGAAATGTCAGGATAAATGTTTTTGTAAACAACTTTTATCATGGGACCAATACAATTTTGGATACAAATCCAAAACAGATGGCTCAGTGGATGCTCATGGAGCAGTGGCGGCCAAGTGGTGAAGGTCGCGACTTACGAGTTGTAGGTCGTGGGTTCGAACCCAGACAGGTAATTTACTTTGTGTAAATTATTTCATCACCACTGCTCTCAAAACGACGAAAGGAAACTGGAATGTCCAAAAAATTAGAAGACGTGACATCTACCAACCCGCACTGGGCCCGCGTGGTGGATTACAACAAACTCCCTCTGACCGAGAGGACTAGGCCAACAATTACAAACCCCACAATAGCACATCCCAGCAGTGGGAATTGTAAAGGCTGATTATGCTAAACAAATCCAAAACACGGACGGATCATTCTGCTATTTATGTTTAGTTTATTTTCAATTATTAAACAGCTGACATATCCGTCCGTGCTTACCTTACAAGTCATTCAGAATGCAGGAAGTATCCTAATGAATTTAGGTACGTTTATGTACCTAATTGTTTCTACAATGTGGAGACAACAATACGTCAATACCTAAATGAAAATACTGGCAATACTAGTACATAGCAGTATTTTTAAACAAATGAATCTTAGCATTGAAAGTTATTTTATTTTTCGAACGAACTTTGTGAAATGATTTTGTTTTAAGGATATCAGAATCCATTTTACACGTCATATTATAAAAAAATGCTAGATGAGGTCGACGTTTCCTAACTGGCTATTCTGAGAAGAAAGGCTGAAACAAATTCAGGGGTCACAGTCAGTCTCTTTTAAATTCCAAACAAAATCTTGTTTAAGAAAAAGACTATAAAAACTTAAATTATTACTAAAAATCTAAATAACGACTTATCTGGAAATTATATCATTAATTCTCTTAACAAGACGAGTACCTATGTACCTAATAAGACTGAAAATACTTGTTTCCTAAACCACAATAAAACAATAGCTGACAAAAAACCTGTCTTTTGAAATCACAAACATAAGCCTACAGGTAAATTATGGTCAACATTTGAAATAAACGGTGACTAAGAAGGCATTGATATACAGCATTACTATTACATTGTTAAATCGATTTATTTTTAATTGATGAGGCAGTGGGTTTGTTGATTTTCCGTGATTCTCAAAATCACTTTGAAGGTACTTTACCCCTTTGTAGTATGAGAAGGGGCTTGTGGCCGATCAAGTTAAGCTACACTTGCCGCGGTTGGTCCGTGGATGGGTGACCATCTGTGCATAACAAGACCCCTCCGTGCCTCGAAAAACACGTAAAGCCGTTGGTCGCGGCTGTCATTCGTGGATCTTTGACAGACGTTACGGGTCGTCAGAAGCCCGAAAGCCTGACAACCAGTCTTACCAAGGGTTGGGTGGTGGAGATCAGATAGGCAGCAGTCAATTACTGGTACTCAGTTGCATCCGGTTAGACTGGAAGCTGACTCCAACATAGTTGGGAAAAGGCTAGGCAGATGAGTATGAACGAGGAACTGTCTATCAGTTCAGACATGGCACGCAGGACTCGAGATATTAAGTGTCGCATCGTTTGTGGAGCAGCACCTCACTTCAAGGTCACTTCACCTAAGTTTACTTAACTTCTCTTTGTATAAAAATGTTGATGAGGTCGTCCACTGCGACCCACGACCACTTAAATACGAATACATGCTCTCAAAGAAGTAAGCCGCGCAGCTAACGTGGCCTAATGTCTTCGTGCACATCATATTCTACGTAGCAGTGTGGAAGGTCAATTATATCAATTTGGAGAACATAAAATTATATCATTAAAATTGTTTTTTCTTTCTGTTTCCAGGGAGGACTGCAAATTGGTGACATGCTGTTGGCAGTAAATAGAGACTCCTTATTAAACTGCAGTTATGATGCAGTGAGTATTAAAAGGCTTTACTTAAAAACTTATGGTTGAACTATTTTGTAAACCGATTTGTGTAAGCAGCTTCTAAAAATTCAATTCAATTAATTTTGATTGTCCAATCCATAATGTACACATAAAGGCGGCAAAATAAATAGAAACAATTATGGATCCTGTCGGGCACAGCAACATTTTAATTAAGTAGGAGAGAGGAAGGGCGCTTTTATGATTTTCCTTATTACTAAATATATATATATTTTTTTTTTCTATCTGTTTTTTACAACAGTATTAGATATTATAATATTAACTTTCATTTAATTTATTCTCTGAATATAATATTGACACTTTGAAGTCAGATTTTGAAATTCACTCATCAGATAAAAAACGATCGTCAAAGGTCCCGCTGCTATGTTAACTAGCTAACACAAAAACGCTATTGTCCATTTTGGATAAACAACTGCAATATTGGAGCTTGCAGCATGTGAGGAAACTGATCACTATGCCAACACGAAATTAAATGTATATTGTCATCTAGCTAACAGATTGTTTTTTACACATCAGTCTATGTTACGCTATCTTTTCAGTTCTAAGCTCATTGAACCACCTTATCTTTCCAGGCGGCAGCCAAGCTCAAGCAGACAGAAGGCGTGGTGATCCTCACAGTGTGTACTCCGAACCTGAAGGAGCCGGGAGAAGAGTCCACCGCTACCACACCCGGGACTCCTGGAGCTGGTCAGTTAACTATTAGTAACTATATTAGGGCCGAGATTAATATTTGAGTTACTTAGTTAGACTTTGGGTTCAAAAAATTAAAGAATAACGTTTATTTGGGCACAGTTCCTGAAACACAAAATACAAATAACAAAAACGAAAAATTTCAATAGTGTGGGCCTTACGGCTGCGCTAAAAGGATTCATTTCAGCATTAATACCATACAGATGTTGTTTGACGCTGGTTTTCTAATGAACCTGTTAGGTATACCTAACGGGGAGTCAGTTTCAACATACATAAAAAGTGCATTTTTGTTTTTTTTTAATCTGACAAATTGTGGGTCGATCGACCTTCTAGTAATATAGTATCGAAACCACATTATATATGCAATTATAAATTACACCACATACTTGATATCGCCTTTTCTGACGATATTCAAAAATGAACGAAAACGGTCGCGAAAAAAATTCAGCTGTTCCCTACATTTTGACGAGTTATGCGAACATAAATGCTGCTGATTTATTTTCGCGACCGATTTGTTCACGGGGCCGCTGAACGACGAAGTGTTGTTTTAAGAAAGCCTCCATCTGTGAAAGCAGCCTGTTATTGATGTGGTAATTTATAATAAAGTCCTTCAGAACGAATTTTGGTCATGGTGACCAATCTCAGCGAAGAAGAATCTTTCGGCGCGGGAGATATTATAGTGCAGGCGTGTGCGCACAGACACAGGTGCACTCTCTCTTCCCTCACTCTCATTGTCCGATGGGCTGGCAATCCGATACGACTGGAGAGAGATCAGGCGCAGAACCAATGTCGTTTGGCGGATTTATAATATTAATAGTTGGTCAGCATGCGCTTCTATCCGAACAAATTGACTACCGCTGGCGCCGTTATGGGTCTAACCTTATAGAAGAAGATCAAAAATATCTCAATTATGCCTGGACGTTTTTCACTAACGGGCGCCCATAAATAGGAAAACTGGTTGTACCTATCGAGATCTATAAAGAAACCCTTTTCACAGCAAGCTGATACTAGGTATTTTCATTAATATAATGTTTCTCTTCCCAGGCGGCCCGCCCGGCCCCGGCGAGCCCCTGGCGCCCAGCAGGCCGCAAACTCCGCGGCCTGCTCCCTCACCTGTCAAAGGTATGTAGACTTTAGTACAATGGAGTTTCCCTTGTAGCCAGCAGACCGTAGACTCCACGACCGTACACTCTCACCTGTCAAAGATTAGACTTTATCAAAATCGAGCAAGGTTTGTTTTCCCTCGCCGCCAACAGGCCGTAGACCAATTTCTCAGTAGCAGTTTGTGCTGCTGGGGAGTTACGGTGCTGATTCTCAGCTTAATGATGATAACTAATGATTTTGTTTTATCAAGTAATATAATATTCTTCACCTATTTCCAGTGGAACCACCTCCGGACCCTGCAACAGCACCAGTGGCTCCTAACGTGGACACCGTCATAGAGATCAACTCCGCTAATGAAGTGCTCGGAGTACTGCTGCTAGGAGGCAGCGATACGTTAATCAATGTGAGTACTGTTAAGGTTGTCTGCAAAAGAGAACCTCACACCATGCAGGCTGGTAGAAAAATGAGACAGATAACATTTGGTCACTCTTTCTCGGTGACGGCTGCGGTGGACAAACGCCCTGGGATATATATTAAAACCTTGAAACTTCATAAATATCTTTACTTTAGTCTGTCTCTGAAATCAGTCCGAAAGAGTTCTCGTATGGATACTATACGAAAAGGCCAAAAAAGAAAATTACTCATATGAAAAGTCCCTATACACTATTGTATACCACATTATAAAAATATTTCCAATCAGACAATCACCCATCATAATTTATATTTTCCGTTGCAGGGAGCGGCAGCAATAATCCTAGATGTCTACAATAACGGTGCGATCGCTAAAGACGGTCGTCTGAAACCGGGAGACCAGATCCTCGAGTGCAACGGCATTGCTATCACCAAGGAGATGGCGCACGAAAGAGTGTGTCTCACCATCAAGCAGAAAACTGCTAAGGTTCGTCTACTTGCTCTGTATCTATTCCACTGCAGGGCAAAAGTCTCTTCTCATATAAAGATGGAACTGCAGCATTGATCATTACGCTAGTTTACTGGGTTCTGGTAAATCCAAAGTATTCAGTCCAGCTTTTTCATCTGACCAAGATTATGTCTGGACTTTAAAAGAGACTGTGACCTCTGAGTTTGTTTCGGCCTTTCTTCTCAGAGTAGTCAGATAGGAAACGCTGACCTCATCTAGTTTTTAAAAATATGATTGACGTGTAAAAGTGTTTGTACAAACCTACTTACAGGAATAAAATCATTTATCATTCTTTTATCATTTCCTGATATTTTTGTTCCACATCCAGTTCCGACTCTGTTCAGATCACTTGTTTAACGAGATTGTAGCTGAATGTTTGTATTTATGCACAGCTGATATCTAGTGGCGTCCTTAAACAAATTATTGGAAAACATGAATCGCTAGCCTGGATTCGGATGGCACGTTACGACTGTATTATTATTTATTTTGCGATAATTCGATACCGCGTGTAATGTTAATTTTTTTTTTATTTTCAAAGTAATGTGTGGTTTCAATCGCTGTTGGAGACCACCATAATGAACTTGAAAACAAGTCTTTCTGTGAATATACGACGAGTTCATGTTATGTGAACACTTTGACGAGGTTTAAATCTGTTTCCATAACTTTAACAACGACTTCAATATTGGCCCCGATTTTGTTATTCACAAACTAAATTCAATTTAGGTTCAGTGCATCTTTTTCTCTCTATTTAATTAAGAAAAGGATAGAAGATAAATATTAGTTTAGTCCTTTCAAATTAGATAATCCCTATAGACAAGTTTAGACGTGATTAAAAAATTGGCTACTAAAAATACGTCAATTTACTTCAGGCGCTGACTAATTTGACAGGACTAAACTAATATTTATCTTCTGTCCTTTTCGTGATTAAATAGAAAGAAAAACATGCGCTGAACTTAAATTTAGTTTAGTTTATGAACAACATAATCGGGGCCAATGTCGAACTATCGACTAAATCATTTATCAGTTCACCACGGGGCCCTGGGCTGCAGCCCAAAAAGCCTTTAAGTAGATCCGCCCCTGAGAATCGGGGCCATTATCCTTTATTTTTGTTTCCAGCTAAAACTGACAGTGCACCGACCAGAGCCGCTGAAGTATGAGGAGATAGAGATCGACCTCAGCCGCAAGGCGGGCAAGGCGCTCGGCCTCACGTGCGTCGCGCCCGTCGCCGCGCCCGGCGTCTATATCGGACAACTTGTGAGTAGCACGATTATTTGCTATGACCACGGTCTTCCTCAAGCGGAGAAAGGGCCAGTGTCTTTCCTGGCAAAGAACCACATTTTCAACAGTTCCAGTTACTAACATTCCCGCGTCTCTAGATATATGAAATGGCGATCTTTGTCAAAACAAATCTACATCTTTATACGCATCTAAGAAGCGCACGACACAAAATAATCGACATTCTTATTTTTTAATGTAACTTATTTTAAAATTAATTCTGTTGCTATTAGTACCTACATTCATATATCAATTTGCACACCTCAGTAGGTTATAATACAATGTACCTTTCATTCTTATAAAACCTTTTTAACATGTATTAAGCAAATAAATGATTTGATTTGATTTGAAGAGATTAACGATTAACTCGTAGTACCATGCCATTAGCTAGCAGTTATGCTAACGACACGAGGGTGAAGAAGGAAAAAAAGGGGCTGTAAATGTTTTCAACGTCATTTCTTAGCCTTGAACAATACCCACTAAAAAGCCATGACTTATCTTTGTTAATGATCGTCTAGAGCACCCTGGGCATTCAGACCCGCTACTAACCTGCTGACGGGCTACTTTTTACAACAGCAAGAGCACTTACTATTATGTATCCATATTGATGTCGATATGATAGGATGAAATCGTTTGTTTGTAACCATTAGCCAATAATTGACCACTTTGCTTTTTTTACTGCACCAGTGCTTGCCTCTGCCAATTTTTCTTCCGAGCTAAACCCCTAGAAAGCGTTGAATGATGTACTTTTTCGATGTTGCTTAAGTTCGAAGCCCTCGTACCCACGAGTTATTTTTTATTGCACATTGGATTTTTAACGCACTGCTTACCGCTGTGAGTTGAAAATCAAACAGTGTATTTTTATAACGAGCTGGGATGCACTTTGTTAGATTTTCAATGCTCTGTTCGACACCTCCGTGTTGAGTTTCAGCTCAGTGTGTGCATTTTCAACTTAGAAGTTGAAAATACGTGCGCGATAAAAAATCACCTGTGCCTATCAGGGTAAATGTTCTCTATTCCAGCTTCCTGGCACCCCTGCAGACATGGACGGTCGCATCCAGAGAGGGGACTTCCTGGTCGCAGTAGACGGCAAGGACGTGTCGTCAGCAGACCTGCTGGGTTGTGCCACCGCACTTAAACTATGCGCCAACAAAGCGACCATCAAGGTCAAGCGGTTCAAGACAGTTAGGTAAATGTAGCGTAGAAGAAGTTTTGGTGTCACCGTTTTTCGGATGGAAATACCAAAATTCTAAGGACTTTAAATGTGATAGTTTACAGACTATGAAAGTGTTTTATTCTTAATTGAAGAAAATACGGAAGATAAAGGAGTTGTAAATATGAATCTGGACAAAGGGGAATATTTGAAGATCATGGTAGGAAAGTCATAAAACTAAGGATTTGAGCATCAAGGACGAGCTAGACCGAGCCAAGGAAACATCGAAAGATTTATAGAAAAGGAAGAAGATCAAATGCATTTTATAATATAATTAATGTTTTTTTTAGAACAAGGATCAACGGTTCTTTGTCAAAACTTATGTGTCACATGTTATTCATATTTTTAGACAGATCACTTATGTATGTCGTTGATAGCATTACTACTCAAGATAACGTCACTTCTGATTTTATCAGCTGAAGAAAGAGATTACTCGAAATAATTATATAAGTACTTACTCGAATATAACATACATACTTGAACACTGACGGGTATACTTTAACTTAGTAAACTGTGACACCAAAACTAAGATATCTAGTATAGGTTCGATAGTTTGCAGAGCAAAAACTTTTATATAAAATTATTTTTGAACGAGTACGAAATCCATAGTTTTGGCTGAAATAACGGGGTACTCCGTATCACTTGCGGACATATGATTAGTTCGGGGCCCAAACTAAAAATGAATAACAATACGATTTGACAGTTGTCTCTAATACCGATGTGTTTTTGCCTGAATGAACAAAATAATTTGTCACTTTTTTGACGGATCAACTACTATCGAATGGCTCCGTATCTTTGTTGACGACCATAGTGTACACACACACGAGCGACACACGTCAACAGCAGAAGCAACTGCAGTCGTCGCCAACGTGTCGCTCGTGTGTGTGAGCGCTTTGAGAGAAGACTTCCTGGCGGAGTCTGAATTTCTGGTACACTTTGCCTTAAGGAGAGTGATTTTGATCTGCAAATATATCGGTTAATAACTTAGAATAAAATCTAGGCCAAATATAATAATACTACCTAGTTATTCAGTAGTTATTAACATCGGGTGTTGACAAGTGATTAGACAATAAATTACACTCATTCGATACATTCGTTCAGTTATACCGATTACAAAATTAATGAAAGGCTCGTTTAAAAAATATATTTGGGAGTTTTAACTTATAAAAGTGCGATATAAAGTTTGTCTTGAAAGTTTAGATGATGTCAATATTTCGACAGCTTTAAAGGAGCACATTTACGATAAAAAATAAAAAAAATAGTAATGTCAATAGTAAGTCATTGCAGTGTAACTCTTATTGCATTGTAATAAATTATAAATTAGAATGATTGCCGGGAATTATATAAAAAGCACGGCATCATTGTAATACCTATATATTGTATATTACAATGATATAAGAGTTACTTTGCCTTGGATTGCATTGGCTTTAATTAAATATCGTAAATTTACTCTCTATGGCTCTCGACCCCATATTGGAAAATCGTTTATTAGTACAGGCAATTACTATTAATTTATCGTTATGGCATTACACTATATTAAATTATTTTAAGTATATTTTATTGGGGCAATTACATGACGGGAGATGGCAATATTAAAAAACTCAGCGGATTTTTTATACAGCAACAGTGAAAGGGACGGGGAGGGGAAAATGACGCCTAATCTTTGTGTTGCCAATATAAAAATGACACTGCGTTTGGTAGAAAGTATTATTAAATGGAATATACCCATTATCGTCATTGCCCTAATGCACCTTACAATACGTCTAAAAGTTTTTTAGAAGATTTTTTTTTGTGAAAAGTTTTATTTGTTAATAAAGTTTAGATCAAAAATATTTGCCATTCAATTTTAAGATTTAGTTTTGCTTAGTCTAAGATGATTTGAGATTTAGATTTACCTATTTGCTAAGGCCGATAAAACCCTTGGTTTGTAGCTTAGAAAATGACTCAGTATTTTAGATTTGCAGTTTTTAAATACACCTTAATTCAGTACAAGAAAGTAGACTGTAGGAGTTTTAAATAGAGCGAAATGTTAGCATTTGTATTTTTTTTTTGCAATCTTTTTTAATTATAATGATGATTATTTTGTAATACTGCATACTGTTGTTGCTGAAATAGTACATTCATAATGTTTAATTACCTATAGAAAATAAAGATAGCGATATTTATTTATTACAAATAAAACACCAACAATATATTTTACCTTTTAATTTATTTTCACAAACACCAAAATACTGTAAGTGCCACGTATCGCAATAATTTCGGAACACACCTAGCTATACACATTATTAATAAATAGTAATAATAATAAAAGTACACCCGCCCGTTTTCACTAATACTAGATGACATCTAGGTGAATGCCTAGTGTTACTGAAAATGGGAATAAATCTAGTCGTATCTATTAGGTGTCGTCTAAGTTGCCTTTTAGCGTAGGCTTCTCCACTATCATCGCTAGAAGCTAGTGTCCTACATAGTACTTTAAGTACCAAAATAGCACTATTAGGTGACGCACTTAGCACTAAGAAAATAAAGCTCTTGATACACGAACTGCGAGCGCAAAGCGAGGCACTATAGAAATACGAAAGCGATTATTTTGTGATAAAAATACAGAGTGAATCAGAAATGTGTGTTCATAATAAATTATTTAAGGGTGAAACAGACCATCAAACTGAACAATATCGCAACGTCGTAATCCTAAAAAAAATATCAGCTGCCCCATAAATTTGAGTCGCGTTGGTATTGAAGTAGCTGGATGAGAGTTGCCGAAAATCGAGTTGAATGGCGTGCAATAAGAAATCCAGCAGTAGACTGCTATAGGCTGATGATAATGATGAGGTATTGAAGTTTTGAACATGGGTCAAGGGGCACTGAGATGATGATGTAGATTATAATATTGATGTTTTGTATGGGGCAGCTGATTATTTTTTTGCGATTACGATGTTGCTCCCATGGAGAAAGTTGTTCAGTGTGATGGTCGGTATCACACCCTTAAATATGACCACACATTTCTGATACATTCTGTATATTAGAAATGTTGGCAAAGCTGTTTGATTTGTGTGTCAAGGGCTTAAATACACGTCATACAAAAGGCAAGACAATTTTCATCAATTAATTGACTGAGTTTGATGGATCGAAGCCAATGTACTGTCAATTAAGTAGAAGGTATGTAAGATCAAAGAATGCTTTAGCAAAGATCATTATGAAACAAGACAGAATTGATTTCCTCGTTGGTCTAGTGGTCGCAAGCGCTGCTACTGAGCATGAGGTCCTGGGTTTGATACCCAGGTCGAGCAAAATGTTATTGGGTTTCTCCATCTGGAACTTCTCGCCCCCTATTACATGGGAAATAAAAGTAACTTGTAGGTGTACTATAGGTACCATCAAGGAAACTTACATCTGCTCAATTTGAAAACAAAATCCCGTGCACGCGATGACCACATCTGTTAGCAAGCGTTACTATAGCGGCCGAGTGTTGCAAGCAAGAATAGCCCTTATGGTGTATAGATGTAAGTTTCCTCGATGGTACACCTCCGCTTAACCCTGTGGGGAATGCAGGCGTGATGTTATGTTATGTAGATTTGAGTTTGACTGACGTGAATAGCTTCATGTATGACGCGAATTTTCTTAAAATAAAATAATTAACTAATTTTCTATGTACCTAAACAACTCTTCATTGAAATGTAACTTTAAAAAAGGGATTTTTCTTTGGATTATATATTTAGTCCTAAAACTTAGTTCCATTTCTATGTGAGGGTTAACATAAGATTTATGGAACACTGTCACACATCTAGGAAAAATAATGGTTAAAACCAATAATGAAGAATCAAACAAAATTTTATTATAATTTTAAATTAATTGTTATTATTATTCTATATAGCGTGTATCAGAATTAATCAGGCGTCCCATACATTTGGGTCGAGTAGGTATTAACCACTTTGTATGGGAAAGCTGATTTTTTTCGCGCTCACGATGTTTGTCCCTTGGATAATTTTATTCAGTTTCATGGTCTGTACCACACCCTTAAAGATAATATCTGATTTACGCCGTGTAATAAAAAAAATAGTGACGGTGTTCAAACTATAATTATGTAAAAAATACTATTTCGTAACTATTCAAACTTCGCTGATAGCTAATTTATAAACAAAAATATTATGAAAAAGCAAAACTTGCTACTTTTTATATAAATTAAAAGTTTAAAATAATGCATTTAAATAATGAATGGATTGCGTAGCATAATTCTAAAACATTGTAAAGTGTATAAAGTCTTTTCCCTTTTAAATAACTACATATTTAGAAGAAAATACTGTTAGCCTAAAAATAGTCCATTTTTCATCACGGTTCTAGTACGCCAGGACCAAATACCGTTATAAAAATATGTTGCCCTAATAATTTAAAATTACTACCAAATGGTAGAAAATAAGAAAAAAGAAAGCAAACGCAAAATATCACAATTCAAACGAAATAGGCAAATTTGGGCTTAGCCTGGCAAAGATGCAGCGTTTTACGGTAAAATTTTTGAAGTACTTTGACTGCTAAATAACTAAAATTTAAATTTTGTGTACAAAATGAGCAATGTATGTCAAACTTGCTAATTTTGGTCCTTTGGTACCAGAACCATTTAGATTTTTGTAGTAAGGCCTCACTTGTAGCTAAATCTTGTATAAATAAAATATTTATATTTTTTAAAGCTTTTCGAAAATAACACTAAACTGTGCCACGACAAAATTTTACATTTTAGACCATAAAATATAACCAAAAAAAAAAATGTTTTTTACTTAGAGTGCTTTTATAAAACAAACTTTAGTCAACTACATAGAGTAATGGATAATTTAAAATGATCCAAAACGAATTGACTTTGGTTAAAATAAAAATAAAAAAGAAATCTTGTGAAAGTTCAATTTAAGGTGCTTTGGACGTTCCAATTTTTCTCATTCACAAGGCAATTTAAATCTACCCCCCTTTTATATATTTTATGTCGTAACTCTTTTTGGTGGTATTTTTTTTGTGGTGGTTTTTTTGTTGTCTCCAAAGTAGAGTAGACGTTCTATTCTGCAAAAAATCTTACCGTGAAAACTTACGTGAAGTGAGATGTTATTCGACCTGATACTAGAGATTGACACAGCTCACTTCAAGCTCACTTTTACAGAATAGATCAGCAGGTGTGAAATTGGGACGTTTTTAGGCAATCCTACCGTGTTAATGCTATTAATACAGGGACAAATTAAATTAGCTAGCGAAACTCTGCAGACGTGATGGGTAGCGATATCTAAATAGGATAAAAAAAATGGATGATGTTTTTTTGCGCGTCATGTATGTGTAGTTTCGCTAGCTAATTTATTATTTTTCCCTTTAATACCAATTTAAATAGTATTCCCTTAGGTGTAAGTAGAAATTTGTGATCTTCATTATTATAAATAATAAAATCCTTACAGTTACTGTAAATGATCTAACCTTAGAGTAATGTAACTAACTTTTTTCAGTACTTATTTAGTTATATACCCCTTTTCCCTGTCGTCTAAGATTCGCCTTGATAAAGTAATTTTAAACTCTATTGTAATGAAGTTTAGGTGTATATTAGAATAGTTTCAGTTTTATTAGACGCGTTCTACTGTAGGGTCTTAAGATTTTAATAAAGTTTTATTGTTGGAGTTTACCTAATAATAATATAAACAGAAATTGTATGAGATAGTGATACTGTAATAAAACGTGCGCTTTTTTACATGATTGTTTAATTTTCTTTAAATATTTCAAATTATTCTGTCATCCTCTGCCTAGCCTTCTCTAAACTATGTTCAGCACGCTAATTGAGTAACACACATACAATCACAATCTGAATCATTTTGAGAAGTATATCGCTAATCCATTACTTCATATGTTTGAAACAATTGTCTGCTTCACATCGTAAATAACGCAATGAATAATGTTGAACTGTCAAAATGGCTACTGTTAGTGTGTTAGGCAATTACCCCGCAGGCAGCCTCCAGTTTAACCGGATGCAGCTTAATACCAGTATTTTCCATGGAGTGACTGCCTATCTGCCCTCCACAACCTAGTTACCCGGTAATATGCATACTTTTGGGCTTCGAATTACCCGTAATGACTTTCAAAGCATACTTAACATTTTTTCTGACTAGAAAATCAGCGTAGATCCAGGAAAGGAAAAAGGACGAGTAAATTAAAAGAAATCCAGATATCTTCGTATTCACTTTATTTGGGAACGTCACAACTTAACAGTAAGTATTTACAGGGTTAAGTTAAGTATTAAGTTATTATAAAGAATGAATATTATGCAGATCTTAATCGTTATTTTGTTCGAAAATCTACGTGTGGCGAAACACATCAAACTAAGTACAGCCCGATAATATAATATAATAATCCTTAAAACGGATAACAGTGGCCACTATATTCCGTTTTAAGGAATAAATAAAATTAAACAGTTTATAACTACCGTTTCTAATAATATTAAATATTATAATCTTGTGAAGCACAACTTAACGTGCTTATTTTCTGCATTTTCATTCTAAATTGTATGAAATAACCAAACAACGATGAGGGCGCCACTGTGCGGTCGGCATAGTCTTAAATAGGTAATAGTGGTTCCCAATAGAAAGTGTTTCGCCACAATAATGTGATGTAATGACTAGACAGTAAAATTAAGTACTAATAATTAAATAAGGTAGGATCATAATATTAACTTAATTCTAACAATAATTAATTTAAATCACAAATTGTTCTGAGCAACAATAAAATTATTTCTAAGTTATTTTGGTAATTTGCTTAGAGTTGTATTAAAAGAAAGTTTGGAACCCGTCACTGGTAAAGAAAATAACTAGGACAAGTAAAAGATATTAAAAAAAAGACCAATTCAAGAAATGGTCTTCCGAATCGAGAATTGTTTCGCTCAATCCAGATCAAGGGTCATAGAAAAACGTGAAGCGACAATCGTTTATGGCGAAAACGTCACGGTAGCCCTCTAAGTTCATATATATTGCTATTTGAATTAATATTTTCATGAAATATCAATCAATAGGATTATATGACCTTAAAGGGTTGTATTGATGATTTTAATGATTATGATTCTGTAAATTGTAAACTTATTACGGTCATGAATCATATTTAAATCAACATACAAACTGACCCTGATATGGAAATTGCAAAAAAACGTAAGCAACTTGGAATTTCGCGGGCTACCTTTATCGCATCCCCTTAAAGACTATCGCTGCGTTCTAAACAAAAGCTACACTGTTTGGGGTCTCGCCGTGTTGAAAATCCAATGCACGAAAAAAAAAATCGCCGCGGAAAAACGCGCCGGTGCAAACCGGAGCTTACCGAACATAAAATTACATAAAAACGCGACGATTAGATACGTATTTGCGCGACGATCACTTTTGTTTAGCATGCGGCCTAAGGTAAATTTTAATCATAACCTTGAGCCAAATACTAGAACATACATAATTTTTGTTCTTAGATTTGATTGAAAGTCACTGTATCCAAGTGGACTTAGAAGTCAATATACTTTACTAGATGACTTAAAATCATTTTTTTTTTAATTTACCCACATTATTTAAGCCTCTTCAATGTTTACATTTAAGTACACAACTTTTTAAGAATCTGCTTCAAGGTCAAACATGTCTTTATATAAATCAATTCATCCGTTCCTGAATAAAATGGCAACAGTTAGACACACAACCTTAGTTAATTCATTGTATTTTACATTAAAAATAGTAACAAGAAAATCTTACAAAGGCACATTTTAATAGTACATTTCGATAGAATAAGACTACGTAAGTCACACGTATCATATACTATTTTATAGGACTGTGTGACGTAAGAACGCATTTAAGACTATGCCAACCGCACAGTGGCGCCCTCATCGTTTGGTTATTTCATACAATTTAGAATGAAAATTCAGAAAATAAGCACGTTAAGTTGTGCTTCATATGATTATACGCGATATATAAACGGAATATAGTGGCCACTGTTATCCGTTTTAAGGATTATGATAAAACTAAACAATATAAAACTACCGTGTCTAATAATATTAACGTATAATCATATGAAGCACAACTTAACGTGCTTATTTTCTGCATTTTCATTCTAAATTGTATGAAATAACCAAACAAACAATGAGGGCGCCACTGTGCGGTCGGCATAGTCTTAAGTCACGTTTTTCTGTGTAAAGATGGAATAAAGTCACAGAAAAGCATGACTTAAGTGCGGGTTTAGGTCACACAGTGCTATAAAATTAATTTATAATCTTTCATTCGAATTCTTTTTTATTACTAAAGGCTTTAGTCTACTGCGAAGCTTTACCAGGCGCTTGCTGACTTTCCCCGAAGAATTTCCCGTTGGGTTCCTCAAATCAGGCATCGACTTACTTTCATGGACCGGCAACGGTTCGATGGTCTTTGGTCCAGTTCCATAGTACCTTGGCATACTGTAGTCTTCCTGATACATCATTGCTGATTGTTGTTTTATACTCTGCAAGCTCGTGTCTCCCTTGTATTCCGGCAACGAAGGCACCTCAGCAAAGAATCTTGGTAGATTGTTACTCTTTATTATCGGAGTGTCAGGCAGTTGACTCAGTTTCAACTCTTCCGTGGCTGACATAACTCCAACCATTGATTTGCTCTTAACTAACGGTGGTTTTTCTGGTGCATAATGTTCCGAAATATTCAAGAACGATGCACTTCGGTGTGGTACTCTTGATAATACCTTGTTCAATTTGCTCGGATCTATGTTTTTCAAACTATCGACCCTGTTTATCATTGGTCTCGATAATTTTCCGCTGCTGTCAACTCTATCCAAAGTCTTAGAGCTATTACTTCTCGGGAACTCATTATCTGCTCTCATTCTTAGAATGCCTTTCACACTCTCAACTCTTGGTAAAGAGAAAGCAGATGGTAAAGCCATAGAAGAAATTGGGCCATAATGGTAAATAGGACTGAGAGTTGTGATCTTAGTTTCGTCTTTAATAGTAATAGTACTGGGTTTAATAACGTCTTGTTTCTTAACTGCTACGTTCATTGTCAAGCCTTCCTCGGTATCCTGGCTTTGTCGGTCACTGTCCTCTTCTTCGTCAATCTTGAACATGTCGTGGTTAGCAAGTTCATCTTTAAACATAATTTCGATGTCAGTGACTGGTGAATTGATCTCGTCCTCGAAGTAGACCTTGGTCCTATTGGGCCTATCTGATAGATAGTCGGGTTCGGATTTGGTTTCCAGCTCGTCCAGTGAGTTAGTGCTCGCCGTTTTAGCTTTCAATTCGTGGTCGTCTCTAAATATTAGAGATTTAGAGAATACCTGAAAACCAAAGGAGAATATATTAGTGTTGATTACTAGAAATTCGCTTTAGTTTTGTATTTAGTATAATAATTATGAAACTTGAACTTAGTTCACAGATGACGGAACATCACGTCGCAGTGTCGGTATCGTGAATGTCAGTTGTCGGTGTCACAAATGTCAGGTGACGGTGTCGCGAGTGTCAGGTATCGTGAGTGTTAGATGTCGTGAGTGTCAGGTCTCGTAAGTGTTAGGTGTCTCGAGAGTAACGTGTCGATATCGGTGCGTCAAGTGTAAGGTGTTGACGTCACGTGTCGGTGTCGCAATATTCAAGTGTCGGTTTCGCGATTGTCAGTGTCTGAGTGTCATGTCACCTGAGCTGTCTGTAATCTTGCATCAGTTTCTCACCTCATAAAGCTTGTCAGCATGCAAGGGCACCTCGTTGACCTCCCTGCCGGTGATAGCTCGCGGAGGCAAGTGGTTGTTGTTGACCGGTTGCTCAGTGACCACGCTATCGAGGCTTGCTCCGTTGTTGACGTAGCCGTTCGTGTGGGCTGCATCATCTTCTAGTCTAGAAAGAGATAAAAAGGAGATATTGATAAAGAATTCCCATTAACTTTGGCGAGATTAAGAACAATGCACTTCGGTGTGGTACTTCATCGATTAACTGGGTTGTGGAGGTCAGATAGGTAGTCGCTCCATGTGAAATACTGGTATTCAGCTGCATCCGGTTAGACTGAAAGCTAACCCCAACATAGTTGGGAAAAGGCTAGGCAGATGATGGTTAACTTTGGCGAGATGTAAATAAGAGGTTCGAATATAATTGCGAGATATACAAGATGGTGGGATCGGTTTTAGGGTAAGATGCAGGGACGAAACTAAGTGTAAACTCTAGCTTCCATTTATCAAAATTACGCCAAAATGCAGTGATTTTGTCAGATCGAAGAATAAGTTTAGGCTAAGTTTCATCTCTGTACCTATGTTAATTCTTAACACAAAAACCCATAGTGCTTCAAATTGTACTCAAAACTGTGAATGGTTTGGCGAAACAAAATTGTAAGCTTGGCAAGGAGAGGCTTGACGGACTTTGTGTTTGCCTAGCTTCAACCAGGAAGATTAATTGTTAAAGGAGCTTCGGCAACCATGTGCTGTGTTCGACCATATTATCGCTTAATCTACAGTTTCCTACAAGAGCGGTGGCCGCCACATAACGGCTGCAGTGACGTCTGTCATGAAAATTATGGCAGCGAGGTTTGACTTACGTTATCAAAAAACGCTTTCTAGGAAATATCCAAATATATTTTTATATTTTTTTATCTTACGGCTACATTGTCGCGCTAACGTGAACTACACTTCGCGCGCTCTCTCTCGCACACAGCTCGACGTCGCGCTGTGCAACAGAGAGCACACAAACTGACTTTCATAATGTTTCAGAAACGTTATTTGCTGGTAAATTACGGACGCTATGTGGCCGGCCATCGCACTTCTAGGAAACCGTAGCTTTACAATAAGGTCAGATATCGGATTAAAAAAAAACATTCGAAGATGACCCTTTAAGAAAAACCTGAAAGATAACTAGTTCCCATTATTTTATTTTATTTATTTACTTTAGGAAAACGTACAGCTAAAATATAGTAAGTAATACTTTATTAGTTCCAAAGAAATCGCGTTGACTATCAGCACGTTGTTTGAATGACCTGACCAGCACATTTTCTCCAACAACTTCATAAGTGACACTACAGTTATTTTTTTTATTGTATCATCTTCACAATCTCAAGTAAATGTTAGCATACCAACTGACTATCAAGATCACTGCGTGTTTGTTCGTTTACGCACGGATCGGCGCGGCTTGTAATGTACAGACACCCGCACATCAAGCTACCCGAAACTGTCAAATTTTCCCAATCAACTTTGAACCTTATGATTTAGCGTTAAAGTTGGAAATCTATTAAAGAAGTTTTACAGATTGTAGTAGCCTGATGTGCTGGCGTCTGTACATGAACAAACAGAAGAAATCTGTAGGTAAGAACATGTATGTTAGGTGTGTAAGTTTATTTGTATTTGGTTGAAGCGCAAATGCTGGTCATAATTTTCAGTTTCTGAGTGCCGCTTTGGTCTAGTGATCATTAGCGCTTCTGTTGAGTGTGGTACAGTCAGCTGAACAACTTTCTCTATGGGACCAACATTGTAATCGTGAAAAATTTTCAACACCTGCTCCACCCAAATGTATGGGCCGATTGATTATTTTTTCTGGATTACGATATTGGTCCCATGGAGAAAGTTCTTCAGTTTGATGGTCTGTACCACATCCTTTTTGACCACACCTTTCTGATACTCGCTGTATAATGTAAAGTGTGTAAAGCGTCCCTATGTTATTTTATAAAAAAAAATATCATCATTATTTGTTTTAACGAGACAGATGTATTCCGTTTCGCTTGTTCGAAAAGTCGACGTGAAAATTGTATTCATTTCATTAAAGTTCAATTGGAACTAAATGCTTGAAACAAATTTTTTGTGGCCGACAATTTAGTATGTACGGCTACACTTATTTTCTCAGAGACATAATAATAATATTATATTGTTACTAGGTGATCCCGCAAACGTCGTTTTGCAAAAAAAAAAAAAAATAGTAGCCGATTCTCAGACCTACCCGATATGCACACAAAATTTCATACAAATCGGTCCAGCCGTTTCGGAGGAGCATGGTAACTAACACTGTGACATGAGAATTTTATATATTGTTATTATAGTACAAACGCCAGCACATCAAGCTACTACAATTTGTCAATTTTTTTTAATAGATTTTCAACTTTATCCCTAAAGTATAAGGTTCAAAGTTGATTGGGAAAATTTGACAGTTTCGGGTAGCTTGATGTGCTGGCGTCTGTACAATAATTGTATAGTTTAAAAATAAAATTAACTGTTCCATACATTTTTGACCGCGTAGGACTGCACTTTTCTTGCAAACAGATGATTATTTTTTGATAACCGACGAAAAGTTTCTATGCTCATAATCATCAACATCTGCCTAGCCTTTTCCCAACTATGTTGGGGTCGGCTTCCAGTCTAACCGGATGCAGCTGAATACCAGTATTTTACATGGAGCTCCTGCCTATCTGACCTCCACAACCCAGTTACTGGGTCTTACCCCTTGGTAAGACTGGTTGTCAGGTTTTCGGGCTTCTGACTACCCGTAACGACTGTCAAAGATCCACGAATGACAGCTAAGACCAACGGCTTAACGTGCTTTCCGAGGCACGGAGGGGTCTCGGTATGTAAAGATGGTCACCCATCCACAGACCAACCGCGGCAAGCGTAGCTTAACCTGATCGATCGACCTGTGCGGCTGTTATTATTTAGCCACGGGCCCCTCTATGGTAAAGTTTCTATGCTACGCTTCAGAAAGATGTATTGTATCCATGGTAACAGGCGCGACGATGTCCCTGCCAGCCTGCTGACATCAAGGCTGGCGGGACATCGTTGCTATTTACTTAATTTTACACTTAAGTATTCACAAGCAAATGAAATGTTATGCACATATCCCTAATCCATATTGTGACATTGATATCAGTGATATTATGTCAATAATTACCTAATGTATTATATACTAAAACCTTCCTGAAAGTATGTAGATCACGGTAATGAAAGAAACATCAAAATTTATTCATTAGTTTTTGAAAAATATTAATTGCGGACATACTCAAACATTAATACTACGTCGGTCGAATATAGAACATCCTTTTTTGAAGTCGATTAAAAAATACTTAATATCCGCATGTAAACATGGGTTTACATGTGGATATTTAGACTAGTGATAAGCATGGGCTTATCACTAGTTTGACAGCTAAAAGACTGTTGACGTTGGTCTTACATGGTTCTCCTCTGCAAACAGGCACAAACAATGATTTATAACACAATGCCACTTTACAATGCTATTTGCATATCTTTTACTAAGGAACATGCATGTTTTACATGTCAATCAAACTTCACTCTTCACGTTTTCCGGGTAGGCAGAAAGCCAGGGATGATTGCGTAACATACATGACATGGGAATTGATCGCAATGCCTTTTATTTTGACAGTTCACCCACGTTCATTGCGTTTTTACGTTGTTGAGCAGACAAATTTTCAAACCTATGAAGCAATGGATTAGGAATTTCCTTTAAAACCCACGGACATTTAGGTACTGAAACAGACACACACACATGTGTGTGCTGCTATATACACAACTAGCTTCTGCACGCGACTTCGTCCACGTGAAATTTCTTGCAATGCGACGGTGTGGGTCGGGGGCACAACGCCTCGGGGGCACAAAACCTGCCCGCGCTCTTACTTCGGTTCGTTTATCATACTTCTGTTTTTTTTTTTTAAATTTTTCTCGGCTGCTAAAAGTCCTAGCGTGATGTTAAATAGCCTTCCTCGAGAATTGGGTTATCAAATTCATTTTTTTTTTTCAAATCCAACCGTTACTCTAGAGATTAGCGCGTTCAAACAAACTCTTCAGCTATATTATTATAGGCCGACCGCATAATGGCTCCTGCAAACAGGCGCGACGCGAACCACACGAGGGGTGATAGTGTCACAAGTTGAGGAATCACTGAGCTCTTGGGAGAGCTCGCGCGGTACGGGAGGGGTGACCCGCACCGCGCTGCTAAATCGGGCAACGTCTCAGTTAAGCGGTCGGCCTATAGTATAGATTAGGGTATACTATAGGCCTTACTCGCCTCGTGTTACATGGAACTTGAACATAATATGTGGTGAAATGCGAGTGTATCTGTAGGTAACCTACACCTCTGCCCAACCCTACGGGGAACCAAGGCGTGATGATATGACAATAGCATCTGATGTAAGTGATACATGGAAGATAATGATATCTTCCTTGTATCACTACATATGTACCTACAAACATGAGTTTGTATCAATTATATTTTAATGGTTCCAACGTGACTGGCGTTTTAGATTGTATATTAAGATAAAGATGACACCATAGAATAGATGAAGATGATACCTACATTTGACGTTACTTAACTAGCTGCGGCCCGCGGTTTCACCCGCATAAGTGTCGATCATGTGGGAATATTGGAATAAAAAGTATCCTATATGTTATTCTGATGTATAAGCTATATTGCTGTTAAGTTTCATCAAAATCCGTTCGTTAGTTTTTGCGTGAAATAGTAACAAACATCCATCCATCCATCTATCCTCACAAACTTTCGCGTTTATAATATTAGTAGGATTAGTAGGACAAAGGAAATTGAGTTCATACAATGCAAAGATAGTCTTACAATCTTCAGCAGCTCCAACAGTATTTTCAAGTGTTAATCAATTAGTTGTGGAGCCTTTCGAAGGCAAAGAAAACCACTTCACACTAGGTGGAAACATTGCAGGGACTCAAGATGTCAGTACACATTAACATTATTTTATCTTTTACAAATAAATACTAAGTAAACAACGTAAATTCCTCGCTGTTTAAATAGTTTGCTATAGCTTCTGTGAGTAAATATATCGGAGGCGACATTCTGCGATTCGATTCGACTCGGCTTGGCGAGCTTAGTGGACGCGAGCCTTTATAGGTAAACCTCTGTCCAACCCTTGGAGATACAAGGCGTGATGCTATGTGTTTTTTTTTTAAATCGGTCAGGTACCTGCTAATGACTAATACTTGGTGTCACCTAAATGTACCTAATGCGTAAATATTTTAGCATGTTGGATTTTCAAGTCTAACAAAAATAATCAGCTCGACTCAGCGCCGAGCTGATTATTTTTGTTAGATTTGTCTCCGCCCCGATTAGCATAATAACTATTAAAACATGGGCAAAATTCACGAAAAAAAAATTTGGAAAATCTGAAGCGGTTGCAGAAATAGCGAGATAAAGCAAAAGGGTCCAGACTGAGATGGTACTGTCATTTACTTCGACGAATAAACGATCATGTCGTGAACAAGTGCCTTTCCATGGCTACAAAGAAGAGGGGAAGAGGAAAACCTTAAGCCACATGGATGACGAAGGTCCAAAAGGACATAATGGAACTTTTTTTTTGTGGATGGGAAATCATCAAATGACCCCTCCCGCTCTGGGTGGAGCAGAAGGGAGTGTCAGACTCTTCCTGACCAAAACCCACGCGTGTTCCTTCTTTAGCCCTTTGTGTTCCGGGGTAGCGGTAACCCTTGCGGACAATCCTGCTGCCCCGGCAGGCTTCGGCCCTTACGGGCCTCTTCCTTAATGCTGACATCTCTTTGAGGCGCACGTGGAACACGTATGCGCCGTCCGGCACGGGCCTGGTCCTGATCGGACGGAGGGTTACCCATTACTCTCCGCCCGCAGGCCCGCGCCTACGGTGGCTGGGAGTCGTCACGCGGCTCCCGACGCCCGGAGCGTCTCCCGCGGTGGCTGGGCTGGGACGTGAGGCTCTCTCCCTCAACCGTCCCGCCACCTCCTTTGCTAGCATGACTGCTTCGACATAATGGAACTTGCGGAAGATGACGCACAAGACTGAAATAAATGGCGTCGCATGATTGGGAAAGTCGACCCACGTAACGGGAAAAGGCGAGGCCAAAGAAGAATCTGAGGCGGTACGATGTTCGCCTGATCAGCTAGTGCTAAAGTGCGCGCAAAATTTGTCAGCGCGCGGCCGAAATCGGAAATAATCGTTTATCGCAATGTTGACGTTTATGTCAGGTGTTAAGAGTTGTTTTCCAAAGTAAGTAATCGCCATCATTATGCCGAAAGTGATTAAAAGTGCTGGCAAAGATATAAGGTCAAAGTAACGTCGCGCGGTGACTTATCTTGCGTGCAGTCTAATACATCATGATGTTCCTTACCATCTGAAAGATACAAAGGTCGCTGACAATCAGTCTCCATTCAGTCATCATCTGTGTTATCAGTGATCGTTATCGCTCATCTTGTCGCAACATCAAAAAACATGACGTCACACAATAAATTCTCAGTCTTCATATCAATACATAATTTCTCGAACCATGAACATACTTGGGTAATGGCTTCAGAGATGATAATATTATAAGTGTCGTGTTTATGCCACCGGTGCTTTCATATTTTTAGTCAATTTTCTAAAAGATTGTTAAAACTACTTGTATGATGTGAAAGGTATTTAGATTAAAAACAAGATGAAAAGAGGTCTGATTAAAGGCTCTTTACACTACAGGGTGCGACGTGATTCTGGTAGAAAAATGTCCAAGAAATGGGTTACCACTTCATGGACATTTTTCTACCGTTACGGACTATACCTATTACTGATTAGAAATACCAATAGCACAGGTACTTTGTCTGGTATCGGTATCACACCAACACCAATGGCATCAGTATTTCTAGCTCTGGTTGCTTATAATGAAATCTAGATAAGTACTTTTTTTTTTTTTTTGAGGATGGGAAATCATCAAATGACCTCTCCCGCTCTGGGTGGAGCAGAAGGGAGTGTCAGACTCTTACTGACTAAAACCCACCCGTGTTCCTCCCTCTGTGTTCCGGGGGTAGCGGTAAGTGGTAACCCTTTCGGACAATCCCGCTGCCCCGGCAGGCTTCGGCCCTTACGGGCCCCTTCCTTAATGCTGACATCTCTATGTAGATAAGTACTTGGAACTTACTTGTAGGTCGCGATCTTCTTGTCGAAGCAGAACCTCTCCTCGCAGCAGTTCCAGTACATTGTCTCCAGACAGCTGTGGACAAGAGGACACCATTACTTCTGGATATCTATACTAATAACAAAGCTGAAGAGTTTGTTTGTTTGAACGCGTTAATCTCTAAAACTACTGGTCGGATTTGGAAAATTCTTGAGCAAGGCTATATAGGTACGCTATAACACTTAGGAGATGAGCAAAAAAGAAGTTATAGAGATCGCTAAGTGAAAACGAAGTGACAGCGCGAGCAGGTGATACGATGCGACGAGGTGGTTCGGGGGAGCAAGGAATATCACGCGCACGAAGTCGCGGACAGAAGCTAGTAAGATATGCAGGTCTATACAGCCTATCGATTCTGTAAAAATCTCACCGTGATAACATAGGTGAAGTGAGCGTGAAGTGAGCTATCAATGGAGGCAATCCCTAACATCAGGTGGAATGACAGCTCACTTCACCTTAGTTTTCACGGTGAGATTTTTACACAATAGCACTGCTGGTATATACCAGCCCTTACACGTTGTACAAAAGCCCTAAATTCTGCAAGGTTCTGACTCGTTAGAGCATGTTCGAATCGTACGAATAGAATACCCGGCTATTTATTAAAAGATTCAGGTACCATATTAATGAATGGTAAACGAAAAGATCATGAGATATACGCTAGCATTAATATCGATATGAGGTGATCGAGGCTTGATCCTCCTCTATTAAATATGAGTGTAGAAGCCTGTTGATTCCTTATTTAAGCTGATTATGCCACTACACTGGCTCATCACCACACCAGGCCTCTCGTGCAGGCACGCTTCACCTTCAACTGTTTCCCGCCATTTGTGGTGACTGACAGTTGAATTTGTTGACATTAGTGACAGCTTCCTCGCATGAGATAGTGTTTACATATCTATTAAATAGATACAATACAATGAGAAGAAGGCTTTGCTCTGCTGTGAGACTATATTATAGGCTGATAATGGCCCCGATTCTGTTGTTCACATACTAAATTTATGTCCAGTTCATCTTTTTCTTTCTATTTCATTAAGAAAAAGATAGACGATAAACATTAGTTTAGTCCTGTCAAATTAGTCAGCGCCTGACGTAAATGGACGTATTTTAACTAGCCAATTTTTTAATCACGTCTAAACTTGTCTATGGATTATCTAATTTGACGGGAATAAACTAAAATTTGTCTTCTGTCCTTTTCTTATTGAAATAGAAAGAAAAAGATGCACTGAACTTAAATTTAGTTTGTGAACAACAGAATCGGGGCCATTATTTTATTATTAATAAGTAAATTATAATGTGTTTTATCTTTAAAACACATAATAATGTTAAACTTCCTAGCCACATTCAAGAACTAAGCCTAAATAAATTCAAATCTTTTATAAAGCGAAAACTATGCCAAAAAGCCTATTATAGGTACTTTAAAAGACTTTATTGAGGACAAAAAGGCTTGGGATTGAACTGCGAATGTTGTTTTACTTTTATTTTACTATTTTACACTTTATTTTTTATAAATATCTATTTACATAAACAATGACATGAACATTTACCATTTACTGTGTAAAGTATTATATTATTTTATTTATTGTAAATGTGAGGACTATGTGGGTCATTGTTTCCGTTTTAATCATGGTCTGGCAGGTTGAGTAGTTTATGCGACTTACCCAAATGTCCTGTCTTTGGTATTGTTCGTCGAATCGTTGAGCTCCTTAAGTTTGAGTTGAGCTGCAGGGTTACTGACAAATGCGTGCACTGACTGGACAGGTCCGCTCAATCTGTGTGGTTCTTTCCTCAAAAGACCATTTCAGACACCAATCTACATGGTCTTCACATGATCTGACCAAGACTTTTTGTCTGGACTTTAAAAGAGACTGTGACCTCTGAGTTTGTTTCGGCCTTTTTTCTCAGAATAGTCAGATAGGAAAAGACGACCTCATCTAGTTTAAAAAGAAAATAAGATTGACGTGTGAAAGTGATTGTACAAACCTCATTACAGAAAATAAATCATTTATCATAACTTCACGCCTCTTTTCCCTAAGGTTTTCCCTTATCCCAATTTATTTGTGGCTTCTCTATTAATCGTCATCTCAGTAGTCACTCCCTCTCTAGCCATATCATCTTGCACACAGTCCATCCATCATTTCTCTGGTTTTTCCTTACTCGTAATGCCCATACATATCCAAAACTTAAAACAGTCACACCACATTCCTCCCGACATTTTCCTCATTTCTCCGCATCACACAACTGATTTCCACACATTGATAACTATCTAATTTATATTGATACCACTGTGATTCACAACGAAAACTTTATCGAATTTGACTCACCTGTTTACGAGTTAAGGTTACACAAAATGACAAACACAATTAATATTTAAGTACATTACAGATAACATAAAAAGCGTCCAATTAATAGTAATTATTTTTAAAGATGCGACTTTTCCGTCATGCCGTGACGAGAGAACTGATTCTCGAACAATAAAAAAAAAACATAAAGGTGAGTATACACTAGAGCATTTTCTACAACATTTCCAAGTAATGTAACGTTCTTACGAATGCTTCAAATACAAGCAAGAGCTCAATTTAAAAAAAACAATTATCATGTTGGTAATGTAACGTTCCAAAAAATGGTCGACACGGTGTTCGAAGTAATGCTCACGAATTAACTTGTAACATATTCCTTTCTATTTTGCTTTTACTCTTCTTTGAAATATCGGATCGCGTGTGATGCGTTTATCTAGCTCGATGAAATGTTACACAAATTCACTCGTTGCTGTTAAAAACCGAGCTGTAATAAAACGTCAAGGGTTGTGCTCATTGTTCGGTTCATGAAAAGGTGACACATTAGAGTGGCTCGATGTGATGTTACAAGTAAATTCTCTAGTCTATCCCCACCTTTACAGGCAAATATACGTCGTTGACAGTTCTTGGTAGTCAGTTGTTTTAGAATTATGTTTTTGTTAAGGAAATATTGTTGTTTTAAACTCATTACAAATACATACTTAAACTCACGCCTTCTTTCCAATGAGATAGGCAGAAACTACAGATTACCACCGGCTACGATCCTTATATACTTCTTTTGCTTCGTTTAAGTTCATGTACGCTGGTTGGGACACCTTTCCGAAGAAGATAACCAATAAGGTAACTAAGTATACTTCCTTCTACGGCGTCCACTCCCAGTGTTTCTACTCATATCTGCCTTGGAAATATCATCTTCATCTGCGTGTGGCTGATATTACTTAGCCAAAAGCCCTTGGAAATATATCTGTTATTATAATATACAATAATATCCTACTACAATATTTCCTACTTTTCCTACTAATATTATAAATGCGAAAGTTTGTGAGGATGGATGGATGGATGTTTGTTACTCTTTCACGCAATAACTACTGAACAGATTTGGATGAAATCTGGCACACAGATACACTATAACCAGGATTAAAACATAGGATGCTTTTGATGCCAATATTCCCACGGGATCGAAACTTACGCGGGTGAAACCGCGGAGCGCAGCTAGTAATAGATAATTCGAAGTCACGTAGCGGACTTAATAGACGCCTTTCATTCATCTTCTCAACGTGACCAAACTATCTAAGCATACTATTCACTACATCACTACATCTTCTTTACTCAATTAATATACTGTAACATAATTGACCTGTAACGATCCCACTGCTGGAACGGACGCAGGCTTCCCCTCTAAGAGAGGACGTGAGCCGTAATCTCCCCATGCCGCGCGCCGGGCCATTATTAAAATGTCCCATGTTTTAGAATTTTTTAATTCTAGGACATGCGGTTCGCTCACGTTGTTTTCCTGCCGATCGATTCAGTAAAAATCTCACCGTGATAACATAGGTGAAGTGAGCGTGAAGTGAACTATCAATGGAGGCAATCCCTAACATCAGGTGGAATGACAGCTCACTTCACCTTAGTTTTCACGGTGAGATTTTTACAAAATAGCACTGCTGTATCGTTTTGAGAGCAGTGGTGTGGTTTTGAAATACGCGCTCTGTGGTGAGACAGAGGTATCGCCTGCGACTTATGTCTCGTCAGATCGAACACAAGCAAGCACTACAACTACTTTGAGCCGCCGTTATAAAATAATTGGGATGCCTATGTTTAGTAGAATTTCACTAGCTAATTTTAATGACGTTTTTCGATGGCCTGTACCAGACGAGATCAGAAGTGGAGACCGCGTAGTGTGAAATGAAATTAATTATTCTGTAAATAAGATATCAGAATCACTTTCACACGTCATATTTTAAAAAACAAATAAGCTAGATGAGGTTGAAGTTTCCTATCTGACTACTCTGAGAAGAAAGGCCGAAACAAACTGGTCAGTGTGTGTCGCCCACCAGCTAGATGGACCGACAACCTTAAAAAGATGGCTGGGACAGACTAGATGCGAAAAGTGGAGAACAGGATGTTATGGCGCAGCATGGGAGAAGCAAATGTACAGCAGAGGACTGTGATAGGCTGAGTGGATTGATTGATTAAAGGAAAGCTATTACTAGTAACGGAAAACCATGAAATAAATTAATATTCAAGTGGCATACATTCCATCGGATTAAACACATGATGTTTCGTAATATTCTAATGCATATGACTGATAAATACACAGTTATGACGATAGAAGGAAAACCACAAAATATATCCCTCTGATACACTCTTGGTACTTAGTACAGGAATTGCTAAATAACTTTATGATGGATTGCTATACTAATAATAAAGCTGAAGAGTTTTTTTTGTTTGAACGCGCATATCTGTAATCTATAATCTTACTAATATTATAAACGCGAAAGTTTAAGGATGGATGGATGAATGTTTGTTACTCTTTCACGCAAAAAGTACTGAACGGATTTTGATGAAACTTTACAGTAATATAGCTTACATCAGAATAACACATAGAATACTTTTTATCCCGATATTTCAACGGGTCGATTCCGTGTTAATTATGCGGGTGTAACCGCGAGGCGCTGCTAGTGAGTATATAAAGGGAAGTTTGAAAGTGGAACCAGTGACAGGAAAGTTGAAAGGAAATCGTTTGTTTTGATATGGGCATATGATGAGGAGGAAAAGGAAGGACGCCCATACTTAGCAGTGGGTAGTACAAGACTGGTTATGATGATGATGAGGACTAAGACTTGGACGAGGCTCGCACAGACCAGGGAAACATGGCACAAAGGCCAGTCAGTAGAGGGTAGAACGATGCTGTCATTGATGATGATGAAGAGTAAGACTTGGACGAAACTCGCACAGACCAGGGAAGCATGGCATAAAGACCAATACTCAGTAGAAAAAAAAGGTAATACAATGCCATCAGTGATATTGATGATGCCTTACAAGTAACTCAATTTTGAAAAATATTTTGGAAAAACTTGTTTATTTTAGATACGGTACAATATGCGTTGTGCGATGGGAGGATGGCATACAATTGCCAGAATCGACACCCTAAGACAGAATAATTTAGCGCATAATAATAATAACAACGGGACATAATAATAACGGGACATAATAATAACGGGACCAGGGACGGAAGACGAAGAAGTTGGGAGAATGGCATCCTGGTTTATTAAACTCTTACTTTAAAGGTATGGTATGTTAAAAATAGCAGGGAAGACATGCACTGGTAGGGAGTCTAACATTTTGGCATATAATAATGGTTTAAATTAAAGCTTTAGTAATCCCAGATAATAGTTAATTCTCATCTTTAATTATTTCTCAGCAGAATATACGTAAGGTCTTGCATAACACTGATACACGTCATCCGGTGACTATCCATAAACTTGGTAACACGCCTGGCTCATAGAACATCAAGATACTAATCGGGATGTTTAGCTTTAGCTAAACATATACCACCACCACCTCCACCAGCAACTACCACCATTAACTGTTGTTTACAACAGTTTGGATCAATGCAATCACTTTAACGGAATATTAATTATAGTTAAGGCATTGACACGTCACTAGCATGTTATTATTAAAGTAATTAATTCGCGGGGTCTTCCCACCGCCGACAAGGAAGCGAGCTATTAATGATTTTCGCTCAAGAGACGTACCTACAAAAGATTGTGTGTCCCGAGTAAGTAAAACAGACTCATATATATAATATCAATGGCAGAATACTCGCTATGAGACTCACTCTTGGTACATACGCATACCAGCGAGTAGTGGCTCGTCGCCGTCGTACACACTCGCTCCTCGTTGCTCGCTGACTCGTTTGTAGTTTTTAGCTCTAATTGCTTCTCGTTAATCGCCGACGCTTGAAGGAGCCTTAGTTCTTAATGAAGATGATAGAATAAAACGAACACTATGAACTATATATATAGTTACATATATAAGAACTAAAAGTTTTACTTCAAATAAATTCGTCAAGAAGAATATGTTTCACAGATATCATAAACTGTTCGTTTCTGGACACAAATTCACAGAGAATCACTCGTTTTACACAGATCCTGGTTCTACAAGAAACGCTTTCCAGAATGCACTGTAGCAAAAAACACTATAATACGTTTAAAATTTCAAGTAGTTTCTACGGTACAATTCCTTGGTACGTTATATCGTGCACTAAGAATATACGCGTCGGTCGAAGTATTATCTTGACACTGACTGACACTATCAGAGTGTAGGTGCTTCGTGTAGCGCGATCATCTGCGGTTTCAAACGTGGTAATGTTCCTATGCAGTGGTAATACCTAATTAATGATTTTAAAACTATAGTCGTACCTATATCGTTGGTCTAGTGGTCGCAACCGCTACTGCTGAGCATGAGGTGCTGAGTTTGATTTCCAGGACGGGCAAAATGTTATTGGGCATTTCCTTCTGAAATTTCTCAGTAGCAGCCTGGAGTCTGGATTTGTGCCCGGTTTATAGCAATAGGCTCGCCCCTATTACATGGGACTGAAACATAACTGGCGAAAAACTTCAGAGATTACAGCCGTGAATATGTTATATCTAGTATATAGCGTAGTCTTGCTTAATTTAGCAGACAGTGCGGGTGTGGTTTGCAGTGGCTGCAGCTACGACTTATAACATGGAGGTCGCAGTTTCGTACCCAAGCAGGCATGCACTTTACTTTGTGTAATTAAAGTATTTATTTCATCAACAATGCTCTCAAAAAAATTAAGAAAAACATTATGAGGAATAGATATGTAATATGTTATATATGTTTCCCTTAAATTTTTGCTTCCAGGATTAGACTAAAATATTCGAAGACAATCTCAATCCGCACTGGGCCCGCTTGGTGGATTACGGCCCACTCTCTCTCATATAAAGTTGGCTTGCGTCCAAGCAGTGGGAACATCTTGAGCTGGTTATGAAAGATTTAAATGTTCTTGTATCGCGAAATGAAAAAATGGAATGAGAATGCTTTAATGTCTTTTGCGTGATCCAGAAATTGCAGTGAAGTCTTGAAAAATTAATCTGGTGATTGTTTTCACCTATTTATAGACGAATGAAGTGCCTAATGGTATATGATGGGCCAATTATACTTGATAACTTAATTGCGGTTATTACGTTTAACTTGCGGCATTGCTTGTAATTAAAGATTTACAAGGAAAGGAAGGCAGGCTATGCTCGGAGTTTCTTTGAAGGATATAATTAGAAATGAAATTATTCGGAAAAGAACTGGAGTTACCGACGTAGCTTACAGAGTAAGCAAGCTGAAGTAGTAGTGGGCTGGCCATGTCTGTCGAAGGACCGATAGCTGGTGGAGCAGACAAGACCTGGAGAAGAGACTGTATAAGTGAACTGTCGGACGTCCCCTAGTTAGATAGACCGACGACCTTAAAAAGGTGGGGGACGGACTGGATGCGGAAGGAGGAGGGCATTGTGTTGTGGCGCAGCATGAGAGAGCCCCTTTGTCCAGAAGTAAGTAGACTGTGATAGGCTGAGTTGAAGGAAAGGAAGGTTTCCTCACATTTCATAACATTGTCCTAGACCGTCCATCAATTAGTAGCGTCAAAAACTAACTTAGCTTACTCAGTTAATGTAAGGCATGGAAACTCTGACTCCATTTTACAAAAGTAGCCTAGAACATCGACCAATTGAAGAGCAAAGAGAAATTTATATTAAAGAAGTAGGTATCTATTCATTCCAAAAAAAAGAGCTGGTTGCCCGGCGACGAGGTGGGCAGACCACATCGCGGGTAGATGATGGATGAGGCTGGCACAGGAGCACGACGCCCTCCATCTAGCAGAGCACAGGAGCCGGTGGAGCGTAGTGTTCCACCCGCGCTCCTGTTGAACGTCGCGGGGGGAGTCTTACACCTCACCCCCCCGCGGACTTGAGGTGGCCTGCAAAGTCGGGCCGGCACCAGCCGTGGAAGGAATCGTGGAAGGCACACAAGTTTCCATGATCCCCGGTCCAAGTGAGGAAGGGAACACCGGGGTGATTTTTAACCGACTTCCAAAAAGGAGGAGGTTATATGTTCGACTTTATGTATGTTTTTTTTTTTAGTCAGAGTTTTACAGATCCCTCCGCCCGCCCCAAGGCGAAGGATGTCCATGAGGATTTTTCACCCCGGAACAAAAAAAGGAACATAAGGATTGACACAAAGAGAGGCCTACGCCCAGCAGTGGGGTAAAGTCAGGCTGTAGATAATGATCTATTTAAACAATCTACAAAAAAATATGCTAGATCATCTCGCAACTTTAAAGTAGATTATCGGAAGAACACCCTGGCGTTTTCTCCCAAAAGACCCCAGTAGATATAGGATTCGTAATATCCTCACAAGAAGAACATCTAAGAAGAAAGTTTAAGGTACTTACTACTGGCATGACTTGCACAGCTTAAGCAGCATCTTGAGCTGTTCACATAGTGTCCGCAGGTGCTGATGTCGATGCTAGTCATGGAGACACGTGCTATTATGTCCCTCTTAAAAAACACCGCGTTCCTGGAACAAGAGAGGTATATGTTTACAGAAGAATGTATACCTACGGTAAATTAGGTTATCTATGACTGATGATAGCAATATTGCGAAATATGCTGCTGTACACAGAAGGTTCTTTTGACGCGTGGCCAAAATCTGAACGAATGCCGCAATCTTTTTTTTTAATACATTTTGCACAATGTTTACCAACAGTATCACCCTGTCAACGTCTTCGAGCACCAAGAGATCCTTGTAGCACTCCATCGACTTTGGTGTGGTGCCAGAGTTTTCATACAGAGAGGAACGAGCAATGATGACACGATTGCTCATCGTATGCAGGTGATTTCAAACTATAAATGACCAGTCAGACTTTTCAGTATAAACATAACATCATGCGTGTATTCCCCGAAGGGTTAGGTATAGGTGTACAGCTTTAACATCTGAGATCATGACTCAAAAATATATAGGCAATGGTAAGTTTCTTATAACTCTAAAGAGCTTTGCCTTACAATAAATTGTAAACAATCTGTGACATTATAAATATGTGATTACTTAAATCCGTAATATTGCTACAAACAAAGACTCAAAAAATTGTGCCCAAACCCTTGTTTATATTATTTAGCGCAAAGTTAAGTTCACACCTATGCAATTTTTCTATAAAAATATCTTGACAATTTGAGATGTCTCGATTTGCTGTCCTAAATTCTTTGAACAATCTATTTACAGAGTAAGCTTTTTCTTTGAAACCGATTCAATTTGATTTAGTCAGTTATGACATCCTTCAACGGCAACATTGCATTATTACTCGTACTTCTGCTCCGGCAAGCCAATATAAATTTAATAGTAAAGGCCATTTAGTTGAATATTCAAAGCTGTATAGATATTTACGACTCCTAGGTTGCACCAAATATATTGAGTATTTAGATATTTATGTTCCGAAGAGTAGTCAGATATTTTTGACTGCACATCCGTAACATATTTATGAACAGTTTAATGATAACATTTTATTGTCTAAGCTTGTATAGAACTATAAGATCAAATAATAAGAGCATATAATATTTTGAAACGTCACTGGCAATATATTTGTAAACCCGACTGTACCTATAATACGCCTATTACAGTCGAGTCGAGTCGCCTATGTCTACACCACTAAGGCGGAGGACATCGTAGAGTACATGCGCCAGAAGACGAGGTACACTCCGAGGGTGAAGTTACTGGAGTCGCACCGCAACGTCAACTTCTATCTGTCCGTCTCGTCATGGAAGAAGACTTCTGGCCGCAGGCCGTGGACATTTAATTATACACGCCATAGGTATATGAACAAAATATCGTAAGGAAAGCTTAGAGTGTGGATGTGAATGGCTATAAAAGTAGGGGAAGACCAAAGATACAATGTATGGACTGTGTGAAAGATAATAAATAAATAATAAATAATAAATTCTTTATTGTCCAGAAAAAACATAACATAAATTGTAAACACACTATCCTCCACACTAGGATTCCCTGTGTCGTGGAGGGTAGTCTCTTTCGTCGTAACAAACATTGTGATAATTACGGGGATAACAGACAATAAAGTATAAAGAAAAATTAAGTAAATAGTAAAAAAAAGCAAAAGACAAAACAACAAAAAAAAAATTAAGTGCGAGTAGTGTAAGTGAGTGAGTTCATGTGTGTGTGTGTGTGTATGTGTGTGTGTGTGTGTATGTGCGTGTGTGTGTATAGATGATATGGTTAGAAAGGGGTTTAAAAGAGAAGTATGGAAGAAAAAGACATGTTGCGTTGACCTCCAACAAATTGGATAAGGGTTGGAGAATGATGAAGCCATGAGCATTTGCCATTGGGACATAACGGCACATGCTCATGGCTTCATCAAAATTCCGTAAATAAATATTATTGTGTCAAATATTTAACCAATTACAATACCCTTAAGTTTGTAATAATACTCTGTAAACAACAGAAGAAAACAAAGGCTCCGCACCTATTCTAACATTCCCAGCATCGCTAGACAGCTAGCGAAGAATGTTTTCAATAAATAAAGAAGGATGAAAATCATAATATGTAACAATATATAATACTAGCTTCTGCCAGCGACTTCGTCCGCGTGAAATTTTTTGCTCCCCCGACCCACCGCGTCGCATAGCATCGCCTGCCTGCGCTATTACTTCGTTTTCTGACTTTTTTCTTTTTGCTCAACTCCTAAGGGTTCTAGCGTGATGTTTAAAGCCTTCCTCAAGAATTGGGCTATCTAACGCAAAAAGATTTTTCCAATTCGAAGCAGTAGTTCCAGAGATGACCCCCTACATACAAACTTCACTTCCCTTCACTGCTCTGCTCCTATTGATCGTAGCGTGATGAAAAGTATACTATAACCTGCCCAGGAGTATGAAGAACAATTGTACCAAGTTTCGTTGAAATCCGTCGAGTGGTTTTTGTTTCTATAACGAACATACAGACAGACAGACAGACAGACAAAAATTTAACTGATTGCATTTTTGGCGTCAGTATCGATCACTAATCACCCGCTGATAGTTATTTTGGAAATATATTTCATGTACAGAATTGACCTTTCTACAGATTTATTATAAGTATAGAAGATATAGATAACTCTCAACATGACATCTTCATCATCCTGACATGGTAAACTTATACTGATTAGATTGAATGTGTTAATAATATAAGTATATTAATGTCTTTATTATTATAGCTAAAACTGTTTGCATGCCTTAGTTAAGGTAGTTAGAAGAGGGTCATTTTAAACTTAGGTACATCTGTAACTTACACCTACTTTCTGTGCAAATGAATAACTATTCTATTCTATTCATGGTTTTTTTTATGGATGGGAAATCATCAAATGACCCCTCCCGCTCAGGGTGGAGCAGAAGGGAGTGTCAGACTCTTACTGACTAAAACCCACCCGTGTTCCTTCCTTAGCCCTTTATGTTAGCGCTTATAGCGGTAGCCCTTTCGGACAATCCCGCTGCCCCGGCAGGCTACGGCCCTTACGGGCCCCTTCCTTATTGCTGACATCTCTTTTAGGCGCGCGTGGAACACGTACGCGTCGTCCAGCACGGGCCTGGTCCTGATCGGACGGAGAGTTAAGCATTACTCTCCGCCCGCAGGCCCGCGCCTATTCTATTCATGCATGGGGTTCACTGCCATTTTAACTGGATGCATCTGAATATCAGTATTTTACATGGAGTGACTGCTTATCTGACCTCCGCAACGTAGACACGATACCGTTTGGTAAGACTCGTTGTCAGACTTTCGGGCTTCTGACTACCCGTAACAACTGTCAAAGATCTACGAATCACAACCGGGACCAACAGCTTAACGTGCTTTCCAAGGCATGGAGGAGTCTCGATATGTAATGGACGACGACCCATCGACGAACTGACTGCGGCAAACGTAGCTTAACCTTCGATGGGCCCGTACGGCTGTTATTATTATTTAGCCACGAGTCCCCACTGTTACAACCTATTCCCCTAAGGTGTACAACCTTGTAGATCACAGAAGTGTGTTAGTGAGGTCTCATTAGAATACAATAGCATCGTTATGGCGTGGTATTCAGAACGATCTGGTCGATGCCTCGTTCAAGAATATTATCTGTCAGTTGGAGCTAGATACATAATGTCAATGTAATGTGTTCGTCGAAGGAAAATTAGGGCAGTGTTGTAGTGGGTGTCAAAAATCTGCTGTGGTTGGCCCGGTTCGTATATCTGTATAACTACGATTCGTTTTAGTTGTGGGGGATTTACACTAGTCGATTTTCGCCGTGCGGCTGGTCGCTTACCAAATCGCCACCCCATTTACACAGATCTAGTTCATTTTAAATCAAAATTTCAACCTTCATGTGGCGGGCGAACGCCTGCGACTAAGCTTTTTCATAATCATTTTTAGTCACCCGCCGCATGCGACCTGTTACCCCAGGGCATAAGTCGATACCTAGTCTAGGACATGCCATTTTAGTCACCAGCGACTCGGCCAAATTGCCGTTATGACAGTCGACTTTCGCTGCTATAGTCACCTATAAAGCCCGCATTACTGTATAAGTTTTTCCAAAGCGTTCAGATAAGGGTCTGATGCTAATTCAAAATTGTTTTTATATTGCCTAAGCCCGCATTACTGTATAAGTTTTTCCAAAGCGTTCAGATAAGGGTTTGATGCTAATTCAAAATTGTTTTTATATTGCAAAGATAATACAAAACTTTCGATTTTGGATACTGGTCTAAGCTTATCAAGCTTTAACTAAAGAGACACAATTAATAGGGTGTAAAGTTCACGCATCCGTCATACAAAAGAAAGGATCCTCCGACCAGACGGGTCGGGTGTCGTGTCTGGTCTGCCCGACGGAAGATTTCGGGATCTTTTATACAACGTGTAGCGTTAAATGCGCAAAACCTCATACACCCCAATTAGGGCATTGAGTTAAAAGCATAATACAATGAATAAAACAATATTTTTTAAAGCTAACTATTTTTATTAAGAATATCGTTTTGATCCTAGCATTGCTTTATGCATTCAAAATTGAGTCTTATTGCCTTAAAATAAGACTTAATTTTCTTTGGCTCAATCGGTGGATAGTATGGCAAAACATAATTTTTGTAAGAAAAACCTATATTATATGTTACTGTAATCGATTCAGTAGTCAATTATAAACAAACTATTTTCAGGTTTTGCGCATTTAACCTTACACATTGTATATGTAGTAAACTTCGATTGCGCTCAGCGTGACCGTAGTTTACATGTGGCGATGTAGATCTAAGTATCTTACAACCGCAGTACTACCATGAAATCAGAGACTCGCCAAACAATAAAATAGTCGTGAGAAAACACTTATTGATAATAACTTCAAGTACAAGAGTATCTACTTTTATTACAAAGTCGGAACGTATTTTCTCAAAAACCTATAACAATATCTGTTTTATCACACCTTCCATAGCAATTATATTCCATACAATCTAGAACAGATCATAATACTTCCATATTTATAGCCATAATAACTTGTAGTTCATCTCATTACAATATGTATTGTGTGCCAACCTCGAGCCATGACACACATTTACAAGATAATCAGCTAGCACACACAGTCAGCAGTGCTCTGGAGAAGAAAACAACTTTGATAGGAATGTCTCCAAATTCCTGACGACATCAGTCTTTTCCAACTATGTATCTTGGGGTCGACTTCCAATCTAGTCAGATGCATGCTGTATACCAGTATTTTTAAGGAACGACTGCCTATCTGACCTCAAATAGGCAGTCATTCCCGAACACCGTGTTATCCAGTAACTCGTTACTGTTAAGATTGGTGGTCAGACTTTTGAGCCTTTAACTATTCGTAACGACTGTCAAAGATCTACGAATGGCAGCCGGAACTAATAGCTTAACGTGCTCTCCAAGGCACGAAAGGGTTTCGGTTTGTAAAGATGGTTATCCACGGACCGACCGCGGCAAGTGTAGGTAGCTTAACCTGATCGATCAACCCGGTGCGGCTGTTAATTACTTAGCCATGAACCCCTCTCCCCTGTGTGTCTTTTAAACAGTGGGTGGTTGTTTATTCAGCTGCATCCGGTTAGACTGGACCCGGACACCAATATACTCGTAGTTGGGAAAAGGCTAGGCAGATTAATTGTTAAAAAGACACATCGATTACTATTAAATCTATTTATTTGACTCATAGACAATTCACTATTCAAAGCATTAGAGAGTGCTTTACGATCGATTTTTTTTATTTTTATGGAACACCAACAGCTTGTATGTATAATATTCGTATATCTTAAGTGCTATATGTCACAATAGCCTCGGTCTTGCACAGTCGGTAATTATATTATCTATATATATTAATTTAAATATAATAACAATAGCAACATCTATTTTTGCGTTTCTATTTCCAAAAAAGTATATTAATGAAAACATTGTGCCATCGTACTGTCAACTCAGACTAAAACTACATTTCAGCTTGATCAATAAGATTTACTGCTGACAGATGCCTTAGCAACTACAAATCCTGCTGACACCCTTATTGGCATAGCGCTAAGATATTCAGCCTTACATAAACAGTTTGAAAGCTGGTACCTGACACTTCGGACTGATGTTGTAGCGATAAAGAGATAGCGAGCTAAAAATAGCAGCGCTATCTGAACAGCATAGATTAAGGCACTTGTACCATATAGTTATCAGCGATTTTTCTTGCTCAAGAAATGTGAAAAATATCGTAGGTCCCGTGTAAGTAAAAGAGATACATATAGTTGAGAGCAGACTGTTCACACCGCCGGCGAGTGTTTGTTTGTCACAGCGACAAAAGCTATCAAAGGGAGTAAAATAAATAATAATAGCCTCCTCGGCCGATTTCGGTCACGGCGGCCAATTTCAACGGAGAATAGCCAGGTACGCAGGAGATATTATAGTGCACAAGTGTGCGCGCAGACACAGGTACACTCCATCTTCCCTCACTCTCATAGTCCGATGGGACGGCAATCCGACACGACCGGAGAGAGATCAGGCGCAGGACCAACGGCTTAACGTGCTTTCCGAGGCACGGGGGTATCACACCGCCAACTTTCAAACTCCGGGCTGTTACTAAGGAATTCCTAATGGAAAAATTCAATAACACTTTGCCCGACCCGAATCGGATCCAGGACCCAACGCTCAGCGGGATTGTCCGAAAGGGTTACCGCTGCCCCGGAACATAAAGGGTTAAGGAAGGAACACGGGTGGGTTTTAGTCAGTAAGAGTCTGACACTCCCTTCTGCTCCACCCTGAGCGGGAGGGGTCATTTGATGATTTCCCATCCAAAAAAAAAAAAGGACCCAACACTCAGAAGTCACGCTTGCGACCACGAGACCAACAGGGCAGTCAAAGGGAGCACTCGCTCAGTGACGCTTGCTTGGCTGGCGGTAGAACAGTCGCAGAGATCACGCTCGGTACGTACGTATTAAAATACTATCATTATCCTACTGCAGGACAAAGGCCGCTTCTGATACAGAAAAGGCAGTAGAATTGATCACCAAACTTGCTCAAGACGGGTTGGCGATTTATAAATAGTCCAAGTTTCCCCACAATGTTCTCCTTCATCGATGTCAGAAATTACTAAGATAAACTCAAATAGCACGTAATTATGACTTAAAGTAATATTGGTAGTTGCCCGGATTTGAGCCCACAGCCTCGTATATGTGAGAGGTGAGACTTTTAATTTCTGATCACGATATACACACAGCATAATCAGCCTATAATGTTCCCACTGCTGGGACACAGGTCTCCTCTCTGTGAGAGGGAGTGGGCCGTAATCTACGGTTGGTAGATGTCACATGACTTCGAATTTTTGGTTCTAGGACATGCCGGTTTCCTCACGATGTTTTCCTTCACCGTTTTGACAGCATGTGACATCTACCATTCATAATCTAGTTTGTGTATTTTATTGCAGTGATGAAATGAAATACAGAAAGTGCTTGCCTGGGTTGGCACATATTATATGACCTACAACTCGTAAGTTAGGGCAGTTACCACTTTCACGACATATACACATACCAGCGAGTAATCGCTCGTCACCGTCACGCACTCACCCGCGAGCGGTGGGACATGTGCCTTATAAGCACTAGATAGTAATGATAGATTAGACCAGGTAGAATTGTACACTCATATGGGAAACACATAAACAAGACACAGATTACGGTCTTATCGCTAATCTTGCAGCGACCATGAATGTATGTAAGGAAGTAAGGGATTATAGACGAGATATATCTCGTTATCTAGATAGACGATATTTTTATAGGGAATAAACCTAATTGATGATTTTTTGTACCTCTAATAATTCCTTTTTGCACTCTTAAAAACATTATTGAACACTAATATAATAATTGCACCTCTTTTTGTGAATCTCGAATAATTCCTATTTTGGTGTCCTAAAAATAGTCAAGCTAGTTTTTTTTTTCAAATTTAATATCCAAGTAACTGCAACCAATTTCGAGAAAGATTACAAGGCCAGAAAGTTAAAAAGAGGCTCGATCATTTAAAAAAGCGTATGCCATAATGTCGCTGAGATAATATTGCGACCAGATTTTGAACGTTTTGAATTAAGTACGAGATTTGGCCTTCAGATCTTTGGGACTGTCATGAGGTTCACAAATAACAAAGAGACCTTTCTCATTTGTGAACGTCATGACGGTGACAAGAACGCTTTCAGATTGAAACTTTAAAGAAGAGAAGACTCTTAGTTCTTTAAACTTTCAGTCGGAGTCATAGGCCCGGCGCCCATTATCGGCATCGGCAAGGAAAGGGATCCTTCGGCATCCCTACATGCAAGCGCACACTGTTGGAAACTATGCCTTGGCATGCTGCAACGTTCTTAGGGATGACGAGGCGTCCTTAAGAGTCCCTATCAATTTCGCGGGGTGAAAACAGAAAATCAGTTTTTTTAGCACAATTTTCTCAACAACCTTAAGTTATCTACATTCTTTTTTTAAATACACAGTTATTTATCACCTATTTATCTAGTAAGTCTAAGAATTTCAATTTTAGTAAACGAACGATCGAATTTAAGTTTCTAAGGCATCATTTAGATATTTTACTACAATTAAATAAGTAGTCAAAATAAAAATACAAACATTGATTTTGGTAGATAAATACCTTAAATTTTAAAATACTTAACACTTATTATTATTTTCAATAAATTCTTACGCGTAGACAAGGGTTTTGCACATGATTTTATTGGGTTTTTCCAGCGTGATTAACATTTTTTTACAAGTACATACTAAATCATTAAACTTTAAAAAACAAAATTGTACACTTACTAATATAATATATGTCAAGTATTTATAATTTTTTTTTAGATTGTTATTTGCTGCCAGTAAGTTATGAAAGTAATAGAAAAACATGGTGTTTCATGCTTAAGTAAAAACATGTGTTAGATTTTTAATTTTTGTAATTTATATTAAGTAGTTATCAAAATCTAAAATTGTACACTTACTATCTAGTAAGTGTACAATTAGTAAGTGTACAAATAGTTGATAAATAACTGTGTATTTAAAAAAAACTAGTTAACTTAAGGTTATTGAGAAATTTGCGCTGAAAAAACTTGAATTTTCTGTTTTTAGACCGCGAACTTGATAGGGACCCTTAAGCATGCCGCACCGTCCTCTCGTCCCTTGCACTGCAGTGCAAGCTAGCCCCGAGTGTTGCCTCGGCGCTGGCGGGCGACGGCGTACCGAAGGATCCCGAAGTATCCCGAAGCATCCTCAAAGCTGCCGATGCAGTAGCCTACCGAAGCGGTATTTTTGTTACTACGATCATATATCATGGAAATTTCTACTTTATTGCCATAAAGTTAATGTAAATGCTTTTTATCACCTAAAATCCTCAGCCGTGACGATGCCTATAATGAGTGCCGGGCCATAATGTACTGCAGAGCATATCAATGACGAAAAACTAACTAAATAGAATGTCACTCATAATTAGTAGCCGGAGCCCGAAATATGAAGTTGAGCATGAAAAATATCACGACTTGCTCACAGAAGAAAGTATCACACAAAAACAACAATAGCAACAACAACAAAAGAAAACAGAAACAATAACAACACAGGAGGACCAAAAAAAGGGAGGATCCTCCGACCACACGAGTGTTATGTCTGGTGGGCTATGCGGAGTGCCCGACGATTGATTGATTGTACGAGTATACTTAATCTATATGCTAGGCACGCGGTAAACTAATTGCGCGGTGCAAAATTTTGCGTGACATCAGTTTGATGCGTATTTAGCATGAGGCGTTGTAGATGCCGCCATGACCTTTATTTCTGCAACCACCTTCGCAGATGAAACTCCAATAGCAATATAGAATTGACAATACTGAGACTAAATCCATTACTATTTATGATTTAACCCAAGTAAGTAGCCTCAATGACAATGATGCACTCAAATCTTAATTGTTTTGTAGATATAATTTATCATTAAAGATAAGACAACGATGCACTCAAATCTTAATTGTTTTATAGATATAATTTATCATTAAAGATAAGGTGGAAATATATAATTGTTTGCGAACAACATTATCATTAATAGATTATCTAATTACCTCGACAGAGATTGTAGCTAAGATCTGATAATGCACATAATGAGTAAAGATGGCTTTTATGATTTAATTGAATTGCCAAATAGGTAGACGAATGAAGATAATACAATTATGGTTAATATAATTAATTAAAATTATAATAAAGCTGAGAGTTTATTTGTTCGATTGAACGCACTAATCAGTGGAACCATCCGTCGGATTTGTAAAATTCTTTCTGCATTTATTAGCTCAATTCTTAAGGAAGGTTATATATAGGCTATTTAAAAACACGGTAGGGCATTTAGAAGCTAAGCTAAAATAAAAATAACGTCAGAAAGAACGCTAACCGAAAACGAAACAATAGCGAGGGTGGGCGATGCGACGCGACGCGGTGGGTTGGGGCCAAAATTTCACGCGAACGAACTCGCAGGCAAAAGCTAGTTAAAAGTTATGTAACTAGTAACAGCTTACGATATAGAAGATGATGATGTTTTGTTTGTTTTTTTAAGTTGTCATATGAAGGTCAAACTAAATACCTAAAAAACTTAGAAGATATTCCGGTTTATAATTATTTTTCCAATAATCATAAAAGGCAAGATTATACTATAAATAAACTATAAATAATTACTTATAGCAAATGACCTCCGCGCATCCTTTTTTAGTGAATAATAAAAATAACAAAACGAATATGTAAAGTTTTATTTTAGTAACTTTTGATTAAAACACAGGAAACAACCAAGGAAAGACTCTTAACAACAAGGTAGTAACAAGATATTGAGGGAAAGAAAGGACTGGCACCTTTCTCCTGGCGTGCGCAGGTATCTAAGTACGGCAAAGATTTACATCTTTGAATCTTTGATATATGTAGTATCCATCTACCTAACCTTTTCCCCATGCTGGAGTCAGTTTCCTATCTAACCGGATGGAGTACCTGCCCACCCTCCACAACTCTGTCACTGGGTAAGACCCCTTGGTAAGACTGGTTGTTGGGCTTCTGACGACCCGTAACGACTGTCAACGATCTACGAATGACAGCTGGCATCAACGGCTTAACGTGCATTCCGAAGCACGGAGGACTGACTTCGGCAAGCGTTGCTTTAGGTAGGTACCTTGAATATCAACTCATGCAGATCTTTTTTAGTCACGAGCCTTTAGCCATATATGGATGACCAGGCTGTAATAGTTCCATTTGAAACAATCAACAAACAACAATCAATGTTACCGTAGGAGTTCTCTGAACGCTGTCCGCAAGTCCAATACCCGAAAATGCTATGTAAGTATGCTGATTTTTCAATCGACAGATAATTTATATTCGTGGAATAAAATTTACGTGTGACAGTTTTTGAATCGAAGAACTATCAAAAATTCAAAATTATTCCTCCGATAAAATAGAAAAAACAGTTCACGTACGTGAGGTACGCACTCGACGTCTATTTGCTACTAGCCTTTGTAAATCCAACGCTGGCTCGCGTTCACCACTTAATCGTTTGGTTGAGACATATAACAATGAATTTAATTCAATCGACATTCTCTTTCTAAGTAAAAATGCGTTTAAGAAGCAAATCCAAGCAACCCTAAAGGATCAGTAGAGTAATATATAATTACGTAATGTTTAATAATGTACGCACACAAATTTAATTTTTTTTTTGTTATAAATTTTAAAAAAATCCAGATATGTGTTCTAGGACAATGACTGTTGTCTAGGTATTGTATTCTGTGTTACTAGCTAGTTTTAAATACTTTAAATTGTAATCTGTGGAGAACGTAGTGGGTAGCATAATTGTTTTATAATGTAATATTTAAGATATTATGACTATTTCTTATTGTGCTACTGTTTGTTTTTCCTTAAATGAATAAAATAAAATAAAAATTATCTGGCGTTGGAAAAACCATCCCTAAATCAAATGGACGACCGCTATTTTTCCGACAGCTGTTTGCTGTCGTGTTGTGGGGACAAGGCAAATTAGTTTATCGAAATGTGCCATTTTCGATACGATATCCTGTCGGATGGTTGTAAATAGCTATGCTCAGCTAGAATAAAGAGCGTGCCCGCTTACATACCGAGTACTACACACCTGACCTCCCTGAATGTTTTTTTTTTGCTTGAGTACCTACGTATTGTTCTTATTGTATTTGTGGGTATATTGGCGTGGCAAGCTGACATATGGCAAATAATTTTATTTAATGTTCTGTGTCCTGTAACGTCAATTGCTTTGCATACCTAGTATTGTATACAATCAAGTATTTTTAACCGACTTCAAAAAGAAGGAGGTTATCAATTCGGTTATATTTTTTTTTTTATGTTTGGTACCTCAGTACGCCGTCATTTATGAACCGATTTGGAATTTTTTTTTATTTGAAAGGATATGCTTCCAGATTGGTCCCATTCTTGTCAAAATCCAGTTCTGATGATGGGATCCATGAGGAATTGAGGGAACTCAATTTTGGTATTTTCATCAACATGTCAAGCATTTGCATTCAAAAAGTATAATTTGGTGAAGTGGAACTGATGAAGGAGACCACAGATAGCCACAGGAACTCTTCAATGATAATAAGTATTTCACGGGTGGCGATAAGATATCTCGATTAAGATAGTTAAGCGACTATGACGAAGCAAATTTAAATAAATGGTTCTGACGAAAATGGTACCATCAAACCGATCTGATGATGAAGCTGGAAGGTAAGTACTGGAACTTCGTAATAAAACCATGTATTCTAGCCGTGTTTGGGCTTATTGGAATTGTCATGAGATGCACTCTAACTATAAAAAGTAAAAAATAAAAACTTTTCAACAAAAAAAAACACTACAAAGTGTAAAATAACTTTGATTTTAATTTTGGAAGTCGGTGGCAAAAACGTAAATACAAAACCAAAGACACCGACTTCCGAAATTAAAATTAAAGTTATTATACACTTTGTACTTTTTTTTTTTAAGTCGGTTGTTTTTTTTTTTGTTAAAAAGTTTTTATAACTGAACAGACAGCTGTGCTGCTGGAGAGTTTGTTGCGCCACTTCTTCTTCCCAGCGAAAGCACTAGGAAGTGGTGAAGGGCGGGCGTTTTGGGGGGACTGTCTTTTGTAATTTTGACATTCGAAAAGTGCTGATACTCAGCCTAGTTTGAATAAATGACTTTTGATTTTATAATTAATTTAAAGTTTATAAAATTGTCATTGTTAATTTACATCGCATTGCGGCTACAATGCGATGTAAATTAACAATGTCAATGTTTTTGTGTGACTGTCTATGTTGTTATGTTTCACTGACTCATGAGTCAGTGGTATTTTAAAGATCATGAGTAAGAGTCCTGAGTCCTTTGCGCTGCTGCCAAGAATGTCAAGTCTTAGGTGCAGCGCAGACGACAGACTATCCGTGACGCACTTTTTAGTCTGTGAAAATAGAACCTATGCAATTATATGCAGTAACGCACACGACGCGCAAAAAGTCCGGCGCACAAAAAATCCGTGTAATTCGGGCACTTCGGGACACTATGATACTTCTAAGGCAGAATATCATGATAGACATTTTAAAAGACAGACAGCTCTGCCGACAGAATGATCGAAGATGTGCGTCGTGTGCGTCGAGTCTGTGAAAAATCCGCGACCTACTTTTTGCGCGCCATGCAGACTTTTTGTGCGCCGCAGACTCGATCGCACAAAAAGTGTGCCGTCTGCGCTGCACCTTATACAGTGTTTATTCATTACTTAATCACATAGTTAAGACATGAGTAAGTAAATAGCATTTTAAACACGCCTTGCTGATGAACGGTATCAATTTTTTTGGACGAGCTAATCTTTTCACCATGACAAGAGCTATTTTTATTCGACTACTGTGAATCACAAGGAGGGTTATGATTTTGACCGGTATATATGTATGTTCCCTCTTAACTTCTAAACTACTATCATAATTTGACAAATGTAATAATTTTTATTTGACAAATGTGCGCCCTGTGGAAGACATAAAGTCGTACACTAAAAAAAGGGAACAGCCGTGGTCGTATGCCACCTACGACAAAACATTACATTCTAATAGTAGTAAGTGATTATAAGCTTTAGGGCAAAATGACATAATTATGACCACGGCTATCCATTGAACATCGCTACGATTATGTATTAAATAGATATAGGTACTTACATTAAAATACGTCTAAGTTGTTTATAATAATACACTTTATATATTAAATAGTTTGTACATAACAATTGCAGATGAAAATATCGTCGACCGTAGGTTCAATTGAGGTAAGGGACATTGGGTTTCTTGTCCCTTACCTCAATTGAACCTACGGTCGACGATATGTTCTTATTTCATACTTTTTAGAGCGGGATTTCCAGAACAATTTTCTTAGACAATGAACTCATTACCAATGGCAGAACCAATGTATATCATGCTTACAAAATTTCGTCAATTATCAGTTTTAAATTATTCATGTTCGGCCGATTAATAGTTCATAGTAATTTGTTGTTATTCCAACCGCCTATAATTGTTTCAGGCTCCTTTTTTTCTTGTTTTCTCTCATAGACGGTTTGCCATAATAAAATAGATATTTCTTCTACATGATGAAATCCATTGGTTTCAAATCGAGAGTTTAATCTTAACATCATCATCTGCCTAGCCTTTCCCAACTATGTTGGAATCGGCTTCCAGTCTTATCGGATCCATCTGAATACCAGTATTATATATGGAACGACTACCTATCTGATCCCTAAAATCCATTTACTAAAACCATTTCCCATTTATTTTGGTAAGACCTATGAATGGCAGACACTTCATGTGTGTTAGTTAGTTTTTTAGTGTAATTATAATGGTGTATGGTGGTGGTGTATGTGTTTAACTGCCCCGTTGGTCTCGTGGTTGCAAGCGTGACTGCTGAGCGTGGGGTCCTGGGTTCGATTCCCGGGTCGGACAAAGTGTTATTGAGTTTTTCCATTAGGAATTTCTTAGTAACAGTCCGGAGTTTGGAAGTTGGCGGTTTAATACCCCCGTGCCTCGGAAAGCACGTTAAGCCGTTGGTCCTGCGCCTGATCTCTCTCCGGTCGTGTCGGATTGCCGTCCCATCGGACTATGAGAGTGAGGGAAGAGAGAGTGCACCTGTGTCTGCGCACACACTTGTGCACTATAATATCTCCTGCGTACCTGGCTAATCTCCATTGAGATTGGCCACCGGGACCGAAATCGGTCGGGGAGGCTGTTTAATGGTGTATGTATTTATAGTATTGTTAAATTATATTGATATTGTATTGTATGTGTTTATATGGGCCTTGATGGCTGAAATAAATAGATAAATAAATAGAGAAGTCTCGGTATGTACTTAATGGATACTCTAAAAAAATATTTATTTACCGTAGTACCTTTACAGCAACCATCACCGATATATCCAAACTTACATATAGCTCTTGTAACAGCCTCGCCAGATAAGCGGGGAAAGTGACGCCGAGACGGCTGCACAGAATAAAAATGTACCAGTTGGCTCACAGCTTTGCCGCTACTTTCCCGACACACTGGATATAAATAGAAATACGTAGGGACATAAACATGGCGCCTAATACGTTTTGTTGAGTATACATTTTAATCTTTTAAGTTGAACTATAAGAGAGCATTGCTAGCCCAGAGAGATCAGTGGTGCCTCAGAGCAAGCAGGGGCGGGCCAGGGAGGTGGGAACAGGCTGATTATGCTAAGTTTAACTAATTCTAGCTATAATTGAGATTTTGGTTGGAGTCTTTGTCACACTCTGTTTGATCTACTTGGAACTTGCCCGATTTTGAAAATTATTTTTTCATTTTGTAGAGGAAGGTTGAGTGGTGGTCCCATTTAAATTCATCAATTAACTTTGCTTGGGTAAGTTTTTTTGTTAAGTAAAAAATTTGTGTATGATGATAATATTATAATATCTTCCTGTCACTGATATTTACATAGCAAGTAGTGATATAATTTGTGTGAGGTACTACAACAAAAAGTGAAAAAAAAAACCACCGAGTTCCAAATAAAAAATAGTGAAAAATATCGTTAATTTCGGAAGTCGGTGGCAAAAAATTAAAATACAAAACCAAAGACACGCCAAAATTTTACACAATTGTGTTGGTCAGATAGGCAGTCGCTCTATGTAAAATGCTGGTACTCAGCTGCATCCGGTTAGTCTGGAAGCCGACCCCAGCATTGGGAACAGGCAGGCAGATTGATTGCTGTAAAATATAGGCTCCAGGTACAGTATCAAGATATTGTGCTCCAGGTGCAAGTTAATAATCATACACTGTAACTTCAATTTTATTGCCCTTAACAAAAGAAAAAATCTTGTCAAAATACCAGCAATAATTCGTCCCAAATTGGTCCATTTCATCAATCAACGGTAATCAAATTAAAATTACATACATTTCTTCCACTTAATTTTTTGCCTGCTTCGAAGTAATTCTCATAATAATCACTCTACAAAACCATTGCAGGTATCATTAACATTTGTGCGACTGTCGTGAAATACCTACTGTGGTTATTTGTGTCGACGACCTATAAGAGAATTTTGAGTTTTATTTATGACATGGTGAGAAATCGGAGAAATTAAGGCAACTTTGTTCGTATTTTTTAAATCTCTTTAGTAATATATTCACAAAGACACAACAATTACAATTTACAAGCTAACACTAAAATATATATTATTATAGTACGCAATAAAAAATTAAAGAAAAAGGCAGGAGCTCATTGGGCATCAAAAAGTTCGTCCGCATCGCTGTCAATGGGATAAGTGCCCAAAAGGCTGGCAGCATTACCATGTTGGATGGTAATGCTGATTCTTTGGGCTAAAAATAGGCCAGCCCTTGAAGAGTCTACCAGCCGCTTGGTGATGTCCCGAAATATTTGACGAGCACTCACGTTGCGGTTTAAATGAAGATTTAGTGACAAAAATCGAAAAGAGTATGTTTAGATGGTTAGGTCATGTTGAGAGGATGAATGAAAGGTAACTATCAAAAGGTATTTACAAGGCATATGTGAGTGGGAACGCTGGGAGGGGACGCCCTAGGAGGACATTTATTTGACCTTATTTGTGATCTGTTTTTCAGAAAGATCAAGTGCGTAGAACTCGCAAACAGCGTGCGTGTATGACCAGAATGTATGAACGTAAGCGAAGCAAAAGGAGTTTGTAAGGATCGCAGCAGGTGATGATATGTAGTTTTTTCCTACCCACATGGAATGAAGACGTAAGTCTCTGTATGTACGTACCTATGCGTCAGAGTAGAAAAGGTGAAAAAATATTTAATTTCATTCGGGACGGGACGGCTGCAACTTTTACGATTGCAAGAATGCAAATGAAATGAATGCAAGAAAATGTTTACTGTGATGAGTTTTTGACCTTAAACTACACTAAATAACTTGACTCCTGTATTCCCGAAGGGTTAGGCAGAGGTGAGCTATAGTACCCCCACAATTGACCAGTCATGTTTAAGTCCCATGTAACAGGGGGCGAGTCTGTTGCCATCGACACAAATCCACATTCCAAGCTGCGAAATTCTTCACAAAAAAACCCAATAACATTTAGACTGACCCTGAAATCGACCCCAGGACCTCATGCTCAGCTGCAGTCACGCTTGCGACCACTACACAAACGAGGCAGTCGTAAGCTTTAAACGGCATGCGGCATGATATTAAACCGAGATAAGTTATAAGAAAACATGGCGGTTTCTGTGCCAGTGTAGCAGAGAAAGCCTGCACTTCCTGACATTTGACACTTCTCCAACACATCTTACGGGCTATAAATAAAAGTGTAAAGCCAGCTCTACACTACTCGAGAAGTTCATTGAAGAGTGTTCGGTTCGCTTCGTCCAAACTCGGCTCGCCTCGGGCGACTTCGGATCGTTGTTGGTTTTTGCGCCCGAGTCAAAGGACTCGAAGAGTCCTGTAGTTCTTAGTATGAGTGTATAGAGGTGTATAGTCACGTACTTCGTCGATGCAACTTTGAGAGTAGTGTAGTGCAGGCTTAAAGAGTACAGAATACGCCACTTCCTCTCGGCCAAATGTCACCGACCGACCTTGAGCACTGTTTACCTACAGTCCTTATAGATACAGTCGACCGCTAGTCAAAGTTCCAACTCCACTCTGAAAACGCCTTTATTTCTTAGCAGTATGCATCTTTTGTGACGTTCAAGTGTGACTTTCACAGGCGGTCGACCGTACTTAATGCGTCATTCACTACAATGTAGGGGCTCCGAGGAAATCCTGACTCACTGTAAAGGTCACGGAATATCGATTATTCGGATCGGATTAATCGAGAGATAGTGAGTTACAATTCTGTTGGATATTACACTGATGTGCGTATTAGGGGCTTGTGGTTAAGTAAGCCGCACGGGTCTGTCGATCAGGTTAAGCTACGCTTTCCGCAGTTGGTCCGTGGATGGGTGACCATCTTTACACACTAAGACCCTTCCGTGCCTCTGTTGGTCCTGGCTGTTATTCGTGGATCTTAGACAGTCATACGGTTTGTCGAAGCCCGAAAGTCAACTGACAACCAGTCTTAACATGGGGTTATCGCATTACCCAGTAACTGGGTTGTGAAGGTCAGATAGGCAGTGGCTCCATGTAAAATACTGGTGTTCAACTGCATCCGGTAGACTGAAAGTGTGATGGGTCCGGGTGGCTGTTATTACCTAGCCACGAGCCCCTTATAAATATTACAATATAAATAAAAATTAAGTGAGTAGAGATTCACGTTATTCATCAAGAAATTAGTGAATCTATATACTAATAATAAAGCTGTAGTTTATTTGTTTGTTTTAGCTCGTTAATTTTCGGGAGTACCTACCAGTCGGATTTGAATAATTATTGTTGCATTTGACAGCCCAATTATTGAGGAAGGCTGTAGGCTACTTAACATAGGACTAGGACTTAACTTAATCTTAACTTTACGTTACTAGGACCCGTAGGAGCCAAGCAAAAATAAAGGCAAAAAGAACGCTGAACCAAGGGAGTGGATCGGGGAAACAAGAAATTTCATGCAAACGAAATCGCGAGCAGAAGCTAGTATATATTAGTCCGGAGTCCGGCGTCAAGCAGCCTGCTCTGTTTCGTCGATGCGTGGGAGTTCCATTGCCTTAGGCATCTTCTGGGCACGCTCGTTCCATCATAGACCTCATCCATCGCTTTCCATCAGGCGTGATCGAGGTCAAGAGCGAGCCCATTCAGCAATAAAAAAAGTATCTTAAAAACCCGTTACTGATGATAATTCACTTGAACCACAAAACGAGGAATATGCCTTACAAAAAAGCCTCAGTTTATTCCAACAGAGGAACTGTATGCAATTTGATTACGTCTTGAATTTCTCGGAGATTCCAAAATGGCGATAATTCGCCCAACTGTTAACTCAAAAAAACTCAAAACTCAAAGCATTTATTTCAATTAAACCATTTACAGGCACTTTTGAATTGTCAAGAAGTCGGTCAGTCAGGAAAAAATGAAGCTAGTTAGTTGCCCATTCCAAAGCGTAGTAGGTACCTATGGAGAAGAACGGGCAAGAAACTCCATGGACACTCTTTTTAAATAATATTTTTACAAAATTATTAGTTACATCATATGTTGAATTTATAATATGTGAGAACGATGTAAAAAATAAATAAAAATCAAGTACGCGTTAAAAGTGTCCAGAGTACAGCAAATAGTAACAAAATAACAATCCAAAAGTAAAATAATTAAAAATAAGCCGTGGCAGCTAAAAGATGACCAGCCCCAACTGACGGCGCCCGTTCACGAACATGACGCATGGATCAGCACCATCCAGCTCAACCATTTTGTAGGGAACCGAATGATCCAACACACACGCCACCGTCAGCGAGACACTTGAGCGAGCATGACATACTATCAGCCGCCAGGGCACATTCTAGTCAATGAAAAACATATTACCCGGTAAATGGTAGCTCAATAGTACATAGAACTCACATCTGTGCTATGCAGTTATACAATACAAAGGAAATTGAGTTTATACAATGCAAAGATAGTCTTACAATCTTCAGCAGCTCCAACAGTATTTTCAGGTGTTAATCAATTAGTTGTGGTTGTGGAGCAGGACCAGCATTGAGCCAGGCATTTTTATCAGCGATGTAATCTCCTAACTTATAATATGCGTTTTATACATGACTTGAATTTTGTCTCATTCAGTTGAAGAATGTGGGGAGGTATTTTATTATAACATTTTAAACAGTACCCCATAAAAGATGAGTCTACTTTTGCTAGTCTGAAACCTGGTTGAACTAATAGGTCCCTATTTCTAGTACTATAATTATGTCTTTCACCTCTTTTGCTAAAAAGATGTAAATTTTTCCTTACATACATGATGTTTTCGTAGATATATTGACAAGGCACCGTCATGATGTTAATATCCTTAAACAGTTCCCTTACAGAATCGCGCTTGCGGAGATTATATATGGCTCTGATGGCTCTTTTCTGCAGAATAAATATAGAATCGATGTCTGCAGCCCGTCCCCAAAGTAAAAACAAAGTAACTGTAGGGAAAACCTGACGGTGGAGATAACAAGTAATATAATTTATGTATCTTTCTGATAATGAGTATTTTATCTTCCTATATCTGGTATTTTTGGTGACTCATGTATATCTATATATATAAAAAGAGAAGTCCTGACTGACTGACTGACTGACTGACTGACTGACTGACTCATCAAGGCCCAGCCTAAACCCTTGAACCTAGAAAGCTGAAATTTTGCACAGAGGTTTTCTTTATAATGTAGACGAGGAATAAGGAAGGAATTTTCGAAATTCAACCCCTAAGGGAGTTAAATAGGGGATGAAAGTTTGTATGAAAACTCTTATTCCTTGGGTTAATAAACTTGAAACTTGGCACGAATACTTATCTAAGTAAATTATGAAAATTGGTCTTTTTTGTTTTTCTAAACTACCTTCTAAAGGGGGATGGGGGGGTGTCAAAATTTGTATGGAAGAATTTTAATGCACGGTCCGATTAACTCAAAACTCAGTATTTATACTTAATACCAAAAATAAAGGATTACGTGTATCAGGGTTTTTCGAAAATCTACCCCTAACGGGGAGAAAAGGGGTAGTTAATTTTACAGGGCAAATTTTACTGCCTGGCTTAATTAACTCAAAAATTGATATAAATAATCTGTGAGTCAGGTAATGAACACATTCCAAACGATTTTTCAAAATTCCACTCCTGTGGGGGTGAAAAGTGGGGATACAGCTTATATGAAAAATCTTATTCCTTGGGTTAATAAACTTGAAACTTGGCATGAATACTTATCTAAGTAAATTATAAAGTTTGGCATTTGTTGTTTTTCTAAACTACCCCCTAACAGGGGATTGGGGGGTGTCGAAATTTGTGTAGATGAATTTTAAGGCGCCGTCCGATTAACTCAAAACTCAGTATTTATACTTAATACCAAAAATAAAGAATTACGTGTATCAGGGTTTTTCGAAAAACTACCCCTAACGGGTAGAAAAGGGGTAGTTAATTTTACAGGGCAAATTTTAGTGCCTGGCTTAATTAACTCGAAAATTGGTATAAATAATCTGTGAGTCAAGTAATGAACACATTCCAAACGATTTTTCAAAATTCCACCCCTGTGGGGGTGAAAAGTGGGGATACAGCTTATATGAAAAATCTTATTCATTTGGTTAATATATTTGAAACTTGGCATGAATACTTATTTAAGTAAATTATGAATTTTGACAGTTTTTGCTTTTCTAAACTACCCCCTAAAGGGCGATTAGGGGGTGTCAACATTTGTATGGAAGAATTTTAACGTGCAGTCTCCGATTAAGTCGAAACTCAGTATTTATACTTAAGACCAAAAGTAAAGAATAACATGTATAAGGGTTTTGCGAAAATCTACCTCTGACGGGGTGAAAAGGAGTAGTTAATTTTCCATTTTACCGCGTGGCTTGATTAACTCGAAAATCGTTGGACATAATCTTTGAGTCAAGTTATTAACACATACCAAACATTTTTCAAAATTCCTCCTGTGTGGGGTGAAAAGTGGGGAAAAACTTTATACGAAAAATCTTATTCATTTGGTTAATAAACTTGAAACTTGGAAGGAATATTTGCCTAATTAGTTAATAAGAAATGAGTCTTTTGAAAGTAAGCCCCTGACGGGTAAAAAAGTAGTAATTCGATTTTTAAGGCCGGTATTATAGTGCGTAGCTTGATTTACTCCAAAAAATGGGTATGAATAAATTTAAGCTTCAAACTTAGCACAAATACTTATCTAAGTAAATTATAGTTTGTCATTTTATGTTTTTCTGCTCTAAAGGGAGATTGAGGGTGTCAGTTTGTATGGAAGAATTTTATCGCGCGGTCCAATAATATAAACTCGGAACTCAGTATGTATACTTAAGACCAAAATAAATAAAAAAGTGTGACTGGGTTTTTCGAAAATCTAACCCTAACGGGGTGAACGGGGGTAGTCCATATCACAGAGGAGTATTTTATTGCGTGGCTTGATTCAATGGGAAATTGGTATAAATAATCTTTGAGTCAAGATATGGAAACTTCCCAAACATGTTTTCAATATTTCGCCCCTATGGGAATAAACACTGTGAAGGTGAAAAGGTGGTCTTATTCCTTTGGTTAAGAAACTTGAAACTTTTCAACATTTGCCTCAGTAAATAATAAAGATTGTCACTTTTAGGGGTTTACTACTTAAAATAAAAAAGTATGAGTTTTAGGGTTTTACTTATTCGACTCCTACCGGGGTGGAAAAGGGTAATAAAGTTTAAGGAGTAGAAACTTCAACTTCCATTAACACGAAAATGGGTATAAATAATCTTTACATCATAAAAATGGAAACGTACCAAATGCAAAAACAAGCCCTGTCGTGATGAAAAGGGAGGATAGTTTATTTGAAACATCTTAGGTAGTTTAACTAAAATATTGGGCCGAATACTTATTTCTTTAAATAAAGTATAAAGATCGTAATCAATAATTTTCGAAATACCTTTCAGGGGGAGGTGGAGAGGGTGTTAAATTTATTTGAGGAAAGTAAGAAACCCACGCGGACGAAGTCGCGGGCAAAAGCTAGTTATATATAATATACTACATTACATCACGCCACTGCAGCTTCGTCGGTGCAATGGTAGCAAGCACTACTGCTGAGCTTGAGGTCCTGGATTTGATTCCTCGGTCGTGCAAAGTGTTAATGGTTTTCTCATTATTGATCGAAGGTTTTCTCCATCAGGTCTGATTTGTCGATTTACGTCACTTTTATATTTTTTTATTCATCTTTGTTTTCTAAGCGACTCGCACGAAATAAATTTATTTATGGGCGAGTCGACGACTCCAGAAATATGTAGGTAGTAGGCAATTGGCACGTAGTTACACAATTGGTCAATATTTATGATTATGAAAGCTTTTTTTTTGTGGATGGGAAATCATCAAATGACCCCTCCCGCTCAGGGTGGAGCAGAAGGGAGTGTCAGACTTTTACTGACTAAAACCCACCCGTGTTCCTTCCTTAGCCTTTTATGTTCCGGGGTAGCGGTAACCCTTTCGGACAATCCCGCTGCCCCGGCAGGCTACGGCCCTTACGGGGCCCTTCCTTATTGCTGACATCTCTTTGAGGCGCGCGTGGAACACGTACGCGCCGTCCGGCACGGGCCTGGTCCTGATCGGACGGAGAGTTACCCATTCCTGTCGCCCGCAGACCCGCAATATGAAGGCTTGTCACAAGGAACGCATTGAGAAATGCCTTAGTTCACATAGTATTCCTTAGACAAGCATTGTTTGTGAATACAGGTGTTAGAAGTATTTAAATAACGGTCACACTATTAAGAAGGGAATTAAATTCCCTTCTCTTTCATATTATTCCTCACACAATCCATCCATAAACATTGATATTTATCACTCTTTTAGCCACGTGCGCTCATACCTAAATACTACGCCGTATGTTTTATTACAATCATATAAATAGTCTCGAATAAAGTGGTATATCTGATGGTCGAAGCGTAAGTAATTAAAATTTAAATAGTAGAGTTGAACGCGACTCAGTTTGGAGTAAAGGTACCGCTCCACAGCGACGTCCATGGCTGAGCTAAGCACGCACTTAGCTTCGATTTGTATAAAAAAGTGATGATAGATGTGAAATCATCAAATGACCCCTCCCGCTCTGGGTGGAGTAGAAGGGAGTGTCAGACTTACTGACTAAAACCCACCCGTGTTCCTTCCTTAGCCCTTTATGTTCTGGGGTAGCGGTAACCCTTTTGGACAATCCCGCTACATTTGTAATTGAACCGTTCAGCTAACGTGGCAAAATTCTACGTTCAACTCGATTCAAACTTCTAAGCGGGCTTTACACAGGTAACTACAGCCGGACAAATCGCGCGACTAAATGGAAATTGGGCTATGTAGATCGCAGGTGACTAAAATCACATTCGACTTTTGTCGTACAGGTCGCATGCGTCGTTTAAATGCTCAGTCGCTAGCGAGCGCCCGCTGCACAAAGTTCCACATTTTGATGCAAAATGAACTAGTCACCTACAATTTTTATTAACCTGTGCAATAACCTGTGTAAATAGGGTGGCGATTCGGCTTGTGAGGCGATTTGGTAAGCGACCAACTCGGCAAAAAGTGACTTTGTGTAAATCCCTCATTATGGCGGCTCTAAAATATGCTCTTCGCTGCGCAGTACCTCACACTCACCCCGCTGACAGGTGAATTTGTTACTGCGCAGCGACTCGGCTCATATTCCAAGCCGCCGCCGCCGCCGTCGTAATGTTCGAATCGGGCTGTAGTAGTGGACGGCAGAGTTAATAACATACCATACCGTATCACAATATACTCATCGGACTGGCATTCTGATACAAAAACTTGGCTCGTCATGTGTTGTTTCGGTGGCCAGTTTTTATGCTGCTCGTGTTTTCTTAAGTTACCCAACTAATACGTTTTCGGACTTTTAATGCAAGTTAATGGGCTTCTGAATTTGTATTATAAAATGGTATATAGGTACTTTGGAGGGAAAGAAGTTTTATATAGTTACCTACATAGTTCCTAGGTTCTGCGCGCGACCAACTCGTAGCTACCCAGTCGGCATGATATTTTCTGACATCTTCAAAAATAATCGTCATATTTCAGCCAATTTCCACAAAATCTTTATTTAATTGGACACTTATAGGTATCTTTCTCATGAATCACTCCGTCCATTGACGGGAGAAACGGATTTTCGTACGGTTTAGTTTTTGAGTTACAGGCGTGGCGTCCAACTTTTGTACACACGGCTACACATCAAGCTATACATTTCCAGTTTTAGCTGACCTCGCATTGCATAGGTTTTTTGTACAATCAGAAGTCAGCTTATACTGGTTATGTATAGCTTGATGTGTAGCCGTGCGTACCATAACTATATAATGATAGTTAATTAAATAACATATTAGGTATATTTTGATTGATATGCCTCATTAGAGTCAGTAGTCATTATCATTACCCTTCCAAGGAGGTGATGCAAATTTAAAAACCAGCTGTCTGCTGAGCAAAAACGTATAGAATAGCTAAATTATTTGAATCGAGTTCAGTGTGAAACTATAATTTGGTGTCTTTGAGCTGATCTTATGATGGAGCCAGAAGGTGGAGAGTTTTCCCTCTCTACCTTTTGGCTCTTCAGTAAATCCCTCGAGTTTGGGCTCATATGATTTGTTTTGAGTCCAATAGATTGGATAAGCGTGTTTTTTTTTTAAACTACATATTTTACGATGCTACACTTTGACATGTGCCTGCCTCGATGGTCTAGTTATTTATAGCGCTACTGCTGAGCATGATAAAAATCGATGAAAATCAGAAATTCAATACTAATGAACGGAGTTCGCGTCAGAACTGTGTGGCGTCGAAGTGTCGTTATGTGATTGTAAATTATACCAAACATTTACTACTTCGACGCCACACAGTTCTGACGCGAACTCCGTTCATTAATTAGTATTGAATTTCTGATTTTCATCATCTACTTTTGCTGTTGACTGTACGAGGTTCGATACCTGGCTCGTGCAGCGTTCTTGGGTTATTTCAGTAACAGTCCAGAGTAGATTTGAGCCCGGTTGATGGCAATAGGCTCATCCCCTATTACATTAGACTTACACATAACTGGAAAAATGTGGGTTTACTACAGTTACACCTCTGTCATAACCTTCAAAGATTACAGGCGTGATGTTATGAGTATCATTTCCCACACCTAGGTGCGTCGACAAATCACAGGGGGTATGACTTATTAGTACATAGTTAAGTACGTAATAATCCGGCGGTATTTCCGTATGACCACAGAACATGTGTGCGTGTTATGTGGTATTGTGGCCTGCTGTGAATGTCATGGTAATTTCGTCATTATGCTAATACCAGACTAATATTATGTCTCAATGAATATTATCAAATGTAAGTAGGTATAGGAGGTACGAGTACATATTAATATGACCACGACGCCTGTTTTATGTAATACTACGTTCGCGATTTAGTTTCCAAACATATAAACAAATATGAGTTATTGGAGAAATAACTTTAATATCTACATAATAAAGTTCAGTTTACGCTACTACTTCAAAAAAACTACTACTATTAATCATTCTGTAATCAACTTAATTTCGTTTACAAATAAAAATGATATTTTTTTAACTGATATAATATCAATTGGACAATATTATGAATGCGAAATTAAGCCTGTGTTTGTTTGGTAGGATTTCATTGTCACGCGGGGTAATTACGTAACACAGTAACAGTAGCAATGAATTCCATTTTGACAGTTAAATAACATAATAAAGGTTACAGACTATTTAACATCTTCAAGAATTGGGCTATCAAATGCAAAATAATTTTTTCAAATCCAACCGATAGTTCCAGAGATTAGCGCGTTTAAAAAAAACAAACTCTTAAGCTTTATTATTAAACTAGCAGTGCCCCGCAAACCTACTATACTACTGAAATATATTAATTAGTTTCCTATGGCTCGCCATAGGAAACGACCTGGCAAGAAACTCCACGGATATTCTTTTAAAAATAATTGGCTTTTACAATGTTTTTAAATTACAGTGTTAATATGTATGGGAGAACGTGTAGGATTGTCCTGCTCTTGATGTTTCAAAGTTTATGGGAAATACACAATTGTTGTTTGCAACATTATTTTTATTTTGTTTTTGTGTTTTGTGATTCACGAACTGTGTCCAAATAAACTTTTTTCTTTCTAAAAAGTAAAAAGACTTAATTAAAATATATACAGTGTGGCTATTTAGGTTATGGTGCATTCGGCTAACTCCGAAAATCGGCATATTCCAATAATCGCGATATTGATTTTACAAAGAAATGGTAAGTGGTTCTCAAAATTGTAGTTCCTTTTTTATTAATTATAGTTTTTTTTTTATTGGTCGTTCAGTTAAATATATAATATTATATACAAAATAATAAAAAAATTAAAAGGAATAAAAAAATAAAAAAAATAAAAGGGAATAATAAAAAAATAAAATTGCCCATTAGGCATCAAAAAATTCGTCCGCATCGCTGTCAATGGGATAAGTGCCCAAAAGGCTGACAGCATTGCCACCTTGAATGTCAATGCTATATAATATTATTTTGAATTTGAATTGAATTTAAGCCTGACGTGATCGAAAAACAAAATTTTAATCCATCAACTTCCATCCATCTTTTTTTGGATTTAACACCGATAATTTCTAAAGTAAACACTTGAATGACTAAATAAGTAGTTTAGGAGCTTATGTCAGAGGATATTATTAATTTGTTTTGAAGCATTTACTTAGTCATAAACGGATATAAAGACATCGATCAATCATTTTTAAAGATTAGAGGTAGGTAAGTACTTTAAATAATTTGATAATGATTAATCAATGAGAGCCATTTCACTTGTAAGCCTATCAACAACAACACAAATCTTGGTATCATTATAAATGGAACTAGCTGCGCCCCGCGGTTTCACCCGCGTAAGTTTTGATCCCGTGGGAATATCGGGATAAAAAGTATCCTATGTGTTATTCTGATGTATAAGCTATATTACTGTAAAGTTTCATCAAAATCCGTTCAGTAGTTTTCGCGTGAAAGAGTAACAAACATCCATACATCCATACATACAAACTTTCGCATTTATAATATTAGTAGGATAAGTAGGATAGGACTAACGTGTTTCTTTCGTATTTTTGTTTTTGTAAATATTCGGTAGTTAATTAATTTATTATCAAAATGTAGTTACCTAAGCTATTTAGTATACAACTAAATAGCTTAGGTAACTATTTAGTTGTATACTAAATAGCATAAATAGCATTCTTTTACTAAATGGAAGCTAAAATATGCCGAGTGTCATAGGTTAATTATATTTTAAACTAGCTTTTGCCAGCGACTTCGTCCGCGTGGAATAATGACTTCCGGAAATTGAGGCACTAACTGTCATAGAGTTTAACCGATGTGCTCTTTCTTCTGCCGATTCTTGAGAACGCGTATTTCTCATTCAACGCGTTTTTCAAGACAATAGCGGGCGGACGCCGGCGTCCGCTTGGGGCTTGAATAACTAAAAATATATAACTACGTCTAATATATAAAATAATATATAATAAAACCTACTTCACTTAAAACTAAATACCTATAACTACTATAATTAATAATACCTATTCCTGTAATTAATAAAAGTACCTACGCTTTTACCTACTTAATATTAAAAAAAAACTGAACATAAATTAACCAAAACTTACCTACTACTACCTAACTACTACTAACCTCTTACTACTTCACCTAAAAAAAAATCCTGTTTTCCCAACATTTCCCTTCACTGCTCTGCTCCTATTGATCGTAGCGTGATGAAAAGTATACTATAACCTGCCCAGGAGTATGAAGAACAATTGTACCAAGTTTCGTTGAAATCCGTCGAGTGCTTTTTGTTTCTATAACGAACATACAGACAGACAGACAGACAGACAAAAATTTTACTGATTGCATTTTTGGCGTCAGTAACGATCACTAATCACCCGCTGATAGTTATTTTAGAAATATATTTCATGTACAGAATTGACCTCTCTACAGATTTATTATAAGTATAGATAGATTAAAACAAGAAATTACACGCGAAAAAAGCCGTGGGTAGGAGCCAGTAAAGAATAATCCCATTGTTTTCAAATTTTACCGATTAAATCATAAAAATATTTTATGCTTCATGCATTAATATTTCTTTGGAGACTAAAAAGAACTCAATGTCGCGGCATTCATAAAAACTTTAACAATAGGAGTGCAATAATAATTTCGTTAGTCACCTTTAAAACGGATCAACGGTTTCTGAGAAAAGGTTGGACAAAAGGTACGCACGGCTACACATCAAGCAATACATAACCACTATAAACTGACTTCTGATTGTACGAAAAACCAATACAATGCGAGGTCAGCTATAATGTGGTGCAATGTCAAAGGGAACATCACTGAGTTCCGGCAAACCTGAACCACAGAATAAGTAATAGTACTTCTATTACTTTTTCTGTGGTTCAGGTTTGAAGTAAACAATAATATACTTCATTAAAAGCCCATAGGTATACAGGATATTAACCAGTGCGCAAACTATAACCATGAATTCAGTGTGATTAAAAATTATTCCAAGGATATCATTAAAAGATCTGCTATTTCATAAAAGAAAAAAAACTGCAATAAGTATACCTACGCGGTTTTAATGTATGGAATAGCAAATATTTTTATTTATAACCGACAAAAAAATTCTACGCTACGTCTAGAATCATAATATACTGAATTCACAGTTACAGTACGTACAGGTTAACAATACGTTAATTTTTTTTCCTGTATAGCTAAGGGGTTCGTTGGTAAACGATAACGGTCGTACGGGTCGATCGAGCGACGCTTGCCGCGGCTGGTTCGTGGATGGGTGACTCCTTTGTACCTCGTAAAGCACGTGAAGCCGTTGGCCCCAGCTGTCATTCGAACATCTTTGACAGTCGTTTCGGGTAGTTAAAAGCCCAAAGTCTCGGTATTGTCTTACCCAGTTAGTAGGTAACTGGGTTGTGGAGGTCAGATAGGCAGTCGATCCATGTAAAATATTGGTATTCAGCTACATCAGGTCAGACTGGAAGCCGACCCCAACATAGTTGGGCAATAGCCAGGTAGATTCATTGAGCTAAATTAAAAATGTGTTATTGTGATCGAATTTTGTGATGTCAAAATGGTACCCACCATTTTGATATCTGAGTTCTGACATAGATGCTGTGTTCGTTGTAAAGGCGTGGTAATTATGTCAACATACGAATTATTCATTCATTGTTTTATTACAGAAGGCCAATTCACGTAATTAATGTTTGATTTGATTGTTGTAATTAAACTTTGTGTTTCGAAAATACTTAATCATCATCATCATTGTCAGCTTTGTTCCACGCACTGCCTCCTCCCTTTGTACCATGCTTCCCTGAAGCCTATTTCCCGTAATTAAAAACGTTTAAAATCTAGCCGCAATCAATCTCATCTCAACGTCAATCAACGTCAAAAACTTGTCAAAAATATAGGGAAATAAGAGGTATTTTTGACAGATTGTGACCAAGATCAGAGGGGCAATTATCGTAATTTTAAGAGCGTTCACAATCTCATTTTGTCAATGTGTATGAGAAGTTTTTGACATTTGATTGTCACTGAGATGAGATTGAGACTAGATTTCGAACGTTTTTAATTACGCGAATTGGCCTTCAGACTGTAAACATCCTTAAAATACGGGAATTGCCCCTCAGTTCATTGTTAATAAGATTTTTCCAGAAAGTTCTTCCACATATTTTGATATTCCTTGTTCGCCCCACATTTTCTTCCTTTTTCGCCTCAGTTTTATTTTAAGTATTTGTTTGTTTTTGCCCATTTTCAGACGAATATTGTCTTTTAATTGGGAATCGCTAGGGTAACCTGCGAGATTAATTGATGTTGATATTTCATGAAATATAGTCATTCAATAATGAACTTAGAAGATTGTATTGACGATTTCAATTATTATAATTCTCTAAAAACATACTTGTTACGGTCGCGTTTCATATTTTGTTCAACATTCAACCTGACACTGACATGCAAATTGCAAAAACACTTGAAAATTTTTGAAATTTTCCGCCTATTCCAAGAAAAAAGAAAGAAAGAAGAATCATTCTCTATTAATACGAGCTGTCTCAATATATATATACTTTAATAACTTAGTCACGAGAATTACAAAGTAATTCCTCACTTCATACTATTGACTAATTATTGAGATATTGACACAACACTCCGCTAATAAATTATGAAGTCATGAAAACTGCACAACAGTTTATAAACTGAAGAACAAACAAACGATATTATGCTGTAGTAAACATGGGTAAATAATAAGTTAGTAAATATAGGCTACTAGAGGGGCTCGTGGCTAAGTTATAACAGCTGCACGGGTCGATCGTCAGCTTAAGTTACGCGTGCCGAGGTTGGTCCGTGGATGGGTGACTATCTTTACATACCAAGACCCCTTCGTGCCTCGGAAAGCACGTTAAGCTGTTGGTCCCGGCTGTCATTTGTGGATCTTTGACAGTCGTTACGGGTAGTCAGAAGCCCGAAAATCTGACAAAGAATCTTACCAAGGAGTATCATTGTATTACCCAGTAACTTAGTTTTAGAGGTCAGATAGGCAGTCGCTCCATGTAAAATACTGGTATTCAGCTGCACCCGGTTAGACTGGAAGCCGACCCCAACATAGTTGGGAATAGGCTATACCTACTAGCTTTTGCTCGCCGCTTCGCCTTCGTTGATGTTTGAAATGAGCCCACGGGAACATACCACCTGGATAAAAAGTGTCCTATGTCCTAACCTAAACTATGTTCTTTTTTTTAAGTGTTTCTGACATTCGAACTTAATGTGTATTTTTCATTCAATCAAGGTTTAATTGTTACTTTAATATCTTATACCTCTTTCTATACTAGGAAACTATAGTTTTGTATAATTTAGAAGCATTTTTTTTTTAATTTTGTAAATGTAAGAACCATGGATCCGTTTATTATAATTTTTTTATATTGACTTGAAAGAGCATGGTAGTTGAGAATGTGTCATGCTCACTTAAATGTCTCACTGATGGTGGCGCGTGTGTTGGATCATTCGGTTCCCTTAAAAATGGTTGAGCTGGATGGTGCTGATCCATGCGTCATGTTCGTGAACGGGCGCTGTCAGTTGAGACTGGTCATCTCTTAGCTGCCAGGGCTTCTTTTTAATCTTATACCTATTTTGAATTGTTTCTTCATAACATTTTTCTCACATATAGAAGCAACAAGAATACTGTACTCAGGATTTTGTAATATCTTAATTTAAAAGAGTGTCCTTGGAGTTTCTTGCCCGTTCTTCTCCAAGAGATCTACGTTTTGGAATGGGCAACTAGCTTCAACTTTCTGACTAACTGACCGACTAGATTCAAAAGTGCCTGGAAATGGTTTAATTGAAATAAATGCTTTGAGTTTGAGTTTGAACCCAGGTCATCGTCTACCTGTTTACCGAATTCCATCGAAATTTGTTCAGCCGTTAAGTCGTGGAAAGGTAAAAGAGAGACAGTCAGAGTTATTTTCGCATTTATAATATTAAGTCTGAATTTGTGATTGGGACTGTAAAACAACCTTGCTGTCTTTCTTCCTTATGTTTTTTAGAGAGAAATTGACAATTTCCTAATACATGTACTGAAATTATTTAAGATCGAACTTAGGACATCGTGTGTTAGGTATCTGGTTCTACTTATTAATTACTAGCTGCTGCCCGCGACTTCGCTTGCGTAAAATTTCGGTGCCCGACCACCCCACTGCATCGCAACACCTGCCCGCACTATGCGCTATTACCTCGTTTTTGCTCAGAGATCTTTCTCACTTTTTTTTTCTGCTCGGCTCTTAAGATTCCTAGCGTAATGTTACGCAGCCTATCGCCTTCCTAAAGAATTGGGCTAACAAATGCAAATCGATTTTTTCAAATCCGACTGGAACATCCAGAGATTACGACCTATACTTACAAACAAACTTTTACCTCTTTATACTTTTTACAAATATGGAAGTGATTTTGAAATAAATGTTTATTTATTTACTTTTTATAATATTATTATTAAGTATAGAAGACATCAATAACGCGAAAAACAATACTTAATTTAGGCAATGTTGTTTCCGTATAAAAAAACAAGAACTCGATTTTTTGTACCTATTTAAATCGAACTTTGTATTCCATACGTACCTACCAAGTTGACCAAGTACAAAATAATATTTTAACACCGGGGGGGTAAAATATTATCAATACCCAACATAATTTTAATAATTTTATTCTAGGTGCATCGTCTTTACATAATTATAATTATATAATAAATGTATACAAAATATTGTAAAACATTTTAAAAGAGTCCTTGCCCATTCTTCTCCACACGAAAACTACCTTTTGGAAGGGGCGACTAGAATCAATTCTATTTTATTGTAATTTTTGACGTTCAAAAGTGCTTTTTATGTGCCTATTTGAAATAAATTCTTTGACTTTGACTTTCAAATAAAAATAAAACGAACCTAGAAGTAAGTACCATAAAAATACCACTGTTAACGACGCACGCGTCGCTTCGCCACCAGCTGAAGTGACCCTAATATTCTAAACAACCACAAAAACTTACCTCCAAACGAACACACACTATTAACACAATCCTTTTACCTTTCCTTCCACTGTCACTTTCAACACTTTTGCTAACTTTGATCACAAAACACGTGCATACACTTCACACGTTCGGTTTGGTCGCAACGCGTACGGGAGTGTTTAGGTCGGAAACTCGCAGCGCGTACGGGCGTCTGTTTTGGTCGCGGCGGGTACATTGGCCCGGCGCGCTAGTGAAACTGCAGCGGTGAGCGTACTACCGCCAAGACGTGATTCATTGACTACTAGCGGGTGGTGCGGGGCATGAGCGGTGGCCGGGAACGAGACTTGTTGTGGCCTTGTTTTTGAAGTGAAAACTTCATAAACAGTGAATGAAACTGAACCATCACGCTCGGTTTAGTGATGTTGAATCGCGTATACTCGGCTCCAGTCTTATGATTTTCACTTCTATTGTGTGGTTATAAGCACACACCCTCTTTTTTATGAACCATTAATAAGTCGATGGTTAACAAAATTTATCTATGTGGTTATTTTTAAAATTAATATTTTTTATTTTTTTTATCCGGTTATTAGATGGTGTTTTTTTTTTGACAGATCAGCAGTAGGTGTCCTAGATTTTTCATCAACGGTAAACTGTCCAGCCTGCAAATTATCATGATTTTACAATTTCACTAAGTTCAACGTCAAGGTTGCCTGGAAGAGATCGCAGAAAGCGATAAGGCCGCCCATTGTATATTTTGTAGTAATAATTGATTTTATTTTTAATGTATTTTCTGGTGTACAATAAAGTATACATAAATATAAATAAATAAAAACATCACCCGTTATACTTACAGGATGAATATCGATGTATGGAATATCAATTCGCATCACAAATTATATATACTGTATAATTTACAGCTCGGTATCACAAAATAGATAGGTGCAGAAGGCAAAAACAGGCGCACACACACACACAGACACATACGTACGGAGATTTTGTAATGTCTTAAATTAATGCCAGTCACACATGAGTGCGATTGGACTTGCTGGATTTTCAACTTTATTGAGAATCCAACAGTGTGTCTACACTGTTAGATTTGCAACTCTCGGCGGCGAAAATGTTGAAAGTCCAGTGCAAGATGAAATATCGCCCACGGTTACGAGGGCTATGTGTGCGTGTGTTTTCGCTCGTTTTCTGTAGCTAACCTTCTGTAGATATTTTGTGATATACGTATGGCTGCACGCGTGACAATGTGTTGACCTCAGAGACAATAAAATTATGATTCAGTTCGTATCGGCTGAGATGTTGCTCAAAGTATCCATAATTTATAGTTCACGTGGTCGGGACAAAAGATGCAGTGTCGTAAATAACTGTTCTTATGAGAGCATTGTTTGGGCCTCGTGGCTAATTAATAGCAGCCGCACGGGTACGCTTGCCGGGGTCGTTTCGTAGATGGAAGACCTTCCAATATACATCGAAAATAACGTTAAGCTGTTGGTCCCGGCAGTCGTTACGGTTAGTCAGAAGCACATTAATCTGACAGCCAGTCTTACCAAGGGGTATCGTGTTACCCAGTAATGGTACCCGTGATTGGTATCCATAACTCAACACAATAAATAAAAAAAAAACAGATTTTCTCGACTCATTCTTCACATACAGCGGTCGTTGACCTCCCAAAAAAAAAACATCAAATTATTTTCATTTTATCGTGTCTAGATATCGATATCATCACGTCTGCAGAGTTTCGCCAGCTAATTTAATTTCTTTGTAGGTACGTAGCTGCTCTACAGATTTTTGAATCATATTTTAATATTTTCCCAAATAATTCTATACAATAGTCTAATACCTTATTTATGAACACCAAAGAAACGTATTGTTTAACAATATAAACTAAATTCAATGTCTATTCTCCGTGTAACATTGAAGTACGTAATTCGTCACAGAACGATTAAATCGTAGTCGACCATGCAAATATCTTTCGCACCTACGAGCTAACGTGCTCTAGTCTGCTAATATGTAGGTCATTTACATGATTTTATTACAGTGCTAGTGGCATAGCGAATATCAAACAGTTTTTGGCGCTAATATTATTTCAAGAGCGAACGGTTTTGATTTGGCCAACATTCAAATTGCAATTATAATCGATTTGACACGGCATCAATAGTGAGGTATTGTTATAGTGTACCGTTTCCTGATGATTGCTTTAGTACTATCAATGAGGGACAAGTTAAAATGCTGAAAGCTTAAAAAAAAGAGAGAGCGTTTTTATTTTGCATTATTAGCCTATAATATTCCCACTGGGACCGGTCTCCTCTTTCTGTAAAAGGTAGTGGGTGGATTGGGGAATGTCACATGTCTTCGATTTTTTTTTGTTTTTAGGGTATAACGGTTTCCTCACCATGTTTTTTTTCACCGTTTTGAGAGCAGTGGTGATGAAATTATTTACACAAAGTTAAGTGCCTGCTTGAGATTGATCTCACGCCCTGCTACTCATAAGCCCTCTGCTCACTTTTTTAATTTAAAAGTTTCTTAATTCGCGAATTATAGGTAAGTAATGTAAAAATCAACAAATCTAGATTTTATTTTTGAATTTAAACAAAAATCTGAATAGAAGGGGTTTACCATGCACTCAAAAATTTACAAAAAGTCGGGTATCATGCGTTTTTGAACCATTTGCAGTGCAACTAAGTATTTCAACATTTATACCTGTAATTTTGATCGTGTACATAATAAAGGGTATTCTATTCTATTCTACTCTCTCCTTGACCTGCGCTGTCTCTTTGCCCAGCAAACGGTCATATTACGAGCTCATAAAGTTACCATAATTTGGCTCCCGTCACCCGCTGTCGCTTATACCTTGCGTTCCCATCACAGTTTTATTAATAGTGACGTAACGACCGACACTGGACACCGGTTTCTAATGACGTCGCTACCTGTTCACTATAATTTGTTTATAGGATAGCCGTCAGACGTCACGTAGGCTTACCCCAAAGAGTAATGGTCACAGTTCTTCCTAGTTACGTCATCATCTTTTTCTGGTTTCATCACACATGGTGACTGCCCCGTTGGTCTAGTGGTCGCAAGCGCTACTGCTAAGCATGTGGTTCTGGGTTCGATTTCCAGGTCTGGTAAAGTATTATTGGGTTTTTTCATCTGCAATTTCTCAGTAGCAGTCCAGAGTTTGGATTTGTGCTCAGTTGATGGCAATAGGCTCGCCCACTATCACATGGGACTGAAATATATCTGGCGAAATGTGGACGTACTATAGACATACCTCTACCTAACCCTTCGGGAAACAAGGCGTGATGTTCAAGTTATGTTATTTTTTTATGGTGAAAAGTTTGATGACCTCACAGCATGGAAAGGTAAGTAGTTTACAGGTATATGTACCTACCTGTGGCATAGAAATAGAATTGTATTTATAGATATTTATTTCTAGGTATGCATGCATTCATGCAACGGATTAGCAATATCCTTCAAAATGATTGTGAATGTGATTGAGCGTGTGTTACGCAATTAGAGTGCACTATATGTATACGTTTACTAGCGGACTGCCCCGGCTTCGCACGGGTGCAATGCTAATACTAAATAAACTTCAAGAATGCCAGCACGCGCCGCCGCGGCCGGTACCGCAGCAACCGCTATGTCACTGCATTTTAAATCTGTAATATCTTCGAAAATATTCATTTAAATTACATGCTGTAAAGGGCTATATGTATCTATATTAAATGCACAATGTATTTAAGGTACTTAATTGGATAACGATTAATACTGTATTGCTTAAAATCGCTTCGTAAATAAGCCATTATTTCCCGTAAAAAGTAAGGATAAAAAATGATTATTATGGGTTATCCCTAAGAGATAGACATATACCATTGCGGATTTTTTTGTAGACCTTTTTAAGGTGTACAATACTGTAGTACATGATTTTGACCTATCTCGTAGGGTTCAGCCAGCGTTTGAAAAGTAAGCGCAAAAAAATGTGTTTATTTACGACATCACATTAGAAACCTCTAAAATTATCAGTGTTTCTCTACTATACATGCATGCATGTATTATATATATAAAACTTCCTCTTGAATCATTCTATCTATTAAAAAAACCGCATCAAAATCCGTTGCGTAGTTTTAAAGATCTAAGCGTACATAGGGACAGAGAAAGCGACTTTGTTTTATACTATGTAGTGATTGGTTAAATATAATATGTTATCGGATAAATAGCATAATCAGCCTATAATGTCCCCACTGCTGGGACAAAGGCTTCCAATCTAGGAAAGGGAGTGGGCCGTAATCAACCATGCGGGCCCACTGCGGGTTGGTAGATGTCACAAGTCTTCGAATTTTTAGTTCTAGGACCTGCCTGTTTCCTCACGATGTTTTCCTTCACCGTTTTGAGAGCGTAAGTATAAATTCTTTTGACAATTAATAAGAAAAAATATAATCTAGCAGCGCCCCGCAGCATAAGCCTTGATCCCGTAAGAATATCGGAATTATAGCAGTGCTCATAATCGCAGATTATTTACGTTCCGTCGCCACTTAATCAGTTATATTCTACTTTATTGTAATGTATTCTAAGTTAATTTTTGAGTGAACATTTGTAACAAAAAGGTTCTAATAAGTTTTTGGTTGCTGCAGTGGAATTTGAACTTTGTTGAGTATGACATTCAGTTTGTTGTTCCATAACTTGAAAGTTATCTCAAATTCCTGGCTGTAAAGTAGTCTCTAAATAAGTGTAACAAACGGAAAGAATTCTTTTAAATAAGTGTAACAAACGGAAAGAATTCTTTTAAGATCAGTGTTTTCTTTACATTCTAGTGATCATGAGACGGTCTGATAAACTATGCTATTCAGATCACTAGTCATTCGACAGTCAACAGTGAAATTAAAACTTTAAGATATTAGAAATAAGGTCCAAAGTCTATTGATTGAAAACTAACAATGATAATTTTTTCATGTTATTATTTTGAACCTTAGTTACGTTCAAATAAAGTTTAATGTAAAGTTTGTTCTGTGGATCAATTTGAGCCGATATGACTGATTGCAGATGATAATTATATTGACATGCATAAGGCTTGATATGGACGGACGACTTTGTCGCAAATTGACTCGCATTGCCGCAAAAAGTCGCTGGAATTGTAGAATTAAGTTTCATTTTTGTCAGTTGTAATTATATTGAGATAAATAAGGCTCTATATGGACTGGATACTTCACTTCGTCGCAAATGTAGGTATCTACCTACACAATTTTGCTATAGGTACTTTATAAATTATTATAGTAGTGACGAAGTTGGCTTGTTAACAATAAAGCACTATTTTACTAATATAATGGGATCAATGTTGTCTAAATAATCTGTGAGAGAGAGTGGGCTTGTAATCTACCACGCGGTCCCAGTGCGGATTGGAGGACTGTCATAAGTAATTTTGACGTTCACAAAGTACTGATTTAATAATTTGAATAATTCATGTCTTTTGATTTTGACGACATCATGCAATTCTTTCCTCTTAGAGCTGAGGCAGGGACGCCCTGATGGCACTACCAAGGGCATGCTGCCAAAAAACTAATGACTTTAGTCCGCGCGGAACTAGTTGGCCGCGCCTTAGGTGTGTGAGCGGTGGGACAGAGGGGCGGGGGCGCATTACTCAGTACGGGCGTTGCGAACCGCCGCCTCACCCTTTCTCCACCTCAGCGGCCAACTAGTTCCGTGCGGACTATAACAAACTAATAATGAACTACCTTCTTCTTATTAATAAAAAAAAAACAAATTCATATGTCATTTATTGAAATTAGGCCGAGAATCAGTACTTTTTAAACGTCAAAATTAGAAGAGACAGTCCCCAAAACGAGCCTTTTCACCACTTCCTACTGCTTTAGCTGGGAAGAAGGATTGGCGCAACAAACTTCCTAGCAGCACAATCTGAATGATTTTGAAGGATTTTGCTAACCTACTGCTACACATGTTTGAAAAATTTGTCTGCTCAACAACGTAAATAACGCACTGAATGTTCTTGAACTGTCAATGAGAAAACCATTGCTATTGTTAGTGAGTTACGCAACTACCCCGCTGTTCCGTTAGAAGAATTTGAATAAAGATATTATCATCATTGTCGCTATATAAGAACTAAACCTAACATCGATTGATACATCGCCCGCAAGTGTTTCGCAAATAATTTCTATCGGCTATCGTAACGCGATGGCCTTTGATACACTTAATTGGTGATCGTTTGGAAATATAACCTACTGTAGTGTCTTACGAAGTTACGATTAGTGTGTATGAACGTAAGTATATGCAAGACTTGGTAGAAGGTGTTATTATTGGACCTATCTCTGGGGGCTTACCACCACCTCTTTAGCAGTATTATTTGAATTTTACTTGAGTGTGGGAAAGAGATGAAGCTACATGTCCTGTATTGCTCCATCTCTTTCCCACACTGAAGTAAGATTAAAATAATATTGCTAAAGAGGTGGTGGTAGGCCCCCTGTTGTGTTGGAAAAGAAACTATAATTTTTCTTACTTGTTCTTTTCTTGGCCAATGTTTTTTTTTAATAAATTAATTCTTTATGGGCATAAAAAAAGTTTACAAACAAATTAAAGCCTTAAATCCTGCGCTAGTTAAAAACACCTGTGTTACAGGAGCCGAAACCTGCCTCGCCTTTTCAAAATATGTATTAGCACACCTCAATCGATCTGACCCGTAACGAGACTCTCAAAGATCCACAAATGACAGCCGGGACCAAATGCATAATGTGCTTTCCGAGGCACGGAGGGGTCTATACTCCTTGATAAAACTGGTAGACAAGATTTTTGGCCTTCTAACTACTAATAATCTGTTAATTAAGATCTACGAATTATAGCCGGGACGAGCTTTCTGAGGCACGGAGCGGTTTTAATATTTAATGCATGATCAGATCACCCATCCACGAACCGATTGCGGCAAGCGTAGCATAACCTTCGATCCCATGAAGCATTAGAAACGAGGGAATTCCGACATTCTCATGTAATTTTGACGTTCAAAAAGGACTGATTGTCAGCCTAGTTTAAATACCACCTGTGCGGCTGTTAGCATTTAGCCACGAATTTAATGGTATGATCTAAAAGGCAACTTATTTCGTCAAGAAACTCGATGTAGGTACTTATAACGCAGCTTGCAAAGGTACAATAAAAATCAAATCTCATACAAAGTGATTAATTTGTTTAACTGATTTTATTTCGTTCAAAAAATCAAACAAGGACGTGAGATAATTGATTGCATGTTTGTTAATTTTTGTGAGTTATTTTTCACTTTGTAGTGTCTTTTTTGGAAGACGGTTGTTTTTTTTTTTTTGTAAAAAAGTTTTAATTTTTCACTTTTAAGTTGTACTTACCCCACACAAATTTGTATACACTACTTGCTATACAATAAACTTCAGTGTCAGGAAGTCATTATTAACATCGTCAATATAAACTAAGTGGCAAAAATACATATTATTAACTAACTTAAAAACTGCCCAAGCAAAGTTAATAACATTGAGGTAAGTATATGGGACCACCCCTGAGCTATACATACCCTGTTCATTAAAAAAAGAATTTTGAAATCGATTTACAATTACCGGAGAATCAGAGATATCGCCTAACAAACACACAAAATGAAAAAACAACATAAAGTCGAATTCAGAACCTCCTTCTTTTTGTAGTCGTTTAAAAAATCACTTTTGATAAAAAAGATCGTAAAAAACAAAATGACGAATCCAAACGGAAGAATACTCCATACAACTTTTTTTAAACAAATATTTTTTGCAGCACCATTGTATTTGTATGAGCAAGATCAAGGTTAGTAGGTACCATAGAGCGAGTACTAGGTCATGTAGTTCGTGCGACCTTGTTTAAATCATCAAAAAGTTCAGTGTCAATAATTGGGCTATTATTAAATAAGTGATTCTATTTCTGTAACTTAGTTTGAACAAACACTTTTACACGTCAATCATATTTTAAATCTAGATGAGGTCGGCGTTTACTAACTGACTACTCTAAGAAGAAAGACCGAAACAAACTCAGAGGTCACAGTCTCTTTTAAAGAACACATATAATCTTGGTCAGATTGGTGTCTGAAATGTTCTTTTGAGGAAAGAACCACACAGATTGAGTGGACCTATCCAGTCAGTGCACGGTGCACGCATTTGTCAGTAGGTACGGTAATCGTGCAGCTCAACGATTCGAAGAACAATACCAAAGATATTTGGGTAGGCCGCATAAATTACTCAAACTGCCAGATAATGATTATAACCATTTAAAACTAATCTATATTTTTCTCCTTCTTCGAGTACCTATTTCAATCCTAAATTGACAGTAAGTATCTCAAATGTTGTTGGCCGAAAACTTCAAAAGATCCACGGCGTCGTCGGTGACAGCGCAGAGATCACTTTTCTGCATGTTTTGGGGCATAGAGGTCCAAGATTGAAATTGGAACATAGTTTGCGACACTTTACACCCTGCGGCCAATCAGTCGGGGCACACAATAACTACATACTAGTACGAGGTTGGAGTTCCCCTTAGCCTGGAGCCTGTGGGGTAATTGCATCACACACATAAAACGACAATTGACCGCTTTTCCATTCATTTTGACAGTTCAGCCACGCTCATTGCGTTAATTACTTTGTTGAGGAGACGAGTTTTTCAAACCTATGAAGCAATGGATTAGGTATTTCCTTCAAAGAAAGATTAAAAGTGCGTTATTCAGTTAGGGCGCTCTGGTTGGAGCCTAGTTGAAAATCCTTCAGCAAGCATTTCATTTAGGTGTCACCTAGTATTCCTGAAAACGGTCATAGGACACATACCAATTTACGCAAGTAACGCAAGAGGGCCCAAATTCTGTATAGTAATCATTTTTCCCCGTGCGTAATCTTACCCCGTGTGAAAACCACGTACGGTTGTCAAGATTTATTATTCCGGTCTGAACCCCCCTCCACCTCCCCCTGGTTCCCCCGCTAGTTCTTCTTCTGTTTTTAGCTCGTGTCTTATCCACATTATCTAGGTTACTCTTTTTGACAGGTAAGTACAGTTAAGAGAAATTAAACGTTAAGCATGGTATTTTGACAGTTCGAACCACGCCAACTTTGCATTCATTTCGCGCGGTTTTGTTCATTGCGTCATAGAGAATACGTTATTAGTAGATGTCGTGATTAGCTAAGGAATTGACGTGGTTTCGAAATAACGAATCATTAAGTTTAGTGTTCATAGTGAAATACGGCCCAAAAGGACTAGGGGAAGAGAAAGGATGACCACGACCCGCACAGTCGCACACGATCTCATTGTATTCCTATGTGCGAAGGGATTGCCTCACGACGCTGGTATGCGAGTAGCGTGGCGATAAAATGGTGCAATCGTAAGCTGTCACTAGTAATGTATGGTGAACTGTGGGATGGTCCCTGAATGAGTGACCATCTTTACAAACCAAGACCCCTCCGTGCCTTAGAAAGCACGTTAAGCCGTCGTTCGTGGATCTTTGACGATCGTTTCGGGTCGTCAGAAGACCGAAAGTCTGACAACTAGTCTTACCAAAGGTCATAGTATTACCCAGTAACTGGGCTGTGGAGGTCAGATAGGCAGTCGCTCCATGTAAAGTAAAGGCATTCAGCTGCATCCGGCAGCTCTAAGTATGTGCAGAATTAGGACACTGTCCGGCCATAGACAGAGGTGGAACACCGCGGTGGTTTTAGTCGGTAAGAGTCCGGCGTGTCCCTCTGTCACCCTCACGATGGAGGAAGTCCATGAGGATTTCCACCGCGCACCAAAAAAAGGATGTTCACGCTTAAAAGGTCTGTCTCTCTAAAGCACGGATATCGCTGTAAAGGCACATTTACGGTTAACTACAGAAGAAATTCTTAGTAAATGAATTAATGGTCTAGTTACTTAGGTACTTAGACTGTAAAACTATTGACTTAGACTTTTTTGGACATAAATTACGTAACAATAAACTCATCTGAATTAAATGCGCAAAACCTGAAAATAGTTTGTTCATAATTGACTACTGAATCGATTTCAATAACTTTTGATATGGGTTTTTTTTTTCAAAAATTACCTATGTATTTTGCCATACTATCCGCCGATTAAGCCAAAGAAAATTAAGTCTTATTCTATGGCAATAAGACTCAATTTTGAATGCACAAAGTAATGCTAGAATCAACACTATTTTCTTATAGTTAGCTTTAAAAAAAAATAGTTTTGGTATCATGCTTTTTTTAACTCAATGCTCTAATTGGGGTCTATGAGGTTTTGCGCATTTAACGTTGCACGTTGTATTAAAAATCGATCACTTTTTTCATCAAAAAGCATATTAATTTGCTTGACTTTTGTTGTAACAGATCAACTTAAAGCTAGCGGGTTTTCCCCAAAGAAGACATTGAATACATTGACCCATCACGCACAATGGTCCACTTGAAGGACTAGTGCGGAAACCAAAACCATAACAGAATATACATTGACCCATTGTCATACCCATATAACTACCATCATTTCTGGGTATTCCCAAAGAATGTCTGATGGTAAAACCCCAGTGCTCAAAAAAAAACCTATTGACTTGTAAAAGGTCACCCTTTCTACCTGAGAAGGGACCACCACAACTAGCTAGCGAAACTCTACAGACGGTAATAATCAATGAGTAATCGATATCTTAACTTGGTAAATCAAAATATAAATTAATCTGATGGTTTTTTTTTTGTGAGGATCTTCGACCAGTTAGTGTAGTCACTAGAAATATCTATTTTTTTGTCAATTGCTATGACAAAGCAAGATGGCGAAGTTAGTTCACATTTTGACGACGCGCCAAATGATTCCGAGCAGTTAGATCAATTTTGACATGTTTTTGAAATTTATTTTCGCTGAGATTGCGACTAGATTTTGAACGTTTTTAATAACGGGTTATTGTTCTTCAGTTCATTCAGTCAAAACCCATCTTCCAGGCACGAAAAAGGGTGGTCTATACTTTGGCTATGGATACAAATTCAAGGACGCTCAGCGCGCTATGAAGCGAGATGTGCTTGCAGTCTCTTTGAAGGATAAAATAAGAAATAAAATTATCCGGAAAAGAACCGGAGTTACCGACATAGCTTGCAGAGTAAGGCTGTGTCCCCAGTAGGCAAACTGTTTGCGGCGTATCGGTTTAGTACGCCCTTCCGTATATTTGAAATGGAGTGTACTAGTTTTTCGCTCACTTGACGCTCACTTCACTCACTTCACGCTCACTTTACTCAGTCGGCTGCTAAAAGTTTGCCTACTGGGGACACAGCCTTATCGAACTGAAATGGCAGTGGGCTAGCTACGTTTGTTGAAGGACCGGTGGCCTGTGGAGCTAGGGTTGCCAACCCTACTATATAATATAGTATCCTACTGTATTAGAGGCTCGACTACTATATTTCTGAAGAAAGTAATATAGTAGGCGAAACTACTATATTATTAGGCATCAAACCCTCTAAGCAATAATATTCGTTTCAAAACGTGTAAACGTAAAACGAAGCGTAACTATTTTTTAAAGGTTCTGCTAGGTAGAGTTTGTGTTTTGGAAATAGGTACTTATTTTTGAAGTTAATATTCCGAAGTTCTCAAATATTAATAGATTAGTAAAAACTGATAATGGTGAAACTATGAACGCTGGCTCTATAGCGCCGCCACGAAAAAATACGAAGTGGCTGCAAACGTTTAAAACCGAATGGGAGTCCAAGATTGGTTAGTTCGCGAACCCGTTAATATTTACAATGGGAAATGCACGATTAGTGGGATAGTTTTCTCTATTAGTAAAAGTGGAGTTGCACAAGCGATGAAGCATTTCTTAAAAGTAAAAAATTATTAATAAAGGCGCAAAGTAGCAAAAAAAAAAAAAATTTAAAATAAATTTTTGAAACCTGCTATTTTTTGAAGTGAAAACTTCTTTAGCGGCGCTGCGTATTTTTTTTGGAATGGGTAAAAATCTCTAAACTCGCGTCAGGACACGTGACCTGATCGAGAATTCGTAAGACGGATGGAGAGAGGGCAGGCGGCGCAAGGCGCTTGCGCGAATGTTCGATAATTGTCATGTTTGTGTACGATAGCGCAATGAATAAATATTGTATCCTACCACATAAATAATAATACTTTTATACTGATAACGAAAGCAATTCGTACAAAATTATTCTCTAACCATTCCAAAATATCAAAAATGCAGAACATTAATATTTAAGTTTTCACTTCTGCCGGCACTCCCGGAGTGCAACCCGTCGATTTTTTTTTTTTCATATTTTCGCTATCTACTATATTTTTTGGGTAATTATTTTAAAACTACTATTTTTGACTGAAAAAAGTTGGCAACCCTAGGTGGAGCAGACGAGTTCTGGAGTGGAGACCGCGTATCGGCAAGCGTAGTGTGGGACGCCCCCAGCTAGATGGACGGACGACCTAAAGGTGGCTGGCACAGACTGGATGCGGAAGGCGGAGGACAGGGTGTTGTGGTGCAGCCTGGGAGAGGCCTGTGTCCAGCAGTGGACCGTAATAGGCTGATTTGATTGATACTTTGACTAATAATAGCCTCCCCGACCGATTTCGGTCACGGTGGCCAATCTCAACGGAGATTAGCCAGGTACGCAGGAGATATTATAGTGCACAAGTGTGCGCGCAGACACAGGTGCACTCCCTCTTCCCTCACTCTCATAGTCCGATGGGACGGCAATCCGACACGACCGGAGAGAGATCAGGCGCAGGACCAATGGCTTTACGTGCTTTCCGAGGCACGGGGGTATTAAACCGCCAACTTCCAAACTCTGGACTGTTACTAAGAAATTCCTAATGGAAAAACTCAATAACACTTTGTCCGACCCGGGAATCGAACCCAAGACCCCACGCTCAGCAGTCGCGCTTGCAAGCACGAGACCAACGGAGCAGTCAGATACTTTGACTATAGATATGTTAGCGAATCTCTAGCACTTGACAATAATAAGTACCAGGCATTAAGAAAACTAATTTTTAAGTTCATATTCATCAAATAATCAGTTCAACATTTTTCGAGTTCACACCACATAATAGGTACAGACATGGAGTTATCCTTATTCGCTTAAGACCCTGCCCTAATTGTTACAACCTAGAACATTAATATTAAAGCCTGCTTCGATAATTAATACATATTTATCCATAACCACCTTCTCGCCTTACGTCTCTCTAAGCATGATCTTATTGGATCTCGTTAAGATCTACCATCTTACACCTTGCACATAGTAAAGACTTTAACTTGTGTAACATAAAGTTCAATATTACTTTTCTAGTGTCGAGTTAACGTGGTATCTGATTAAAGACTACCAAGTAAAGAATTGCGACCAATTGCATCTTTATGATTTTTGCAATACGATTGATATTCGCTCCGCTTGGTAGCGTATCTAAGTTTGTTCTTAGCTTAATGCTCTGCTGTCCGTTTCATATAATTGGTACAGATTGCGTGTAAAGCGAATATAATAAATAACTAAATAGTAAAGTACATAGTTTTATGTACTAGTGAGATATATAACCGTCGTATTTAGATTAGAACGTCTAGACAAGTTAATAAAATTGTATTTCTCGATTTAATGAGAGAACATGGTGTATTTATATCGTTAAGTAGCTTGTGGGTTATTAATGTCTGATGAAAGAAACAGTGAATTAACATAACATAGCATATAAAAGGGTTAGGCAGAGGTGTATAGTACACCCATATTTCACCAGTTATGTAACAGGGGGCGAGTCTATTGCAATCAACCGGGCACAAATCTAGAACTCCGGGCTTCTACTGAGAAATTCCAGATGGAAAAACGCAATAACACTTTGCCCGACCCAGAGTAATCTGCAATCGATTCAGGGGTATACTTAGGTACAGTCCGCAAAGGAGATAAGTATGTAGGGTCGTCAAATATAGTTGAAATTTAGTATGAAACCGATTGATGTTTTCGAATAAAATTTAATTTAATTAATAGAAAACAAACAGTTCATTTATCGAATTAAATTTCATTCGAAAACATCAATCGGTTTCTTAGTAAACTTCAACTATATTCGAGGACCTTTTTTTTTTGTGGATGGGAAATCATCAAATGACCTCTCCCGCTCTGGGTGGAGCAGAAGGGAGTGTCAGACTCTTACTGACTAAAACCCACCCGTGTTCCTTCTTTAGCCCTTTGTGTTCCGAGGTAGCGGTAACCCTTTCGGACAATCAATTCGAGGACCCTGGATACTTATCTCCTTTGCTGACTGTACAATTGACATTGATATTACAGTTAAATTGCTTGGGCCAACAATTGTGGCCAACTACAGCCATTGTGGTTGTCAACAAATAATTGCGGCCAATATTGCCAAGAAACAGAACCCTTTGAAAGAAGACCAATTGAGAGCAGGCGCATAGCATCCATCAATTTGGTACATAAAAAACGTGGCATACAAAAACCAATACAACGAGAGTTTGCGGTTTCTATACGAATGTCAATTACGGAGGAACGATACAGGCAGCCTGAAAACGGTACACACAGTGACACGTCTAACCTAATTTCGCGATTTAATGGCCATAAATGTAAATAAATATTATTTTCGCTACAACTTTAAACATTTTTATAATTTTTTCAATAGTGCTAGATACAAGTTGATACATACACACTTCCAGGATCAATAAGGTGACCAGCTCTCCTAAAATTATCCGAAAAAGATCCGGAGTTACCGACGTAGCTTGCAGCGTAAGCAAACTAAAGTGGCAGTGAGCTGGCCAAGTTTATCGCAGTACCGATGGCCGATGGAACAGACGAGTCCAGGGCATCAAGTCTGCTATTACAATAGTGTCAGAATGGTCTATCATTGATTTCATAATTGTTGATTTTGACAAGTTCCACTTTCCAACGGTCAAACACTGACACTCCATTGAAAGAAATGGCATAAAATGGTAATCTCATACCTACATAATTACAGATGAATAAATGTAATGTTTATTGCTATTTACGAACTTCTTAGTCTTACTACTTCAGATTGCAAACACTAATACGTAATATGTAAAAATATATATTAAATGAAATAGCATGAAATTTAATAGTAGTTTTTATCAGACCATTGTCCGACAAATGATCGACCATTACCTATGAATTTAGCAAATTACGAACTTTTAGCAAAATGACAATGGGATCGTGTTGGAATGACGAATAGCAGACTTGGGTCCCTGGAATGGAGATAATGTATCGGCAAGCGTAGTATGGGACGCCCCCCGCTAAATGGACCGATGACCTTAAGAAGGTGACTCAGACCGACTAGATTTTTTCTATTAAGAAGTTCTCAGTAGCAGCCCAGTCTTGGTTTGGTCGGTTGAAGGCAATTGGCTCGCCCCCTATTACATGGGATTTAAGCATAATTGACAAAATGTGGGCGTACCTATATACTATTACACCTCTGCCTCGGGAAAACAAGGTGTGATATTATGCAACGTAACCAATTTGTATGCAACTCGCCTATCAGTGTAATACGCACTCATTATTAATTTATTCACGACACGTCCCTATTGCTTCAAATTGTGTTTCAGCTGCATTGAATTAGATTGAAGCTATGTTGTTATATTGCGCGTGAGTGTTCCTCTTGTGTTTCGTAAATAATCATCATCTTCATCATCATTACCATTACTGCATTCGGTTAGACTGGATGCCGACCCCAACGTAGTTGGGGAGAGGCTAGGTGCAGACACGCGTTGAGCAATATTGATATTTATAATGATGATGGTTTTATGAAATAGGTATGTATTTCTAACGTCATTATTGTGGATAAACTGGACGATAAATAATGAACAATTATTTATGATGATTCATTTAATAAATTATATTTTTAATTAATAATACAATTTATATTACCTACATTACAGTATTTTGTTTTGGTATGTAGGTACTTAATCGAACCTTAATATTTCACATTCTGTTTTTCTAAAAATATTACTGAACACTAAGAAATAATGATCTTTTATTTTGGGAGCCTAAAAATAATAAATAGCCAAGCAACTGCGACCAACTTAGATGTAGCACTCGCCGCGAAACAATTTTATCTTAGTCCAGGATACCGCCATTTTAAAAATTACAGAATCGCCACTAACTTTTACAGAACACATAAATAAAGTATCGTTTGTAATAACAGGAAAAGTTGTTGTTTTGTATTTGTATTAATTTCACAGAGTAGACAGATACAGTAGTTTGACTTTGTCAATGTTGTTATGTTGTTTTTTTTGTACATACCACTGGTTGGTATTGCTCAGCTGCGTTACTATTAATTAAAGTAGCATTTACCTGAAAACATACGAAGTTTCCGAGTCACATATTCATTCGTAGTTTGTACAATTGACTTTGGCCTGAACTTAATGGAAGGATTCATTCCTTCAACTGTATTTCGTCACAGGACACTTTAGTTAATACTTTCTAACAATAAATCACTTTTCTAAACCCTAATAAATAAGTTTTCACAATAAATTAGATCAAATATTGTAAATAAGTTGCCAATGTTTACATTCCAAATGTCATTCAGTTGAACGTCAGTTTCTGACAGTTAAGAGGCGACATCTGGTGGCCGCCGATTCATAGTTGTAGTTTTAATCGATATTTTAATATTTTGGTTGGTAACCATCGAATTAATATCGTATGGAGCAATCCTTAATAATTTTCAGTTTTCAGTAAAATTCATAATAAACTAAATAACCGAAAACGGAAATGAAACTATTTTTTCAATATAGACTTTTTTCTAGAAATTTCGTTGTCCGATTAATCTATTTTTAATCTGTGAATTGTCTTTGACAAAATGTTGTCAGGTTGTACGTTCTAAATGTGCCTAATTAATATTCTGGGATAATTACCCCAATTAAGACAATTTCAAGAATCGGAAATTACAAATAAGTTGTTGGTTGGTCTGGATCATGAAGATTCTTATTGTTTCAGCGTTTAAACGTCATGTCAGATTGTGGTTAGTGAATTTCAAGAAATTAAGTATCATCGTGTAGTATTTATCTACAGTGATCTTATAATCATTTTACCTGAAATGTGGGAGATTTTCTAGATACTCCGTCTAATTCCGGTTTGTTGTCCATGACAGTGTTATTGAACAGAGGTGGCGTCCATTTGCCCTTGAACACGCTTAGGAGATCCTACGAACGCTCTTCCATGTTATAAAAGGTAAGGATTTTGTTGTAATAGTGCTTGGAAGTGGTCTGTGAGCCCTTCTCTGGTTGTTAAAAGGATATTGTCGTGATCCCTGGATATTGATTACAGGATTCCAGATTGCGCATACGCCGGCAGATATCCAGCCAGTCGAGGATCTATCAGCCAAGTGCTTACTCCAATAGTCAACCGTGAGTATTTCACCCGCTGACTATTTTCTATAGGAATTTCCTCAGTGTTAACCACGGTATTAAATTATTGTTCAAGGGAGTGCCCTTGTTGTGGAGTTGATGGACGCCACGTGGGTAATCCTCATTCCTACTTTCCCACCAATCAGAATTAGGCAAAGGCTTTATTAACCGGCTAATGTTTTAGCCTTCTTCCTTCTTTAATGTCCCCTCATGGATGGTACATTAGTTTCCCTTCATATTATTAGGCCTCCGTATTGTCAATTCCAGGAGAGGCAACTCGGGAGATTCGTCTCGCCGCCCGGATCTAGCGAAGCGTCTGGGGCCGGGACGCGAGACCCGTTCCCCGAGTCTGCTCGACGCCTCTGAGGAGACGGCTGTACGGCTGGCGGAGTCCGCCTAGCGATAGCGCAGGCGGGACGGTTTTTTTTTTACCCCTAATTTTATTTTTCATAATTTAATACGGTTCCGTTGAAACCGGACTTGAAGAATTTAAATTAAGGATCTTGGGTTCGACGTCCTACTTTAATCCATCCTCTTCCAAGGAAGCTATTTGGGACACCTTCTTCGGCTCCAGGATCCGGGACTCTCTAAGTCCCTGGCGCCCATTAAATAACTAATTAGATTAAAACCAACAACTGGAAGGATACCTATTCCGTGATATTAAAATTTATACTATATTTAATTTAAAATTTAGAACCGGAGCAGTACTCGGGTTTTTCTCTAACTCCCCACGACCATAGCTCTTGCTGAGTTAAAGCTGGCTGGCAATTAGAGTTAACTTACAATTATTTATAATTAAAGATGGTTGTATTTATTAAATAAACAATATTGGAGATAGTTGTTGTTTTTTATAATCTCCTAGAGGGAAAAAGTTAAAAATATAACAGTGGCGACCAACGTGTGTATTGGTTGGAGATAGAGGTTACGTCTGTTGCTGTACCTTACAAACCAGAGTGCTGTTCCTAGGGCCTTCCAGTTATCCTAATTATAAGAAAAAAAACCGTCGCGTGGAATCCTTTTTATTTTTTTTTTAACGTGTTCATGTTTATGTTTGTACTGTTTTATACACTATTATTTACTTTTTACACTTTTTACACTTTTTGCCGCTATATACACTTTACTATTTTATTTTAGCTGTGTCCCAAAACAAATCACCGGACTATTGTCCTGGGAAATAAAAACCTGGTATTAAATACAAACTTACTCTTAAGACTGCTATTTATGTGACTGCGCTTACTATTGATAATTTTTTTACACATTGCTCGAGATTGTAAATTGTGACAGCCAGTTTTAGTTCAGTTTAATTTTTTTTTTTAATTTACAAAATGGAACGACCCATTACATTTAATTTACTTCGCAAAGATGAGCTCATATATGAGGTACTGGTCCGAGACGCGAAACCCGCTTCAACCGTAGAGGAACTACGCGTTCAAATTAGGGATCTCAGTAAATTGGTACGTTCCGACGATATAGTGGAAACAAATATAGATCCAAAAACCGAATTGCAAGCAATTAAGGCCAAACTGCCAGAAATTGGTGAAGTACTAGATAGGTACCCCTCCAGTTTTAAAAAATTTAACCGCGTTAAGGCTCTAGGTTTCCACCTGTATCACCGTTTGAGTAGGGTTATGCCCCCAACTGATCTTAGTGCCGATTTTGCAGCCATTGACAAGCAGCTTAATGGTTATTTATCGAAAATTGATTCGGTTAACGCGAGTTTCCATCAGTCATTTACTTCCGCCGAGGAGACACCAAATGTACTGTCAAATTTGCAGACGAAGGACGTCATCGTTTCCGGCAAGAAAGAAACCGTAAAATCCCTGGATTGTAAATTTGACGGTACAGGTTGCGTAAAAGCATTTATTGAGCGTATTGAAGAGCTTTGCGAGGCCAGAGATATTAGCGAAGCCTCCTTACATCGATCTGCTCTAGATCTTTTCTCGGACGGAGCCTTATTGTGGTACCGTGGAATCAAAGCGTCGGTTGGTGATTGGGCGGAACTGAAGAAGCAGTTACTCACAGATTTCGCTCCGCCTGATTACGATATGCGTCTATTTTCAGAAATCACCAACAGAACGCAGGGGTCGACAGAGCTGTCTTGTATATATATAGCAGTCATGGAGAATCTTTACAATAGGCTATCTTATAAGGTTCCGGAACGCGATCGTTTAGCACGGATAAAGTTCAACATGAGACCGGAATACACGTCGGGGTTGTCAGTAATGACTATCAACACGCTGGACGAGCTAAAGGAGAAGTGTAGACAACTGGAGCTAGGTTTCCATAGCAGGGCTCAGTTCCATGAGCCGCCCAAACCAACGTCTTCTTTTGTTGCAGCAGACTTGGCGTACCAAGCCCCGAAAAGTTCTAAAAGGATTGAAGCCGTGCAAACTGATTCTGGTTCGTTGTTCTGTGTTCGTTGTAGGGTTAAGGGGCATTTGTTATCACAATGCAAATCCACAGCAATTGTGTGTTACCGTTGCGGCAAGAAGGGCGTACGTGCACCATCGTGCCCTACGTGCAATAAAAAGCAGAAGGATGCTCAGTCCTGTCCGACCTGCACTTCAAAAAACTAAATTTACGGAACTACAGCAATAATTTTGATAAGTCCGATTGGGACAATTATTTAAAGTTTTTAAAACTATTTTTTAAAACACTAAGGGTAGATACAGTACATTATAAGACTACAGACGATAGTCGTCCACATTTAACAGTTTCTATATACGATGAGCATTATTACGGTTTACTCGACTCGGGTTCTTGCATTTCAGTGTTGGGTTCCGATGTTGGCCAACAATTCATAAAGGCTGGTGCGACTTTACACGCCGATAGACAGCTGGGCAACATCGTAACTGCCAATGATTCGCGAGCATCCGTGGAGGGTTATTTATTTTTACCAGTGACTCTCATGGGAGTGACTAAGGTTATTAAATTCTATATTATTCCAGACATTACCACACCGTTAATTTTTGGCGTTGATTTTTGGAAGACCTTTAATTTGGCACCAAAAATTTTTAATAAATTACCTTTTAAATATTTAAAAAACAATAGAGGTCATACATGCGTCTCGGAGGTTAGGCACCTACAGCCGTTTGACGAATTAACACCGGATCAAAAGAATGAAGCGGAGTCATTAATTAAAGATTTCGGAAAAGTTTCCTTTGAGGCTAAAGGATTAGGTCGTACCCATCTGTTGCGTCATAAAATAGACACAGGAGATGTTCCGCCTATTAAACAGCGTTATTATCCTCTATCACCTGAACGCCTCAAGGAACTAAACCGTCAGCTGGATGAGATGTTGGAGATGGGAGTAGTGGAACCTAGCAATAGCGCGTGGAATAACCCGGTTCTACTGGCTCCAAAACCAAATGGGGAATGGCGATTTTGCCTGGACAGCCGGAAGCTGAATGCGGTCAGCAAGCAAGATGCGTATCCACTACCCTACGTCTCTCACATCTTAGACCAGTTGCGGGACGCGCGATATCTTTCGTCTATTGATTTGAAATCTGCATTTTGGCAAATCGAATTGGACTCCGTTTCATCCAAAGAAAAAACCGCGTTCACGGTTCCCGGTCGAGGTTTGTTCCACTTTAAAGTGATGTGCTTTGGGTTGACGGGAGCCCCAGCCACCCAACAGCGATTGATGGACAGACTTTTCGGCCCGGAGTTCGGTAATAAGGTGTTCGTATATTTAGATGACATCATTATTTGCTCATCAACCTTCGAGGAGCACATTTCACTTCTGAAACGGGTTTTGGACAAGTTGAAGCAGGCTAATTTGACAATTAATTTACCTAAGTCCTGTTTCTTTCGACGAGAACTAAAATATCTGGGTTACAGAGTGGACGAGCATGGCTTACACACTGATCCGTCGAAAGTTCAGTCAATTGTTGACTTTCCAACTCCTACAACTCGTAAGGAAGTGAAAATGTTTCTTGGAACGGCCTCATACTATAGACGTTTTATTAAAAACTTTAGCTCGATAGCGGCGCCTTTAAACGCACTAACGAGTACAAGCAAAAAAGCGCCGCCTTTTAAGTGGACGGCTGAGACAGAAGCCGCGTTCTCAACCTTGAAAGAGGCATTGGTGTCTGCTCCTGTATTGGCTTGTCCAGATTTCTCTCAACCTTTTGAGATTCATTGTGACGCATCCAGTTTTGGGATAGCGGGCACTCTGACTCAGGTTATAAACGGGGAGGAGCACCCAATAGCCTACTGCAGTCGTTCGCTTAATCCGGCGGAACGCAATTATTCAGCAACGGAGCGTGAGGCCCTCGCTGTGGTCTTCGCCGTGGAACACTTTCGTCCCTATGTGGAAGGCGGTCCTGCGTTTAAAGTGATAACCGACCACTCGAGTTTAAAGTGGTTCTTTAATTTATCCAATCCCTCTGGTCGATTAGCCCGTTGGGGTTGTCGGTTATCACCTTATAACTTTACCATTGAACACCGCAAAGGCAGAGACAATGTGGTTCCAGACGCCTTATCTCGTGGCGTTCCGGTGCTGGAAATTAAAGTGTCCGACACTACTGACACTTGGTTTAAAGGGTTGTGGGATAAATGTGTCAGTACGCCCAGATCGTGCCCTAACTTTTTAATTAAGGATGATAAACTTTTCCGTTATTCGAAAAACAAATTCGGGGTGGCTAGTGACTATGATTGGAAGCAGGTAGTACCGGAGGGCAATCGACAAGAATTATTAAAGAGTCACCATAGCGGTGAATTATCTCCACATTTCGGAGTATTTAAAACATATAAAAGACTTGCACTCCGATACTACTGGCCTAACATGTACAAAGATGTCATTAGCTACGTTGGTAAATGTGATATGTGCGCCGCATATAAACACTCACAACTACCTCCTCCCGGTCTCTTAGGTGATGCAAAAGAGTGTTCCAAGCCATTTGAAACCATAAGCATTGACTTGGTGGGCCCGTTGCCACGGTCTAGAGCGGGATTTACATATTTGTTAGTTGTAGTGTGCTGCTTTTCGAAGTACTGTTTACTGTTTCCTTTACGTAGAGCTATTGGTAAGGCTATAGCACAGAAACTAGAAGACGGAGTTTTCCTGGTACACGGTATACCCCGTACGGTTATAGCAGACAACGGGACGCAATTCACGGGTAATGAGATTCGTTCACTACTAGAGAGGTACAAAATACCTCAAGTTCACTTCACACCTCGTTATTGCCCAAGCGTGAACACCGTGGAACGCTATAACCGTACCATTATGACCGCGGTATCAATTCTAGTGGAGGATGATCATCGATCCTGGGATGTTAACATCTCCAGGATCCAATTCGCTATGAACACCTCTACAAATGTAGTTACTCGTTTTACACCGTTCTTCCTAGTACATGGCAGAGAGGCAGTTAGTAGTGGTGATGTCTTCGGCAATGATACCGTTGGACAGCCCACTCTGGCTTGCGCTTCCCGCAGTTCATATGCAAATCAGCTTGAGACCTTGGATAGCATCTTCAATAAAGTAAAGGACGCGCTCATCAAATCACATAAACGTAGTGCTCGTTATTATAATAGTAGTAGGAGGCACGCGGAGTTTGAAGTAGGCGACACTGTGTGGAAGAAGACATATCCCCAGAGTGACGCCTCCAAATTCTTTATGGCCAAATTAGCTCCTAAATATGAGAGATGTATAATTAGGAAAAAACTTTCACCCTTAGTGTATGAATTGGAAGGCTGTAGTTCCGGTAAAAACCTTGGCACATGGCATATCAAGGACTTTAAATCACCATGTGGCAAGGAATAATTTTTTTTATATTTTATTTTGGAATTTAAATTTCCTAGTAGTAGTTGGTCGCAGTGACCTTAGAGGGCTGTATATGCCTTGAGGTTGCTGGTTTTTATTTTAGCATTCGTGGCTGCATGTGCACGGTGCTAGATTACAGTTAAATATATTTTACTCTTTTTAAGGTTCGTAGTGGTACACAGGTTCCTACTGTGTTCACATTTGTGAACTATATATTGGAGTAGAAAAGTAGTTTGTTTGAAAGTTGTTAGTAGTTAGTGGTTGTTGCAGGATTGACACCTCTGAAGGGTGTATAAACCTCCGGATTGCTGGTAAGGCAGCATATTGATAGTCCTGAGATGGGAGGCCATAATGGCGGGCGTGTAGGCTGCATTGATGGAAAACGTTTTAGATGGTATTTTTTTTATATAGGGGCAGAATAATCGTTACATTCCTTTTATGGAAGACGGTTAGCCAATTTTCTGTAGTTTGTGGCATTTAATTTCTTTTGGTGTATTGTTTGCGCACCAAATCAGCATTATTATAGCTAGTATACTCTTTTGAGATGTGAAAGGTGGTGTACGATGGAGTAGGGTGGTCTCTCCTATATAAATATAATAGGTCAGACTAGAACTTTAGTGCTTAGGGAGATATTTACACATATTTTTTGACTCTTTTTGGAGCTTGTCTTTTACATGTTTGTAAATGGATTAGACTCGCTCTAGGAGAAACAGTATATATAATATATTACACAGGTCACATGGATAACTAAAAATAAGCCATAAAACACGAGCGGACTTGTAGACTCGTTAACCAAAGCCTTCTACAATGTCGCCTAATAGAGCGGGTTGTTACTCTATACTTGAAATGTGACCAGGAACCCTTTTAGGTCGTAGGTTTATGTAGTATATTAAGTAAACCCAAATTAGTATACTTCACATAGGTTTCATGGATAATTAAAAATAAGCCATAAAACACGGGCGGAATTGTAGACCCGACAACCAAAGCCTACTACTATGTCGCCTAATAGAGCGGTCTGTTACTCTATACTTGAAGTGATTCTGTATTGTTTATGTATATATCATAACTATCTTTATAATATCATTTATTTTTATAATAGCTTTGGGGATATTGTTTAATAATATAAATCGTACACCGGCTTCCATATTTTTTTTTCTTTTCTTTGTTCCTCTTTTCAGGCATGAGCTTTGTAGATTTGTGTATGTGTACTTGCCCTTTTGGAGTCTGCTTTGACGCTGGAGGGCCAGCGTTGAGATTTGCCCTAGAGGGTCAAATCTCTGGTGGTTGGGGAGGTACTGTTATGTTGTTTTTTTTGTACATACCACTGGTTGGTATTGCTCAGCTGCGTTACTATTAATTAAAGTAGCATTTACCTGAAAACATACGAAGTTTCCGAGTCACATATTCATTCGTAGTTTGTACAATTGACTTTGGCCTGAACTTAATGGAAGGATTCATTCCTTCAACTGTATTTCGTCACAGGACACTTTAGTTAATACTTTCTAACAATAAATCACTTTTCTAAACCCTAATAAATAAGTTTTCACAATAAATTAGATCAAATATTGTAAATAAGTTGCCAATGTTTACATTCCAAATGTCATTCAGTTGAACGTCAGTTTCTGACAGTTAAGAGGCGACATCTGGTGGCCGCCGATTCATAGTTGTAGTTTTAATCGATATTTTAATATTTTGGTTGGTAACCATCGAATTAATATCGTATGGAGCAATCCTTAATAATTTTCAGTTTTCAGTAAAATTCATAATAAACTAAATAACCGAAAACGGAAATGAAACTATTTTTTCAATATAGACTTTTTTCTAGAAATTTCGTTGTCCGATTAATCTATTTTTAATCTGTGAATTGTCTTTGACAAAATGTTGTCAGGTTGTACGTTCTAAATGTGCCTAATTAATATTCTGGGATAATTACCCCAATTAAGACAATTTCAAGAATCGGAAATTACAAATAAGTTGTTGGTTGGTCTGGATCATGAAGATTCTTATTGTTTCAGCGTTTAAACGTCATGTCAGATTGTGGTTAGTGAATTTCAAGAAATTAAGTATCATCGTGTAGTATTTATCTACAGTGATCTTATAATCATTTTACCTGAAATGTGGGAGATTTTCTAGATACTCCGTCTAATTCCGGTTTGTTGTCCATGACAGTGTTATTGAACAGAGGTGGCGTCCATTTGCCCTTGAACACGCTTAGGAGATCCTACGAACGCTCTTCCATGTTATAAAAGGTAAGGATTTTGTTGTAATAGTGCTTGGAAGTGGTCTGTGAGCCCTTCTCTGGTTGTTAAAAGGATATTGTCGTGATCCCTGGATATTGATTACAGGATTCCAGATTGCGCATACGCCGGCAGATATCCAGCCAGTCGAGGATCTATCAGCCAAGTGCTTACTCCAATAGTCAACCGTGAGTATTTCACCCGCTGACTATTTTCTATAGGAATTTCCTCAGTGTTAACCACGGTATTAAATTATTGTTCAAGGGAGTGCCCTTGTTGTGGAGTTGATGGACGCCACGTGGGTAATCCTCATTCCTACTTTCCCACCAATCAGAATTAGGCAAAGGCTTTATTAACCGGCTAATGTTTTAGCCTTCTTCCTTCTTTAATGTCCCCTCATGGATGGTACATTAGTTTCCCTTCATATTATTAGGCCTCCGTATTGTCAATTCCAGGAGAGGCAACTCGGGAGATTCGTCTCGCCGCCCGGATCTAGCGAAGCGTCTGGGGCCGGGACGCGAGACCCGTTCCCCGAGTCTGCTCGACGCCTCTGAGGAGACGGCTGTACGGCTGGCGGAGTCCGCCTAGCGATAGCGCAGGCGGGACGGTTTTTTTTTTACCCCTAATTTTATTTTTCATAATTTAATACGGTTCCGTTGAAACCGGACTTGAAGAATTTAAATTAAGGATCTTGGGTTCGACGTCCTACTTTAATCCATCCTCTTCCAAGGAAGCTATTTGGGACACCTTCTTCGGCTCCAGGATCCGGGACTCTCTAAGTCCCTGGCGCCCATTAAATAACTAATTAGATTAAAACCAACAACTGGAAGGATACCTATTCCGTGATATTAAAATTTATACTATATTTAATTTAAAATTTAGAACCGGAGCAGTACTCGGGTTTTTCTCTAACTCCCCACGACCATAGCTCTTGCTGAGTTAAAGCTGGCTGGCAATTAGAGTTAACTTACAATTATTTATAATTAAAGATGGTTGTATTTATTAAATAAACAATATTGGAGATAGTTGTTGTTTTTTATAATCTCCTAGAGGGAAAAAGTTAAAAATATAACAATGTGTTTAACAAAAATATTAAGATATTTTATACTAAAATACAGGATGTTAGGAACATCAACGCGCAAACACATGAATTCAGTGCATAATTCTAGATCCACTAGCGTGAATTTTTTCTTTATAATTATTATGAAAAAACTCCTGTTTCATACAAAAATTGCAATATCTATACGATCAAAATGCATACTCTCGAAATAAGATGGTTTGACAGCTTAATATCGCCTAGAGTATTATATTAACTGTGTCGCCACGTTGACTTCTCGCTTTCCTAGACATAATTATAAATACACAGACATAGGATATATTGTTAGTAACATCTTTTATTTATTTTTGTTTTTATCAATGTGGACCTAATGTTGTCTGTCAAATAAATAATTAATAACAATAATAATGAAATATAGGTCTCAACATCATCGGTACAACAGGGGCGTTATTTTGTAAAAATCTCGCCGTGAAAACTCAGGTGAAGTGAGCTGTCAATAGTGTCAATCGCTAACATCGGGTGGAATGAGCTCACTTTAAGCTCAATTCACCTAAGTTTTCACGGTGAGATTTTTATAGAATAGATCACCAGCAGGCTTAGCATGACGCATTCTATTTCTACGTAGAATAGACACAGCTCTTTCTATACAAAGTCACATTTCGTTTCTCCACTTTTGACATCGCACTGTAGAAATCCTTCTACAATCTGTCATTTTGTCTTTCGTTTCTAACGATCTTTGTCTAGGTCTTTTTAAAAGTAGACTATTTCAGAAGAAAGTTTTCTATCCCAACTGTCATAATGACACTGACGACTGACAGTTGTAAGGAGATTTTAAACTTTCTACACGACGGCTACAAAGTATATACGGTTATCTACGAAATTATAATATAACTACAATATTTTTTTGTTCCAAAACACGGTACTTCGACACTGAGAACAATTGTTGTAGTTGTCTTTATATACATGATTTATTATAAGTAAAAAAAACGAATAAAAATCCTATGACAAAACAGAATTCTGATTCGAATTATGTAAAAGAGAATGTATTTCGTAAAAAGTGCAGTTGACTCTTTCTACTTTGCTGCCGTCGTACTGTCTACACGGAATGTCATCTTTGTCTACTCTTCCGTCGACAAAACGGTGCTCATGCTAAGCCTGCAGGCCTTCTTTACTCTCTCACTTTGTGGCTGCAAACATACAGACGGTAGGAAATTGCAAATTAATTTGAAACAGTATGATTAGGTGTTTATTTGATGGCGTTTCCGTTTGTAAACTATCAAGGTTCCCTAGATACTTGAGCTGCAATAACATATCGTTTATAGACATTTTAACGGCTTTGACACATATTTCAAACGATAATAGTTGAACGGTTGAGGTGTTAACTAGTTAAAGGTCATTTAAGAACGATCTAACTGAACAGACTGATGTACTGCTGGGGACTTTGTTGCGCCATTTCTTCTTCCCAGCTAAAGGACTACTTAAGAAGTGGTGAAGGGCGTGCGTTTTGGGGGACTGTCTCATGTAATTTTGACGTTTAAAAAGTGCTGATTCTCAGTCTAATTTGAATAAATAACTTTTGATTTTGATTCAAACCTTCCATCGATACTAATCGTTTAGAGGCTTGTCACCACAAACCACGTTCTTTAGAGTATTCAGTCTTAATTATTATGCTTGAGAAGGTTTAGCAGTGGGGTGTAACGGACATGCTAATTTAAGATGCTGGCAATTCCTAAAATAACCACACTAAAAACTATGAAGCCAAACCAGTCAGTATTTTAATTATTTAACTTGATCGACGTCAACTCAGAGGAATTAGTTTAATTCGTCAAAATAATTGCTGGTGACTGTTTGCGCAACTGTCGTCGTAAAACTAGCAAATTAATAACAACTATACCGACAATCGTGGGAACTCCTTTTCCTAAAGCTTTAATACCTTATGCAACGGTAAATTTGTAGCAACAATAAAATTATTATTTATAAAATTTCATTCACATATTTATTTATTTGAGCAGTGCTGCACCAGTGGCAATCGCCCCGACTTACGAGTTAAAGGTCGTGGATTCGAACCCAGACAGGCGATTTACTCTGTGTAAATAATTTTATCACCACTGCTCACAAAGCGGTGAAGGAAAACATCGGGAAGAAACCGGCATGACCTAGAACCAAAAATTCGAAGACATGTGACATCTACCAACTCGCACTGGACCCGCGTGGTGGATAACAGCCCATTGCAGCCCCACAGCAGTGGGAACAGCTGATTATGTAATTCACGTATTTAATAGTGAAGTTCCCAGACTGAGCTAAACTCCGTTTTGCTAATTAATAGTACTGGCCGTCAGCTGGTTAGCGCGTTAATCAATTATAATTATTTTAAGATTGTATCGGAGATTTATGTTAATATCTTGTTATGTTTGATAAGGTTTGCAGGGTCAACGTGGCCGGAGATCGCACAAAGCAGGGAGGTTTTGAAGGAAAAAGGGGAGGCCATTGCTGAGCAGTGGGACATAATATAGGGTAATAAAATATTAAACACTTATTTATTTATTTATTTATTGAGGATCTCCAACAAAGGATACACATATACCATACAGATTTACAATTATAAAAAAGGTTCTTTCACGTGTGCTCCTTCAATTACAGGAGACCACAGCATGCACATATAACTAGGTACCTATACAAAAAAAAATATAGAAACACACAAGACACTTGCTTGAAAATAAAAATATTTTAAAGCAGTTGATTTCAATAAGTATTCAAAATAAAGAAGTTTCTGAGAATCTTGACCCCAAAAAATCACTTCAGTCTCATACTACTAGCAGAGATCACAATTGGTGCTGTAACCTAAATCCATTGAATTGGGTACAGAGCGAGCGCTCGATTCCGGCAACTGTACCAGTGTACGCACTAGAAAGGTGAGTGTAGTAGACTAGAGCATTTACTTGTAACAGAGCTTCGAACATTCGCCGCTTTTAAATTTTATTACACCGCACTTTGAACACGATGCTCGATGTTTTGTTACAACCTGGGGGCCGATTCTACTAACAAAATTGTTCAAAAATCGCAATGGAACCACAGCTGAATCGCCGCTGATAAGCGTTTTCATATTCTACTAATGAACAACGATTCAACTGCAGTTACGTTTTAGTTTAAGCCAACGATCGATAGAAATAATTTCAAAATATATTCTGCTAACAAAATCGAACATGAGCGTGACGTTTAGTCACATTCTACTGTTATTTTGCTATTTGTTAGAATCGAATGGTCTAAATATAATTTTGTATTCGAAAATACTTTCGGTGAAATGTTTAGCACATTTTTAGGTTCAATTTTTTTTCTGTACATATACTATTTGGCATGTTGGTAACACAGTTTACCCGCTGTTACGTTCCCGCTACCATTCAGTTGCGATTCAGCATATGTTTAGTTTCCAGTTTGCATAGGAAATAGTAGAATGACTTAATAAGTAACTATCGAACGGCGATCGAAATCGAACTGTTATTAAAACACAATTGAACGTGTAACGTTGCAAATTAGTAGAATCGCCCCGCTGGTTTTAAAAACCAACAAGCGTATTGCTGTAACATTTTATCGAGCATAGCTACGAGCGGTACCTACTTGTAGGTCCAACATTTCAACAATGAACGCAAGGTAGAAAGAAATGTTACAGGTAAATGCGCACTCGCCGTGAGCATTGCTTCGAACAGAGCGTTAAGCATTCTCAGAAACGTTACATTACATGGAAATGCTTTTAAAAACTGGGCTTGTGCCTGTATTGTACCATTCGTAAGAACGTTTCATAACATGGAAACGATTGAGAAAATGCTCTAGTATATACTCACCGTAAGAGTAGAGCGAGCTGGTGAAAGCAAACCGTTTAACAAAATGTTCCGCATTCATTTGTTAACTAACTACTTGTAGTGGCTACTACAAACTGTCTATCTTCACGCTTCTTGTTAACAGGGACAGCAGAAACGAGGGTTCAAATGATAAAAGATAAATTATTTTATTTTTGTATTTTTACAAACACTTTTACACGTCAATCATTGATAGTGTTTTTAAAACTCGATGAGTCCAATGTATTTGACTACACTCTGAGAAGAAAGACCGAGACAGACTCAGTCTCATTTAAAGCCCTCAAGAGTTTCCAAGATTATGTGAGGACCACGTAGATTAGTGTCTGAAATGGCCTTTTGAGGATAGAACCACACAGATTTGAGGGGACCTGTCCACTGTCCAGGGGCCGTATTCTATTTCTATATGATATAACGCGAGGTTGGCGTGATTAGCTAAGGAATTGACGTTGGTTTCGAAGTAAAGAATCTGGGCCCTAATTCACTGTGACTACTATTGAGTACTCATAGTGAATCGAGTACGAGTCGTAGGTAGTATTGAGTGAGTGCATGCATTTGTCAGTAATCGTGTAACTCAACTCAGAACTAAAGCAAGGTAAGGTAAGGTAAGCAAGGTAGGTTAAGGTATGTATCTTTGGGTCTTTGTTACCTGATAATAAATGGTTTATTATTATTATTATTAAAGCAGCTCAACTCATAAATATGTATGTTTCAGTGTGACTTTGTTGATCATCATTATTATAATTATTCCGTGGCGAAATAATAACAGCCGCACAGGTCGATCGATCAGGGGCCTCAAGTCTGTTATTAAAATAGTGTCAGAATGGTCTATCATTGATTTCATAATTGTTGATTTTGACAAGTGTGGTAATCTACTAATATAATGGCGTCATTATGACTTTCCAATGGTCAACCACTGACACTCCATTGAAAGAAATGGCATAAAATTGTAATCTCGTACATAATGACAAATGAATAAATGTAATGTTTATTGCTGTTTACGAACTTCTTACTACTTCAGATTGCAAACACTAAAAATATAATACATATATTAAATGAAATCTAGCATGAAATTTAGTAGTAGTTTTTCTCAGACCATTGACCGACCAATGATCGACCATTATGCATTTAGCAGATTACAAATTTTTAGCCAAATGACAATGGGATCGTGTTGGAATGACGAATTTATAAAAATAGCAGACAGCATAACCTGGGGCCCACCCAGGTTAAGCTACGCTTGCGGCGGTTGGTCCGTGAATAGGTGACCATTTTTACATACCGAGACACTGAACTGGGTTGTGGAGGTCAGATAGGCAGTCGCTCCATGTAAAATACTGGTATTCAGCTGCAACTGGTTAGACTGGAAGCCGACCCCAACATAGTTGGGAAAAGGCTAGGCAGATGATGATGATCAAGCATAGATTATATTTTTTACTATCCGATCAAAGAAGGGTAAATTTAAGGATAAAATTATCTATTTCCGGTCAGAAGATTTAGATCCAATCACAAAAAGTATTTGTAAGATTACCGAAGCGATAAGATTAATTTGATAAGGAATTTTATTCCATGATCATTAATTGAATTCATTTACGTCTTATCTAACTGACCTTTATAAAAGACAACCTTGAAATCTGCCTTTGTTTTTTTTTATAATAATGAGTTCATTATTTCAAGTGTAGCAGTTACACAAAAAAGTATATTTATTTTGTGCGAATACTTTTTGACGGCGCTCCATGTTATTCCTCTTTTAAGTCACATATTAATCCCACAAATTGGCCGTCCATCGATATTAATACATTTTCCGCCTGCTTGTCAAATATAATAATTTATCAGGAAAAAGAAACAAAATATTCGAAACATTTAACAGTTTAAGTTAATGTCACGAATATAAAACTCTAATTTTAATACAAATAGTAAACACAGATGTAAATCTAAAGTCAATATTTACCTCAATAAGTAGGTGTACTTCCTTCTAAAAATTATTATCACAATTTAACGACTTATCACTGATCAACACGTCATACTGATTTGTATATCACCACTTTTATTAACACTTAACAAAAAATTGATGATTAGAAAAAATAACTTCCGAACTCCCGGTCTTTATTCTAAATCACTGTTCCCGATAAAATACTAGGTACAAAAAATAACTGTTATTTTATTTACAGTGATTTTTACGAACCGATTAAATTAGTATTTTTATTTTCACATAAAATAACCCACTGTTTTTTTTTTCATTATTGGGCACAATTTTTACGTGCGTTTGGCTCGCGTGTTTAACAATGACTGACAGTAAGAGTTGTAAGAGGCAGTTTCGTGGGAATTAGAGAAACAGTTATTATTTCCTTAACATTATTATTATTATAGTAGTAATGTACTTCCTAATAAGGAATACCTAGTGTTAATGGGTACAGTATGACGGTTTAGTTTCCCTAGTGATAGAAATGACGTCGAGTAAAACAAGTTTCTTCCGACCGTTATGTGGGGAAAAATCATTCAATAGGTAGAATAGGAATACAGGAAAAAATTAATCAATGCGCAAACTGCAACCTTGGATTCAGCATCATTGATTCTAGACCCCCAGCGTTGAAATTTTTCGTCGGATACAAAAATAAATATTAGCTGTTCCATACATTTTGACCGCGAAGGTATTGCACTTTTGAACCGACTTCCAAAAAGGAGGAGGTTATATGTTCGACTTTATGTATGTTTTTTTTTTATAATCTACGGTCACAGTTTGCATAGATAGGTATGGACATAAAAGCACTAAGATGTGGTGAAGGGCGGACGTTTTGGGGGACTGTCCTATTTAGTTTTGACGTTCAAAAAGTGCCGATTCTCAGCCTAGTTTGCATAAATGAGCTTTGATTTCATACGTTTTTAAACTAAAGTAGGATTTTCGCTTGTGAGACGGTAGAAATCTGCATAATAATTTTTTTTTTTTTCAAAAAGTTAATGTTTGGCCGTATTTTTCGGCTGAAAAACACCGACATTATCTGAATTTAATTTCCTTATTCCGAATCCGACAGTTTAGCTGTACTTACAGATTTAGTAATAAATAAAACATAAAATACAGGCTGGCAGGGACATCCACGCAAACTAAATTCAGCAAATAATAAACGAATTCAGCACATGATTCTAGATCCCTTTCGTAGAAATATATCGCCGGTTATCAGCAAATAAATAAATTTTTTTAGGGATCCGTACTTACCTCAAAAGGAAAAATGGAACCCTTAGGGACTTATTATCACACTTATTCAGCTCTGTTCAGCTTTAGTCCATAGAAAACAACGATTTTGTAGGAGATGCGTACCTACGCATCCGCTCAGCCGCAGAAATCTGAACGGACTCCATACAAAATCGTTGTTTTCTATGGATAAAAGCTGAACAGATCTGAATAAGTGTGGTTACTCCCTTATAAGATCACTTCGTTGTCCGTCTGTCTGTTCATCTGTCAAGACCCTTTTTCTCAGGAACGCATGGAGTTATCAAATTGAAATTAATATCAAATACTCAAGGCTGCAATCCCTTGAAGCAGTGAAAAAATCAAAATTCTAAGTCAATGGAATCAAAAGATACGGATGTTTATGTTCCGTTTATGCCGCATAATTATTTTGACACTGGCACTGGAATCAAAACCTATACGTTACTTCCCGTTGACCTAGAATCATGAAAAGCAAGAAGAAATATCATATAGCACAAGTAAAGAAAAAAATATCCGAAAACCGTTTGTAGTTACATACTTACCTAAAAATTTGTACGGAACTTTCGGTGTCGAGTCTGACTCGCACTTGACCGGTTTTTTTGAATAACCGATGAAAAAATTCTTCGCTAGGGGGTCTAGAATCATGTTCTAAATTTATGGTTACTGTATAAACAAAATTGATTGAATTCAGGAAAAACCCAAGATTATGACTTATTAGATTAGATTACAACAAAACGTCAATGCAATAAAAATTTACGACGATTGCTAAATATGAACCATCTGAAGAAAAGTCCTAAGACTTATTTATAAAAGTGTCGTAAGGGGGGATTTGTAATCATGATAATATCACATCACGTTATGTTATTATTCAAAGGTGTACTGCGGGTGGGCGCGTCCAGAGTTTGGCGTAAACTGGCAGTCCTGTGCGGTGCCACTTTGTGATTTTGATTTTGATTTCTTTTTGTGGCTTGTTTTTGTATGTACTAACAATAGCTTTATAAGGTTTTTTTTTGTGTTACTAACGGTATATGGACTACGTCTGAAATAAATGTTTTATTATTATTAAAAATATTATTATTATAATAGCCGCACGAGTCGATCAACTGTATTTTGTGATCAAAGGTCAAGCTACGCTTGCCGCAGTTGGTTCGTAGATAGGTGACCATCCATTACATATCGAGACCCATCCGTGCCTCGGAAAGTCCCGGCTGTCATTCGTAGATCTTTGACAGTCAAAAAGACATAAAATATACACACAAATTTTGTCCAATGCTTGATGGGCCAGGGTGCCCCCTTTTGGCCATTAATTTTAACTTTCTACCGATGTTACCAAATTTTTCAAAATTAGCGCTTGTTGATAAGTTAGTTTATTTCTCTGTTTTATTGTTTTATGCATGTGGTGTTTACCTAATGCACTGTTATTTTCCGTTATAAGTATTGAGTTCGTATCTTTGTAATCAATTGTTGGTGAAACCATTTTTTTTTTTAAACAGTGATCCCATGTTCTTTCGTAAATAGATACCTACTGTGAGAAACTTTGACCGAATTAACCGTGAACTTTTAAAACAACAATCGGCCAACGGAACAAGTATCGACTATCAATCGAAAGGGCAGGAGTTCAAACCTGTAAAGCACATAATTAACATTATTGAAAGAGAAATTAAAAGTTCGTGACAGTTATTTTTACATAATAACAGTTCTTTACAAGATTCGATTAAAGTTGAGTACTTTTTATCCAGAGTAATTGTTATAATATCGACGGCAATTATTATTGTTATGGGTGCTAGTCAGTATCCTTTTGACCTTTAGAAATTTTTGGGGCATTTACACAGTAGGTACAGTTTTTTTTTTTAATCTTTATTCATTATTGGAGGACTTTTATACAATTGTACATGCCAGTCCCATCGGACCTTATAACGTAATGATACTAATAAATAGTAAACGAACTTATATACCTTATAACGTAAAACGTAATACTACAAACTTAACTAAACTATAAGCAGCTCCGGAGTTAGGTGTCGACAAAATATGATGGAACATACAAACATCGTTTATATTTATCTTAAGCTCTCTAAATCCTCTCTTGCAGACTGAAATCTGACACACTCCGTCAGTAAATGCATAACATCTTCCAGTGTGCCACACACCTCACAATTTGGTGAATAAATTTTTTTTATTAAAAATCCAAAATTGTTGAACGGCATGTGACCAGAGGGGCAATTCTAGTAATTTTTAAGAACGTTCACAGTCTGATCTCAGTCTCAATCTCTCAAAAATACTTCAAATTTCCCTACATTTTGACAAGTTTTTGACATTTGTTTGTCGCCGAGATGAGACTGCGACTAGATTTTGAACGTTTTAAATTACGAGAATTGGCCTTCAGATCTCAGTCTGTGAGCTGTAACTATAATTTTTCTGCTTAGCCTAGAGTTAAAAAACCACGGTATATGAGGAGGCTCCGAGACTATAGACCTGTACCAAATCCCTTTATCTTTTATATAGTACAGTTACTATAGTATTTTCATCTCACAAAGTGACGCGCGCTTTACTTGTGCACGCTGTGACTGTGAGTGTAAACGCAGGAGCTCTCGGTACCATCCGAGACAATGGCATGCTTTATTATCAATACGGTGTTCAGACTCCTTCATTATCTGTAATCGCCTGCCATCTTTGAGGAAGTTTTCCACTAATTTTTTGCGACCATTTTGTTAAAAAAATACATATACGGTGACTGATAATTAGTGACCGATACTTAAACACGTGCTTGTACTCATGATAACAAACAAACTATGGGACCAAACCTGAAATTGTGAAAAAAAAATCTGCTGTTCAGTCATTTATGTTCACCTAAGTGGTCAAAATGTAGGTATTGAACAGCAGATTTTTTTTCGCGAATTTAAGGTACCTGGCGATCCAAATGATTGACGCCCGAACTCATGCAAGAGGTGAGTTTGGGCATCGATGATTCTTCTAAAACTTCGAGGCCCAATAAAATGACCAATACTTGACAGATTAATTGCAACCTTGGAATTCTGTCTCTCCAGATGCGTGAATGGGCGTGAAGCATGGACATAAAAAGAGAGATAAATTAGTAATAATATTAGAAGTGATTCATCATTGCAAATAACGAATCGATCACTTGTGTTGAAAACTAAATTATGGCCAGCAGAATTACCATGAAGCTCATTTTAAAAAGTATCGAAATCTGGAATCTACTTTTGGTTTTACAATAGTAATGACAATATCTACACAGTTAGACTACTTCTGCCTCGTTGGTCTTGCGGTCGCCAGCTCTACTGTTGAGTATGAGGTCCTGGGTTCCATTCCCGGGCCGGGCGAAGTGTTATTGGGTTTTCCTCAGCAGCCTGGATGGGGTCTGGATGTGTACCCATGTGGTGGCAATAGGCTTCGGCCCCTATTACAAGGGATTTAAACATAATCATAAATCCCGTTGGTGCTTGAATCACGTGGCCAGAGTGGTGCTGTTGGTAAATAAGTGTGAATACACAAGAACAAGGCAATTATCCTGATTTTGGCAAGGCGCCATAAGTTCCTTGTACCGTTATATTTACCTAGATAGTTACTAACAACAACAAGTAATAACAGTCGCACGGGTCGATCGATCAGATTAAGCTACGCTTGCCGCGGTTGGTCCGTGGATGGGTGACTACCTTTAAATAGCAAGACCCCTCTGTGCCTGGGAGCGGGATTGTCAGAAAGGGTTACCGCTACCCCGGAACACAAAGGGCTAAGGAAGGAACACGGGTGGGTTTTAGTCAGTAAGAGTCTGACACTCCCTTTTGCTCCACCCAGAGCGGGAGGGGTCATTGGATGATTTCCCATCCACAAAAAAAAAAGACCCCTCTGTGCCTCGGAAAGCACGTTAAGCCGTTTGTCATGGCTGTCATTTGTTTATCTTTGACAATTGTCACGGGTAGTCAGAAGCCCGAAAATCTGTCAACCCAGTATTACCCAGTAACGGGGTTATGGAGATCAGATAGGCAGTCGTTCCATATAAAATAGTGGTATTCAGCCGCATTCTATACAGTTGGGAAAAGGCTAGGCAGATAATGATAGTTGCTTACCTCTCTATTTTAGGATCTTTTAGTTTTTTCTAAAAGCTAAACGTCACCCAAATGCCTATTGGAGAGGGCTCTGCTTGGATTTCCCCACGTGATCGACTCAGAAATGAAATGATGCACAGGAGAACCAAGGTAACGGACACAGCCCGAAGAATCGCTATATGGCAGTGGGCAGAGCACATTCATCGCAGAACCGATACAGCCGAAAGGTTCTGGAGTGGTGACTGCGTACCGGAAGACGTAGCGTTGGAAGGCCTCCCACAAGGTGGACCAATGATCTTCTGAAGACCGCGAGAATCCCCTGAATCCGAGAAGCAAAGAATAGGTCGAAGTAGCGATGCTTGTGGGAGGCCTATGCAGCAGTGGACGTCTTTCGACTGAAATGATGATGATGAAGATGATTATTTTCTACAACAATATATTTGATTGCCGTTCTACGGACTACTCACCTCTCTAGAGAGGTGAGTTCAACTACTCACTTCAAGAGCGTATAATATAATTATATATAATAATAAATTAATAACCTTATTATTTTTAGTTTAAAAGTTACTCCTTCATTTGAGGACATAATAAATTGTCACCCTGCCCAATATAGTTTTTCTGCTATCCATAGAAGAGTGATTGGCTATAGTTTGTCACAGAGTCACGCTCCATCCGCGCGTAGCGTGAAGGTTGCTAACAGTCTTTTGTTTTTGTCATACCATATCATTGAGAATTATCGTCATCATTTATTAAAGTAGGTAGGTACTTAATTAAGCTTAAATTTCAAGTCAACGTCAGGAGTCTATTTTGGGTCTGTTGTATCATTAAGTTCGTTTCAAAGTGGTTGAGCTGAATGGTGCTGTTCCATATGGCAAGTACGTGAACGGGCGCAGAATTTTAAGTAGTCGGTGCCAAGCCCAACTTCACTGTACTATCCTAAGATGTTTTTATGTAAATTAGGAACACCCTAATTTACATAAATAAAATCTATAATAAAGTAAATGTTTCGTAATTGTTTAGATTCTGTTAATAGTTTGAATACTATCCTAAATACTTTTTTATCTATTTTAATTAATGTTGGAATTTGGCGCGGTGTTATTTATGTAAAGTGAAGTGAATAAAATATTATTTTTCAGTTGAGTTCGTGTTTTTTTTAAGGCAGTATTTTTTCTTTGAAAATCTTTATATTCTGAATAAGTTTAAGTAAAACAATATTTTTCATACATCCTTTTTTTTTCATTTCATTTTCTGCTATTGTTTTTATTATTATTAATTGAGATAAATATGGTCTAGGGAGGGAAAATTCGTTGGTTTTTATGTCTCAAATATTAACGTAAATCTGTAAATAAGTTGCAAAATGAGGGTGAACATTTGTTTACTCCCTAAAACCGTACAGGCGTGATATTATATTCTGGAGTGGTGCAATAAAAGGAGCGCACGTGTTCCACGTGCGCTCCTTCTATTTCTACGCGCCGCTACCTCGGGTCCTGATGTGTGGGGGCGTCCCCGAGTCCGTCGCCCCTGGACCCATTTAGGGGGGCTGGTTATCCGCCCTCCGCCGACGCCCGGTGCGCGTGCTGCAGGCCGGGTGAGTGGACGAGATCTCCCTCTCCCTTTCCGCAGCCTCCTTCTGCGAGACGACTGTTTCGCAGAAGGAAACCACCGCGTCCCAGGACTCTTCGCTGCCGACCATCGACTCGACCACGGCCGGCAGCGGCAGTGACAGACGGACAGGACAGGGACTGCCTACTTCTGAGATGAGGGCACGGCGTGGCTCCTCCCAAGCGACACACTCTGTCAGCGTATGCCGCGACGTGTCCTCCCGGCAGTCGACGCAGTGGTGACACCGAACGTCCGGCTCCCTGTTTATGCCCCCCAGAGTGGGAAGCAGCGGTGCGAGCGCGCAGCAAATTGGGGGCCAGCCGTCGGAAGTGGGGCCCGATGTCCCACCGGCTGTCGAGCACCAATCCCAGGTACCTACTTCATGGTAGAAAATAGTTCCAACCTACCCTAACTCATTTGGTCGGGGTGCCCTAGATTAATTACAGCAAACAACTGGATAAAGGTTCGAAAATTAAAAAGAGGCACAATAGTTTAAAAGTGTGTACATCATTCATTCATTAGAAGCGCAAAACGTTTAGAGGTTTGTCAGTTTAAAAAAGTGTTCATCATTAGAAGGTCAATATCAGTTAAATATTTCCCGTTAACATACTAAACATCACAGGTAAAAGTTATAAAAGAGTTGAGGAGACACCCGGGTTTGAACCGGGGACCTCTCGATCTGCAGTCGAATGCTCTACCACTGAGCTATATCTCCCGTGTGCTCTGCACTAGAAAATGCGGTTACTTTATCTATGTAATTGTTGTAAAAAATGCAAGAGATAAACTGATGAAGAGCCTTGCATAAACAGTATAAGATACTGTGACCAGAACGATCTGCAAAGCAAAACTTTTCTTAGACTTTGAAATAAAATTGTTTGTTCTATTAAGATATCGATATCACTTTTAAATACGTCATATGCAAAAAAAGGTAATTGGACTCGAAATTTTTCTATCGTATCTCTGAGAAGAAATGGCGAAACAAACTCAGGGATCAAAGTGTCTTTTACAGTCCAGACTTAATCACGTTTAGGTGATGTGAGGACCATTTGTAGATTTTTGTCTGTTCAAATGGTATTTTTAGGAAAAAAACCCGCAGATTTGAGTGAAACTGTTCAGACAGCGCAAGAATTTGCAAGTAATCGTTTAGCTCAACTCAGAACTTAAGCTTAATTTTAAGTCCCGCTATGCAGGCGAATTATGAATGCATATTTCCATATGTACAGACGCCAGCACGTCAAGCTACTACAATCTATCAAATTTCTTTAATAGATTTTTAACTTTATCGCTGAAGTATAGGTTCAAAGTTGATTGGAAAAATTTGTCAGTTTCGAGTAGCTTGATATGCTGGCGTCTGTACAACCCGTTCGCGCTATGTTTGCCGCTTACATAACATCACTCGAGAGCAATAAATTAGGGTCATATAAAGGTATCTGAAAGTCTCGAAAACTAAAAATGCTGGTATAAATAAATAAATTGAAAATTGTGTTTAATAGACAATTAAATGTTTCTTAAATCAAAGTAATAAAAAACCACCGCCACCCCCATTATCACCGCCACCAATTAAATTCATTTTAAGAAAAAAATAATGAAATATGTTTAATTTGCACACAATATAAACACAAAAAGTAATTTTCGTGGCTATTATCATGTATTGTTAATTTTCGTAAACTCAACAAAGTAACATTGCCCTATTCTCTTCCTTCCACGACTAATGGCACTTCAGCAAAGGCACAGTGGTTTTCGTCAACCCACTGAACAAATCGCTCCGCTCTTGTTTGTGCTATTTTCATCATCATTATGCACTGGTTCTCCGCCCTTTTTGGATCCAGATCATCATTGAAGATACGGGGGTAAATATTTTTTAATCCGTATGATTCATGTGGATGTGGATTGGGTGCATGATAAGGATCTCTCATTAATTGTGAAAATGATTTCACTTCAGTACGAGTAGATTGCTCAGGCGCAAAAGCTACACCAACATTTTCAGTCAACAAATCATAAAATGCAAGTAGACTGTCAGTACATTTAACGTCAAGAGATAACTGCAAATCAATCGGCTCGAAGTAACGTTTGATTAAAGGAAAATGAAATATGTAACCTTTATGAGCGATCAAGCACACGGGAGGCTGGAGACAGTTGATAAAAGAGTTTATGGTGTTGAAAACGTTCCGGTTGAAATGCATCCTAGCTTCCTGATCAAGCATATCCTCGTTGAAGCCGCTCAGTACCACGCTCGTGTCGGTCATCTGTGTATAAGGCCTGAAGCACATCAGCAGCTTGTACTGCACTCGCAGCTCTTCATCAATTCTGCTATCGAGGAGGTGTTTCCGTTTTATTGCTAACATACACAGTTCAGTAATTGCCGGGTAGCCGTTTTCATTTATTAAACCGGTTGTCTCCGTGTCAAAGAACACGTATGTTTCAATCGGTTTCCATTCCATTGCTGCAGTTTTAGTAAGGTTAGTTTCCACGTAGAACGAATGGCGATGAGTTTTTTGGTGTGGCGATTGTTTGAAGACGTTGTTGGGCGCCCGTCACAAGATGGCCCGACGGCTTGGTGAAAGTTATAACAATGCTTAGTGGCAACGTATTATGTCCTGCAGAGGACGACTTTAGGCTGAACGATGATTATGCAGATCAGACACGTATGTGATGGTAGCTCCCACTTCCACTTACACTTGTGGTCACATCGCCGACAACCGTATATATATGCGTATCACTGGTGACTACTGGTGACATGTTAAAGCTATCGATTAGGTACGGATATACTCAAGGCCACACTAGATAGTGCACTCATGCAGTGATAGCACTATCAGCTCTTTATATGAGTGCACTTTATATTGCCTTGAAATATTAATTGATGTATGCTTCAGTATTTTTCCTGAAGTTTAAGATAAGATATATTTATTTATCACAAATACGCAAAGTTTTACAATCAGTTGGTACGATTACAAAAAAAAAGTTTCAACATGTTTTGCATAAAAAGGCGTACAAATATAATAATAATATAATTCAAAGTACAAAAAATCATAAAGTTACGTTAAATTAATAAAAATAATAATAAAAATGTCTAAAGTACTCATCATTTAAATATTCAGCAATATCGTAGTAGCATTTATTTATTAAAAGTTTCTTTATGCTTTTGTTAAAACTATTAATATTGAAATCTGTGTATGCCTTTGGTAACTTGTTGTATAATTTTGGGGCCATGCAGAATACACTCTTACGCATTTTTTTTTTTTGTGGATGGGAAATCATCAAATGACCCGTCCCGCTCTGGGTGGCGCAGAAGGGAGTGTCAGACTCTTACTGACTAAAACCCACCCGTGTTCCTTCCTTAGCCCTTTGTGTTCCGGGGTAGCGGTAACCCTTTCGGACAATCCCGCTGCCCCGGCAGGCTTCGGCCCTTACGGGCCCCTTCCTTTATGCTGACATCTCTTTGAGGCGCGCGTGGAACACGTACGCGCCGTCCGGCACGGGCCTGGTCCTGATCGGACGGAGGGTTACCCATTACTCTCCGCCCGCAGGCCCGCGCCTACGGTGGCCGGGAGTCGTCGCGCGGCTCCCGACACCCGGAGCGTCTCCCGCGGCGGCTGGGACGTGAGGCTCTCTCTCTCAGCCGTCCCGCCACCTCCTTCGCTAGCATGACTGCTTCGCAGAAGGAGGTGACTGCCTCCCACTCCCTCTCGCCCCGGACCATGGCTTGAACCAGGGCCGGGCGCGAGAGGTCGCCGCCGCTGCCGATCGCCTCTGCGAGAACACGGCGGTGCTCCGCCCAATTGGGGCATACCGCCGCCGTATGCTCCACCGTGTCCTCCGGGCGACCCTCGCAGTGGTGACACCCGGGCGTATCCTCCCGCCCGATGGTGTGCAGGAACCTCCCGAAACACCCGTGTCCGGTGAGGACCTGCGTCAGGCGGTAGGTGAGGGCGCCGTGGCGCCTCTCTAGCCACTCCTCAAAGAGGGGTCTTACCGCCGCTATCGTGGCGTGAGACCTTTTTTAGCACTACGAGTATAGACACGAAGTCTTGACTTCTTGACGTTGACTTCTTTCGGAACCATCTGAAGAGTTCGGAAACAATTGGGGATTATTTTTAACAAATAATACCGTTTTTTGTATATACAAGGAAGGAAGTGAGAGAAAATATGGTTTGCAAGTGGTTACAAATCATATTTTATTAAACACCAAATTTAAAAAAAAGAAACAAATCCTAGATATAGATAGACCTAGATAATGCAAGTATCACGATCTGTATGAAAACCAAGCGTGCCATTTTTTTTACTACCTACTATGACGGCACAAGCACTCTTTCTTACTCACGCTCACCCAGCCAGCAGTACACAGCCGATCGATTCTGTAAAAATCTCACCGTGATAACTTAGGTGAAGTGAGCTATCAATAGGGGCGATCCCTAACATCAGGTGGAACCACAGCTCACTTCACCTTAGTTTTCACGGTGAGCTTTTTACAGAATAGCACGGCAGGACTGAGCGCAAAAGTGGCGGCTTACGATTTTTGTACGTAAGTTGGTGCGATTTTTGGCACGAAAAGTAGTTGTTCTTGCGTTATCCAGGTATATATCTGTGTTTCCAACTGTCTTAAGACCAAACATAGCTTTTAGGCATCGTTTTTGCATTCTATCTTTATGTGTAGTTTCCCTAGAAAATTATAACAAATCTAAGGCCACTGCCTCGAATTTTGCGGGCAGCGGGGCGGCGGCGGCGGCGGCGCGGGAGCGGCGCGGGCAACGCAGACTAGTTCTCGAAACCAGCGGGCAGATCGGGCGGCGCTATAGCGGCGTAGTGTTGTTTCGTCAAGATATTTGTTTTTATTCGCGAATGAAATGTCTGACCAACGGCGAAAACATCTTCAACGCTCGATTTATAATACCTACTATAGGGCAAATAAAAGGAGAGTTTTTTAGAAATTACAATGAACAGAGGCAATGTCCCGACAAATTCTACGGCTACACCAGAATTAGTGTAGAAACTTTTGACTATATTCTTGAAGCTATCAAAGGCGATTTAGAGTCTGAAATTAATCCAAAACTATACAGCATATACATATCTCCAGCAGAAAAATTATACTTGACGCTAAGGTAAGTATAACAATTTGCTCTTGCACGTCCGAGGACATTTCCATACGTCACAAAAATAAATAGCACAACACTGCAAAGCAGTTAGCAGACGCGCGGGCGGTCGCCGCTTGACTGGAGTGCACCGCTCGTTGCCCGCTCCCCCGCCGCTGTGTTCGAGAACCGGTCCATTTAAATGTACGCATAAGATCCTGCCGCTCCCGCGCCGCCGCCGCTGCCGCCCCGCTGCCCGCAAGATTCGAGGCAGAGGCCTAAGGATCTGTGGCAGCACACACGTCTTGCGCGCGCGCCGCACGGCATCACACTGGCGATCAGCTGTGTGCGACCCATATTTATAACTTCGGTCCGTTTAACAAGTGGCAGCGCACATGAACTAAACCGATATATTTTTGAGTAATTTGTACTTGATCGCTATTGGTCAATATTTATTCAAATCTTGTTTGTATCGGGTAACTACTTCCACCCATCTAATTTTGTACTTAGATAGGCTTATTATTTAATAAACAAGGATTTTATCATATCTCAATCTGGTTTTATTCCTCTACTGCCTTAACGCCAAAGTGGTGACCCCGAACCAAGCAACCGCAAGCAAGCCATGAGTGACACCGAAAAACCAGACATGGAGTCAGCAGGAGTAAGATCGGACATTTCGTTATCACCCCAAAATATCGCCGGTATCTCACTTTCTCTCCGAGTACCACCCTTCTGGCGTGACAAACCACAATTGTGGTTTATCAGTTTTGAAGCAGCTACGCGAGATCTGAAGAAAAGTGAAGCACAGAAGGCACAGATGGTCATCGCCCAGCTAGAAAAGGAAGACATTGAGCAAATATGTGACCTGTTGTACAATCCGTCTCCCGATCGTCAATATTCCGTCATAAAAGAACGTCTCATTTCTGTGTACGAAGAATCTGACGGTAGGCAGCTACAGAAACTACTCTCGGATATGGAACTTGGTGACCAGAAGCCTAGCCAGTTACTGCGACGCATGCGCAACCTCGCCCATAACAAGGTGCCAGACAACACATTACGGCTCATGTGGATGAATTTACTACCCGCACACGTTCGCTCAGTGCTTGTAGTAAGTGATACAATAAGCAAGGATACAGCACTCGATGAACTAGCCAAGCTCGCCGACAAAATGCATGAACAAGCAAATGAGGTATCAGCAGTGTCTGTCGCATCAACGTCAACATCCCACCAAGCGCAAAACTCACCAGTTAGCATACAAAATCTCGTTGAAGAGATAAGGAAGTTGCATGTCGAGATCGCCGAACTGAAGACGTCATACCGCCACACGAACCACGACCGCTCGCGCACGCCGCCGGCTCGACACTACGGGCGCAACCGCAGCTCGTACAGGGATGTTAGATGGTCACCTAGAAATCCTTGTACCGAGCTGGCTGAAAGCTGGTATTCAAGACGGGAAACTAGTACGCCTGTGCTCCGCTCTGGCGCTGCCAATTCTGGGAGCTGTGTGGGAAATCGAAATCGCATCCCAGTAAAAAAATGTACATTTCAATTTCGTAGACCGTTAATAGAGGGCAGTAATTATCGAACACACGGAAGAAATATCACTTTTAACATTTTTTTTTATATTATATTGCATTTGGGATATAATATGTAAAATATATTGAAAAAAGTAAATAAATGATTTATAACGAAGATCTTTTGTGGAAAACGACGGTTCTCTTGAGCAAACAATAGAAAATAACTCAGACGTAAACAAATTTGGATGCCGAAAAAAATGCAGACTCTATTTTCGACTTCTTACCAACCGTTCAGTGGCGACAGTGGTAAAAGTAGACAACTGACTTGCGATTTTCTGTCCGTGTTATATTCAATTTCATGTTCAGAAAAAATATTAAATAATTGATCATTTTTATTTGAAAATACTCGATTCTTTCATCAATTGAAGAATATTAATCGGTTATAAGCACGTACAATTGATTGGAATTTTTTTTACATGAATCTCTGAAATTTGTCGATTATTCTATATTGTCAGTGTATTTTTGTCGGTCAACGGCGAATCTTGGTATTTTTGCGTACAAGGACTGAGTAGCCTTGGTACATGGTACGTGACACTAAAAACTAGTATGTATACCAAGAAATTGGTACGTCTGACATCATTGAGCTCGTATCGAGCGCGTTCAACATCACGATCCCGCACTCGTTCAACTACACCGTCGGCGTCAACGCATTGTTATTATCATCGCCGTTTCGGAAAGAATGCACGACATTGTACTACACCGTGCAATTACAACAATGAAGTAAAGACGGAAAACTAAAAGAGGCGTTGGCAGTGGCGGAACCAAACGTCGAGAAAAAATCCTACCGCTTATTTATAACTGATAAGACGACTTCCATGAGTTTTTTGGTCGATACGGGTGCTAATATATCCGTTATACCGAAAATGAAAGGAATACGAACGACACCGCTATCATATCAATTATACGCCGCAAACAACACTATTATACCGACATATGGCGAGAAGACACTGGAGCTCGACCTAAATCTCCGTCGACCCTATAAGTGGAAGTTCATAGTTGCCGCAGTTACAAAACCAATTATTGGAGCAGATTTCCTCGGCTATCACAATTTACTAGTCGACCTACGAAGCCAGCGAATCATCGACAACACAACGAAGCTCACTTCCAAAGCTCCTGGCCGCTACACAAGTACACCTTCCATTAGCAGTATCAATCTACAGCAGTCGTTTCACGACATATTAGCCGAATTTCCTGGAATAACACGTTTATCTTCAATGAAATTGAACCCGAAACATAAAGTGGAACATTTCATTGAAACAACAGGACTACCTATCCATTCTCGAGCACGGCCAATACAACCGCATCTGTATGAACGAGCGAAGAAGGAATTCGAGAACATGATTAGCCAAGGATTATGCAGACCGAGCAAGAGCCCATGGTCTAGCCCGCTACATATTGTGCCAAAGAAAAATGGAGACTTGCGAGCATGCGGAGACTACAGACGTCTGAACTCCGTCACGAAACCAGACCGCTATCCCGTTCCGAGGATAAAAGACTTCACGTACCAGCTCACGGGTAAACAAATATTCTCCACTCTCGATTTGAACCGAGCCTACCAACAACTGCCAGTACGCGCCGAAGATATAGAGAAGACTGCAATTATAACTCCTTTTGGACTATACGAATTTCCTCGAATGTGTCCAGGCTTGAAGAACGCAGGACAAACTTTCCAGCGATTCATTCACGATGTACTGAGAGAACTTGACTTTGTGTACCCGTTCATTGACCACCTCCTACTAGCCTCGGAAGACGAAGACACGCACAGACAGCACCTACGAACTGTATTGCAAAGGCTGGATGAGTATGGCATAACTATCAATCCTTCGAAGTGTGTATTTGGCCAACGCGAAGTAACATTTCTCGGCTACAAAGTATCTGCTAAAGGTATTAAACCGCCAGAGGACAAGATCAAGATTATAAGCGAATATCCAAAACCAACAAACGTTGAACAGCTACGAAGATTCCTCGGCATATTGAATTTCTACCGCGACAGCATACCTAACGCCACCGCTATTCAATCACCACTACATACCTACTTGCACAATACGAAGAAGCGAGATAAAACATTAATACAGTGGAATGAAGATACATCTCAAGCGTTTGAAAACTGCAAGAAATGTATTACAGAAACAACCTATCTGTCGCACCCACATCATTCAGTTCCACTTGGAATGATGTGTGACGCTTCTGATCGGTGCGCTGGCGCTGTTCTTCAGCAGCAAATCAATGGAAAGTGGCAACCCCTTGGCTATTTTTCAAAGAAGTTCACACCGGCTCAACAAAATTACTCGACGTTTGACAGAGAACTTCAAGCAATTTACCTGGCTGTCAAGCATTTTAGGAAAATTTTTGAAGGGCGCGAACTCATTATATTCACTGATCATAAGCCGCTCACGTACGCCATGCAAAAGATCTCGTCAGATTCTGAGACTCCACGCCGACGAAGGCAACTATTATTCATCAGTGAATTTTCAAACGATATACGACACATAAGTGGGCAAGACAACGTAGTTGCAGACGCACTGTCACGCGTCGATGCAATCAACTGTCCGAATCCAATCGATTATGGAGAACTTGCTCAAGCACAAGCAAAGGATAAGGGCATAGCCGAACTAAAGCAGCAATCTAATGTCCAACTGAAAAGAATAATGTTACCCGGTTCATCTCAGCAAATATACTGTGAAATCTCAACAAACGACGTCCGTCCATACCTACCTCAAGGGTTCCGTACTATCGCATTCAACGCCATCCACGGACTCAGCCACCCGGGTATACGAACTACGAGAAAGCTAATGCAGAGAAGATACTTTTGGCCATCCATGAACACTGACGTCAAAACATGGGTTCGAACGTGCGTCGTCTGTCAACGGTCCAAGATTCAACGGCATACATCAAGTGCCACAGCAACATTCGAACAATCACATCGCTTCGAACACGTTCACGTAGACATCGTCGGACCCCTACGTACATCGCCTAACGGTCACCGTTACGTCATCACAATGATCGACCGCGCCACACGCTGGCCTGAAGCACACGCTGTTTGTGATATGACTGCCGAGACTGTTGCCAAGACGATATTCGAAGGATGGATTACAAGATTTGGCTGTCCGGCTAAGATAACGACTGATCAAGGCCGACAATTTGAAAGCCACCTATTCACCGCGCTGACCCGATTATTTGGCATCAAGAAGCTGCGAACAACGCCGTATCATCCCCAGAGCAACGGCATAATAGAACGTTGGCATCGCTGTATGAAGACTGCTCTCACTGCTCGCCTCAGTAAACAAAGTTGGGTTGAAGAATTACCTACCGTATTGCTGGGACTGCGTACCGCAATCAGAACCGACACAGATGTAACCGCAGCCGAACTAACATACGGTCAAAATCTACGGCTACCGGGTGATTTCTTCGTGACGTCACCAGCAGACACCATGGACTCCAATTACGTCGAAAAGTTGAGAACATCAATCAACAATATTCGACCGGTACACGCACAGTCGCATAACACAAATCGCCCTGTGTTTGTACACCGCGACCTACAAACATGTAAACAAGTGTTCGTCCGAGTCGACGCAGTGAAGAAACCATTACAGCCTCCGTACGATGGTCCGTACACAGTATTACGCAGAGATAGCAAAACGTTCACCCTACAACTACCTGGAAGAGAAGCAGTAATATCCATTGATCGCCTGAAGCCTGCTTTCTCCATAAGCCAAGCAGAGACCACCACAATGGATACTCCTACTAGCTCAGATGGAATAAAAACATCCCGCTCCGGCCGAGTCATCAAGCCACCTGTACGCTTCGCTTGAGGGGGAGCACTGAGGCAGCACACACGTCTTGCGCGCGCGCCGCACGGCATCACACTGGCGATCAGCTGTGTGCGACCCATATTTATAACTTCGGTCCGTTTAACAAGTGGCAGCGCACATGAACTAAACCGATATATTTTTGAGTAATTTGTACTTGATCGCTATTGGTCAATATTTATTCAAATCTTGTTTGTATCGGGTAACTACTTCCACCCATCTAATTTTGTACTTAGATAGGCTTATTATTTAATAAACAAGGATTTTATCATATCTCAATCTGGTTTTATTCCTCTACTGCCTTAACGCCAAAGATCGATGCAACAAGTCCGTAATAGGTAGTAAGTAATGTATTCGTATTTACGATTTGGGTGAGTTTATGCAATGCGTAGGAAGAACTACTATTTTCTTACAAATTTCTTCAATGTGATATTTCCAATCAAGTTTTTTGTCAATGGTTAGTCCAAAGAATTTGGCATTACAACTCTCTCTCTTTGGTGGGAAAATATAATTAAGAAAAAAACGGTTTTAATGAAACTAATGATGTATATAATGTACTAAAAGCTAAAAAATAATTCAATAGGTCCTTGATACCAGTCATTACATTACTTTCCTCATCAATCTAGGGCATTAATCAACAAAAAAATAAAATCGTGGGGCGTAGCGTAACCTGAGTAAATATGTAATTTATAGCATTTATTTAATTATTTAATTATTTTAATTGTTTTAATTATTTTAATTTTAATTATTTGTTTTAATTTGAATTAATTTTACGCGATTTATTTTGATTTAATTTGATTTTTATTGATTTCATTTTATTTAATTTGATATTTATCTGATTTGATTTTTATATTGTATTTTCTATTAATTTATATCGTGTGGCAATGGGTGTAATGTACCTGAAATAAATGAATTTATTATTTATTATTATTATTATAATGATATGAGCGGTTGACTGTTGATATAAATTTCACGCGCCCCACGATTAATTTTTTAAAAAGTCTAACAATCAGTCTTATCAAGGGGTATCATGTTACCCAGTAACTGGCTCACGAAGGTCAGATCGGTACTCGCTTCATGTAAAATACTGGTATTCAGCTGCATTCGGTTACACTGACAAACTAACTGTTGTTTAACTCATAGACAGCATAATTGGGAAAAGGCTAGGGAGATTGATTGAGTTATGAAGTGTGTATAGTATTCGAGGGTTTCTAGAAGACAAAGGCTACTAATCAAAATAATATTATCTGACAGAGATATGGATACGTGAAAACCGAAAGGATAGCATCACCACAAACAAGTACACATATTTTGCTTCTACCCTTCATGAAAAATGTGCTCTACGTCTATACAATAAAAGCGCTTGCACAGCCCAAATCGCTAATATCTATAGTTTAAAACGAAGGGGTCTACTAAGATAGGATTTATGATGAAAGTCGACCCATAAACGAGTGAAAAGTCGGAATTCTTTTGTGTGAAAAATCTACAAACTTGAAACTTGAAACAAGTACAGAATTATTTTAGATAAATAATAAAGACCGTAATCATTCATTAAAACTATCTTTTGATGAGTATGGAGGAAGTGTTCGTAGTTTTTCGCACTTTTCTGTCGAAGTTCGTACGGGAAAGTGCGAAATTCGAAAGCGAAGTGCTATTTTTATTTTATTGGCTTACATAGTCGAGAAAATGAGCATAAAAGAATTTAGGAGACACCCGGGTTTGAACCGGGGACCTCTCGATCTGCAGTCGAATGCTCTACCACTGAGCTATATCTCCTGTGTGCTCTAGACAAGAAACTGCGGTCAGCAATTCGTCGGCAATTGATTAAGAACTTTCTTTGAAATCCTGGGTTTTTTCTTAAGTCCCGCACGGTATTATTTTGATGAAAAAAAAGAATATCTCAGTAGCAACCCTTTGTCTGGTTGCCCGGTGTGCCCGGTTGATGGCAATTGACCACAACCGGCGTACGTGTATCACCAGCCTTATGTCATTCCACCTGATGCTAGATCAGTAGGCCAATTCTGCTAATTTAAAACGTTCAAAATCTAGTCGCAGTCTCATCTCGGCGATAAACAAATGTCAAAAACTTGTCAAAATGTAGGGAAATTTGAAGTATTTTTGACAGATTGAGACTGAGATCAGACTGTTAACGTTCTTAAAAATTACGAGAATTGCCCCTCAGGTGAAATGACAGCTCATTTCACGGTCTTCAGCTCACTTCACTTAAGTTTTCACAGTAAGATTTTTAAAGTATAGATCGGCAGATGTTATGAACGTAAACGAACCAAAAATAGTAGGTAAGGGTCGTAGGACGCGGGCCTGCGGGCGGAGAGTAATGGGTAACTCTCCGTCCGATCAGGACCAGGCCCGTGCCGGACGGCGCGTACGTGTTCCACGCGCGCCTCAAAGAGATGTCAGCACAAAGGAAGGGGCCCGAAAGGGCCGAAGCCTGCCGGGGCAGCGGGATTGTCCGAAAGGGTTACCGCTACCCCGGAACACAAAGGGCTAAGGAAGGAACACGGGTGGGTTTTAGTCAGTAAGAGTCTGACACTCCCTTCTGCTCCACCCAGAGCGGGAGGGGTCATTAGATGATTTCCCACCCACAAAAAAAAAAAAGGGTCGTAGGAGGTGGCGATCTGTAGTTTCTGCTTACGCCCACGAGAAGAAGTAATTTCTGGTCTATCGCGTCCTCATACTAATTCTTTCAGTTTCATTCCAGTTGAACCGGGAGAGATCAGAAAAATCATTCTCTCCATCAAATCTAAAGCAGTGGGATGTGACAATATCACTCTTGGTATGATCATTACTATTCTGGATCATCTCCTACCTGCGATTACCCACATTATAAATTTTTCCTTGTACTCCGGAGTATTCCCTTCCCTGTAGCGCAAGGCCTACGTTCGTCCACTACCTAAAGTTTCCAATCCCTCTCTTCCTACTGACTTCCGTCCAATTTCTATCCTTCCCTTCCTATCCAAAGTGCTCGAGGCCTGTGTCCACAAACAATTCTCCAACTTTGTTCATTGTAACACAATTATTATTCCTCTCCAATCTGGGTTTAGACCGGGGCATAGCACTGTTTCCGCACTCCTTAAAATGACTGGCGATATAAGGGCAGGACTGGAAGACACTAAAGTTACTATTCTAGTGCTGGTTGATTTCTCGAATGCCTTCAATACCGTCAGTCACGACATCCTTTTAGCCATTCTGTCCTATATTATGGTCTCTCCCGAAGCACTGGAATGGTTCTCCTCTTATCTTCAGGAACGTCAGCAGTCCGTTCATGTTGGGGATTCTTCCTCTAGCTGGTGTGATTTGAAAACTGGCGTTCCTCAAGGCGGTATACTTTCACCTCTTCTGTTCTCTATTTTTATTAATCTTATAACTTCCGAACTTCAGTGTGCGTATCATCTGTATGCAGATGACTTGCAGTTGTACTGTCAAGGGAAGGTTGATGAATTACCTGACGCTATCGACAAAGTAAATAAGGACTTGATAGCCATAAAAACCTGGTCTGATAGATTTGGATTAGCCGTAAACCCTACGAAGTGTCAGGCGATCATCATTGGCAGTTCTCGTAGTATGAGCAAGGTAGATGGTACAAGCTTGCCGCCAGTTCTCTTCAATGGTACGACCGTTCCTTTTGGTACTGACGTGAAGGACCTAGGCTTGCACATTGATTGTACCCTGAACTGGCGGACTCAAGTCGCTAGGGTGAGTCAGAAGGTTACTGGAACGCTGCAGGCTCTGTACCGATTGAAAAATTTATTACCATCAAGTACGAAGACAATGCTTGTGCAGAGTCTTATTTTCCATATCATCGATTATGGTGATGTGCGCTACTATGACCTGAATGCAGATCTCCTCAATAAACTTGACCGTCTTCTCAATAACTGCATTCGATTCGTTTTCAATCTGCGTAAATATGATCACGTCTCTGCGCATCGTTCGCTTCTAAAGTGGTTGCCCATACACCAGCGCAGAGAGCTAAGGGCGCTGACCACCTTATTCTCATTTCTTGATTCTCCGTCTTCCCCTGGTTATCTAGCCCCCCACTTTCAGTACATTTGCACCAACCACAATAGAAATCTACGTTCTTCACACAATCGTCTTCTCCAATGTCCCACTCACCGCACAGACTTCATACACTCTTCATTCTTCGTTCAGTTTATCTCTCTGTGGAATGCGCTCCCCCAAGAAATCAGGATGGCAACCAACCGATTATACTTCAAAGTTAAAGTTCGTGAGAAGTATTAAATAAATAAATAAATAAGTACGCTCGTGAGCTTATGAAAATTCAACCTTATTGCTATAAATAGGACAAACATAACTGCCAAAATGTGTGTACTTTATCTACACGTCTGCCTGCCCCACCGAGGAATAAGGGCGTGATTTTAGTGAAATCCTCTCCTCTTAAAGATTTTGACTTAGAGATCGATGCATAATCACAATCTAATCTAATCTTCGCTATTAAATCGAATAATATATTTTATTTTATTCAAATTAGGTTGAGAATCGGCACTTTTTGAACGTCAAAATTACTTATGACCGTGAACATCACTTCCTAGTGCTTTAGCTGGGAAGAAGAGGCGCAACAAACTGTCCAGTAGCACAGCTGTCTGTTCAGTTACAAGAACTTGATATTTTTTCTGATGTAGGTCAAGCAAATACATATTTATATCTGTTTCCTTTTCTAAAGACTTCCTTTTTTTCTTGGCTCCAATCACTGGGCCCGTATAAGGCTAACACATCATTAGTTACTTGGCTTGCATTTCTTGATTGCCAGACGCATTGCAATGAGATTTTTATTAAAACTTATTATAGAAGCTTATGGTATTGATAATTGGAGTGATTCCAGTCGTAACTCTTATAGAATTGAGACGGTCGTTTTGGACGTTCTGTGGTGCTTCGACACGCTTTTGTTGTTCTTGTTCAGTGAGTTCATATGGTTCCCACTATCCGAACTTATTTATCTTTTCAATTTAAAATAAATGAATCAGTATCGATTTATCAGCTACGTTGAAGGCTGCTGCAAGTTCCAACGTGGTTTGAGATGAATCTGCTTCTACTATGGCTTTCAATTCATCGTTATTGACTTTCGTCTCTGGTCAGCCACGGGGCTCATTGTTGAGATCAAAATATCTAGAGCGGAAGCGATCAAACAAAAAACGGACCGTGCGTTCACATGCGGTACCGTGTCCATAAAAGTCGTTGGTATTGTGTGTTGTGTTGTGTTGTGTGGTGCCACGATGGAACTCGTATTCGAAAATAGCGCGCAGTTTCGTTTTTTCCTAGGCTGCAGATACAGCAATATTAAAAAAAAAAACCAACGGCGGGAAAACAAATGAACAACTGATTTTGAAAAACAATATGTCATAGTACATATATTATAAAATTAATTTGGACTTGGAATTCTAAATAGAATGATCTTTACAATAGCCAGTATCAAAAATTGGCAATTTCATAGGTACGAACCTAATAATATTTATTTATTCCTCAAATTTAATGATTGCACCTACTTACTACTGTTTGTCCCTGCATTACCCAAAGATTGATTGGTAGAAAATGCCCATGGCATGAAGTTCGCCTCTCATATTGTGATTAGGGTGTTTCATCAAACACCCTAATTACAATATGAGAGGCGAACTTCCCCCGGGTCCCGGAATAAACACACACCATCGTGTGTGTTTATTCCGGGACATGTTGTATAATGTTTATTTAATTACTAGCGATAGCGGCCTGTCCCGGCTTCGCACGGGTGGAATAAAAAAAAGACAACAAAAACCTATATTAATCAGTAATAACGGAGCATTCAAATGGTGAAAGAATTTTTAAAATCGGTTCAGTACTTTTTGAGCCTATTCGATGCAAACATACATACAAATCTTTCCTCGTTATAAAATTAGTATAGATTTACAATTATAACTATGAGAAAAATATAAAGTTGTAGTGTAAAAGGTTAAATGTAATTATTAAAATATGTATGTCCTCGTAGCATCATAACGGCTGGATGGATTTAAATTTTTAACATATGGGGTATTCGTTCTGTATTATTCATCGAATCATATAGGTCGTGCATTAGTTACATCGCACGACTTATACGCGTCGATAAACGAGAACACATTATGTTTTGGTTTTATAAAATGAAAATGGCGAATGATTGTCGACTAAATGAAATTTACGAACGTTTTTAGTTCCTTATACATGTGGGCTTAAAAAAATGGCTTGAGGAGACGATTAAACATAATTATCACATACTATAAAGATAGACAAAAAAAAATTAAAAAGCCCGACTGCAACTAAAATCTTGAAAATGTAGTCGCAGTTAGGTTTTTAGATTGTTTTCTTATCTATAGTTATTGTAGGCACAGGCTATCGTATTGGATCGCTGATCTGTAATGGTAGTTGTAGGTAAGACTTGAATAAATAAATAAATAAATAATAGTTCAGACAGTGGTAAGAACATCAGCCGGTCGTCGGTATCAGAGCTCGGCAGTGTCTCGAAAAGCACGATAAGCCGTTGATTTCACTTGTCATTTGTAGATCTTTGACAGTCGCTACAGGTTATCAGAGACAGAAGCCCGAAAGACTGACAACTAGTCTTACCAAGGGGTATCGTGTTACCCAGTTACTGTATTATGGAGGTCACATATGTAGTGCCTATGTAAAATACTGGTATTCAGCTGCATCTGGTTTGACTGGAACCTAACCCCAACATGTTAAGGAAAAGGTTACACAAATAACTCTCTTAGTAAATATTTTTTATTCCTATTCGTTACATTTTAAATATTTTTATAAAAAACATTTGAGAATATGAAATACTAGCAGCGCCCCGCGTTTGACCCGCAGAAATTTTGATCCCGTCAGAATATCGGGATAAAAAGTATCCTATATGTTAATCCTGGTTATAAACTTTCCGTGTGCCAAATTTCATTCTAATCCGTTTAGTAGTTTTTGCGTGAATGAGTAACAAACATCCATCCTCACAAACTTTCGCGTTTATAATATTAGTAGGAAGTAGGATAGTGGCCCATCGGCATCAGGAACAGGGTGCAAGCTGCCGGTGGTCAGGGCTATATAGAGAAGAACCTCCTCATAATGGGTGCTGTGTCCAGGAGTACTGGTTTCTGAATCAAGCCCTTGACCCAGCCGCGCAATGAGAGCTTCCTGAGGTGTTGGTGGAGGCTCTCCGCTAACAGTAGACCAATTCTGCTAATTTAAAACGTTCAAAATCTAGTCGCAGTCTCATCTCGGCGACAAACAAATGTCAAAAACTTGTCAAAATGTAGGGAAATTTGAAGTATTTTTGACAGATTGAGACTGAGATCAGACTGTGAACGTTCTTAAAAATTACGAGAATTGCCCCTCTGGTCATTTACCTGTAGGTAACTGTTGGTCGGTAGTTACCGACCGTCTAAGAACTTGTTGACGGCGCCTGTTGCTTTTGTAACAGTAAATAAACATTACAGCGTTTTGTTCATAAAATAACATCATCTGCATCTGCCTAGCCTTTTCCCAACTATGTCGGGGTCGGCTTCCAGTCTAACCGGATGCAGCTGAATACTAGTATTTTACATGGAGCGACTGCCTATCTGACCTCCACAACCCAGTTACTGGGTAATACGATACCCCTTGGTAAGACTGGTTGTCAGACTTTCGGGCTTCTGACGACCCGTAACGACTGTCAAAGATCCACGACGGCTTAACGTGTTTTCCGAGGTCTAGAGGGGTCTCGGTATGTAAAGATGGTCACCCATCCACAGCGATCAACCGCGGTAAGCGTAGCTTAACCTGAACTATCGACCTGTGTGGCTGTTATTATTTAGCCACGGGCCTCTCAAAAAATAACATTAGTTAGATATTTATTCCGAAGACATACCTAACATGGCCATGTGAATACGAGTTTCGGCATCGCTGTGACGACTGGTAATGTTTCCAAGAGACTGGCGGCATTACCACGTTGCATGGCAATTCTTAGTCTCTGGCCAAGGTAACAGCCAGCTCTTGGGTCACGCGGGAAGTGTCAACCAGTCGTTTTGAGATTTCCTTAAAAAGACCATGAGCACTCGGACCCCACGGCCGTTTCAACCCCAAACTGCTCGAAAATATAATTACCAATAGGTTAATATACTTACGCCGCTTGAGGTTTTCCGCAGCCACAGCAGCAGCACCAGCACAACACGCCGAGCCAGGAAGATGGCGCTAGAGTATCGACACACGTTGCTTCCCATACTAAAAGCCTACCCACCTTCCATGGAAGAAAGACATGCCATACGGTCTCTTGCCGTATGCCGCCACGTGCCAAGCCATTGGGTTCTAATACAGCTGGAACGCAAACGGTGACAAGAGCTCGTCGGGTGATGTCGTTAATGTTCGCGACCCGAACGTCGGCTGCAAGACAGACCGTGGTGTCTGACACTTTGACAACTATCCACAGTGAAAGCGATTAGCGATTATGTCCAGCAAGCTGGGCAGGGCCGCCCAGCGTCCGTCGCCGAATCTCTGGATGCTTTTTAGATATTTTAGGTTCGCAGTATATTAAATTAAATCATCACTACATAGTATAAAACAAAGTCGCTTTCTCTGTCCCTATGAACGCTTAGATCTTTAAAACTACGCAACGGATTTTGATGCGGTTTTTGAAGTGAAACTTCTTTACGCACGCTTGACTTGGGGAGTAAGCTGGCGAACGCGTGACGTAAGCGTTACGAAAAGTGTGATCGGGCAAGGCGAACGGAAGTTAAGTGGGGGATATAAGCAAGAGACAGCAGAGCGCGCGCACATTTTCTTTCTCTCTTCCTCTCATAGCCAAATACGTTCCGTATATCTAAGCACACTGCAGGCTTATTGTCTGTATCACAGTGTAGGAGCAAGAGAGAGCAGTGCGCGCGCACATTTTCTTTCTCTCTTTCTCTTATAGCTAGTAAATGAAATATACATACAGATGGAGCGAAAGAAGTTTCACTTCAGTCGTGTGGTCATAAGCACACTCGTTTTTTTTTTAATAGATAAAGTGATTCAAGAGGAAGGTTTATATATATAATACATGCATGCATGTGATGTCGTAAATAAACACATTTTTTTGCGCTTACTTTTCAAACGCTGGCTGAACCCTACGAGATAGGTCAAAATAATGTACTACAGTATTGTACACCTTAAAAAGGTCTACAAAAAAGTCCGCGATGGTATATGTCTATCTCTTAGGGATAACCCACAATAATCATTTTTTATCCTTTACTTTTTACGAGAAATAATGGCTTATACCTATACGAAGCGATTTTAAGCAATACAGCATTAATCCTTATCCAATTAAGTACCTTAAATACATTGTGCATTTAATATAGATAAATATGGCCCTTTACAGCATGTAATTTAAATGAATATTTTACAGTAAGATATTCCAGATTTAAAATGCAGGGACATAGCGGTTGCTGCGGTACCGGCCGCGGCGACGCGTGCTGGCATTCTTGAACTACCTGTACTTAGTATCAGTATTGCACCCGTGCGAAGCCGGGGCGGGTCGCTAGTAGATAATTAATAAAAGACGTCCTTATTTTCTGAGTCGTCAAACGTCACTATCTAATATTTCGTTTTTTATTTTGGAATCTAAATGTGAAATTCGTATATTCATGTCATTTAATTTGTTAAAACGTAAAACGCTTCTCTCTTTATTCTATTTTAGCAATTCTTTTGTTTGAGAAGATGTTGAGGGGCCTTTCCCAGCGGCGTCAATAACAACAAGAGCTCCTAGTCGTAGGGAAGCAGCGAGGCGGAAAGTATTGTCGTCAAAAAAAGTACCTCTGTATGACGACGGTAGTGTATGAAGCCACAGACCTGACTCCCATTTACCCACAGCCAGCAGGCGCGTACTGTTATAACCGGGTTCCAGATTAGGTTTAAAAAAAAAGAAACCACTTTACGCTAAAAATAAACTTGTATTAAAATAGGACACAAGTGCAAGATACAAGTGCACCGTAGGAAGGTTGGAAGACGACATTGACTGCTGGATTGTGAGAAGGGGGAGAGATGAATAAGAGAATGCGCAGCATAGACTGCTGAGTAGGCCAGAAAGGGTACAGATGAAAGATGTAACAGCACGCTCCACGATAGTAGCAGGCGCGCATGCTCCACGATAGTAGGAGATATAGCAGACGTGTTAAGTAAATTGACCGTTACTACTCTGCCGAGCGGCTCATTCGGGTAGATATGAATTCGGGCTAGCGAGAATCCAGGCATCCACAGCCTCAGTGAAGCACGGCATATCAAAGTTAATCGGTGTAGAGGCTAGCATGTTCCTGATTAATTTCTCAGTGCCGTGGACCGAGGATATAAAAGCCGGTAAACTAATACTAGAAATTTTGCGAACGCCGAGGCGTTCCACAAGAATGGGTTTCCTCACAATGTTTTCCTTCACCGTTTTAAGAGCAGTGCTGGTGAAATAATTTACACTAAGTAAAGCGCTTGTCTGGGTTCAAACCTACGACCTATGACTCGTAAGTCGTGGCCATTATCACTGGACCACCACTGCGGACGTGCTCGATTTTACGACTTAATAAAATTTAAAGTTGATCTAAATATGCTTGTGCCTTGTGCTATAGTCACATCAACTTTAAAAATACTAAACATTGTCCTAATGTAATACATACCTACCTCGTTACAGAAGAGCTCTGAGAACGTGTGAATATTATAAATGGATGCAATGGAGACCTATATTAATAGCTCCTGGAAAATTGCTAGGAAGAGCACCATCGTGACATCCTGAACGCATTCGTAGATACTAATCACTGAACGTGCTCTGCGCACTAATTCCGTCCGAGTAACACACTATCAATCGCAATCTGAATCATTTTGAAGCATATTGCTAATCCATTGCATTTCATGAGTTCCAAAAATGTGTCAGCTCAACAACGTCAATAACGCAATGAATGTTGCTGAACTGTCAAAATCAAAGCCATTGTTTTACGCAATTACCCCGCTATTTGAGTATTTTCGTATCTTATAAAATTGTAAATAGCAGTACATAATAACGGTTGTTTTTCGTGAAGGACGGGCGTTTTGGGGGACTATGTAATTTTGACCTTCGAAAAGTGCTGATTCTCAGCCTAATTTTAATAAATGACTTTTGATGATTTTGATTTTGTTATTTTCAGCAGTCGGTTATTGGCAGATAATGTTTTATATTCACTACTGTATATCAGTTTCTGCTTAGTGGCTGGGTTTTGATATCTAATGGGTACCATCACTTTGTATAATTACCAGCCTGTTAATGTGTTATTGCAAGCTATAGGCCTCTTCTACAGAGATATCACGAGCATTGATCAATACGCTTGCTTAACACCGTTTGACTTTTATAGACTTAATATTAACTATAAGTCCAGATTTCCTGGCTATGTTTTTTCTTCATCGATGTCACTAATGTCCATCATACCTAAACTCTTGCTAAATATAAATTACTAGCTTCTTCTTCCCATATGTATCTCAGGACACTCGGCTGTAGATATTTTATTGGAATCGGATCAGTAGTTCCGAAGATTAACCCCTACGTTCAAACTCAAATTATTTATCTCTTTATAATAATTATTATTAGTAGGTATAGAAAGATGGCTCACTAATCCAGCTTGAGCAGTCCTTTTAAATAAATATTTTTTTTTGTCTTGCTGGTGTACTACTGCCATGCTAAAATGCAATTGGGCTGGACACATCTGCCGCATGTCAGACGACCAATGGGCCAAACTTGAGACCCAATGGGTCCCTCTTAATGGCAAGCGACATCGTGGCAGGCCCAGACGGAGATGGCGGGATGAGCTGCACCCTAATTGCGTAACACACAGTCAATCGGAATCTGAATAATTTTGAAGCAAATTTTTAATCCATTGCTTCATAAGTTCGAAAAATTTGTTTGCTCAACACGTAAATAACGCAATGAATGTTGTTGAACTGTCAAAATGAAACCTATTCCCATTGATAGTGTGTTACGCAATTGCCCCGCAGTACTCCTTCAACAAGAACTGGTCCATAGCAGCTTTGAACAGAGAGAAGTGGAAAGAGAGTAGGGAGCTTTGTCCTGCAGTGGGACAACACAGGCTTTTAATAATTTAATAATACGTGTGTTAATGAACAACGACAGGATCATATTGGTATAAATAAAATGCAAACGTTCCTTACTCTAAATTAAATTTATATTTAACGTTTATAGGTACATCAAAAATATATACATATTAAATTAACTTGGCTGTTGATCAAACGTCTTTGTCCAATCACAAAACGACAAATGTTTGATCAAACAGTCGCTACTTTGATCAATCAAATATTGTTTCAATAACTCCATCGTTATTTGAAACAATCAATAACATCAATTTTCGTGATCTTTTTACCAATCACACTCAGTCTTGCGTCCTCTATGAAGACGGAATATTTTTGGTAAAAATTTATAAAATACAATAACTTACATCGTTGTAAAAGTAACATTTTGGTCCTTGGTCTCATCTTTTTATAACTAGAAATAAAACTTTAACACAAATTCTCGCATATTAGGGCCTTACTTTACACAAGGCAGGCACTGAAGCTCCGTCGCCGGCTCAGACACGGACGTGTGTGGACAAGTTTATATAAAATCTACACATCGATATTTACTTAAGCCTCGTACTCGTATAGAGCACGGTCCGTCCACGTCCACCATAGACCTTTAAAGACCAAAAACGACTTTCATTATGAAAATAACGGTAAAAGCTATTTACAGTTACCCACCGTTATTTTGCAGTAACGATCGTTTTTTTTTGCAACGAGCTATTTTTACGTAACTTACTTCGTTACAAAAGGTCTGTATTTGTATTTCAAGACACATTTAAATCCTTCTATAAAACATTTCACAACATCCTTTTCATCACATCACGAAAACTTTCAGACTAGTAAACTGTAAATGCATAGCCTTGACCCGCCAGTTGAACTGGAAGACTTGATACATTGAATAACGATAATATGATCTTCACGAGCTGGCCGCGACAGCTCTGGGTACGTTCACGATGGTTTCATCAGCTGTTCTGGTAACAGTTGTACCGGTATTGTTACTTCTGGTCTCGGCACTGCCGGAGGAGGTCTGCGCTAGCGCTGTGGTTATCGGTGCTGTGATTGGCTGGACTTGGTAGTTGGGGTAGTGGATACCCACGACCTCATCGTAGCTGGGCGGAGCCATGCATTCTGAAATTGGAGGTAAAATGACGCGTTAGTGATGTGAAAATACATTCACACTTCAAATTCACACTTTCAATCACAATGCGAGGGATTTGAAGGAAATTCCTGATCGATTACTTCATAGGTTTGAAAAATTCGTCTCCTTAACAACGTAAATAACGCAATAAATGTGACTGAGCTGTCAATATGAAAGGCATTGCCATCGATTGCCATTGTATGTGTGTTACGCCGCAGATAATGTTGTTTTATTATTTCAAACTAATTTTAAGGCTATTTTGGCTACTGAAAAGTCAAATTTTGGTTATTTTTGTCCGTCAGAATCATAAAGCTAACCGGAGGATAAGGACGGGAAGTGATGTTACTGTCGGAAAAAATATCTGCTAGTGTAATATATCATAAACAAGGTTCTGCCCGCGACTTCGGCCGCGTCAAATTAAAATATATCCCATAACATTCGGCTGTACTGGTAGCCTCCCATTAGTGAAATAATTTTCGGAATCGGATCAGGAGTTCCGAAGATTAACACCTACATACAAACTCATAAATGTTAGCTCTTTAAACCGGATCAAATTAAATTAGCTAGCGAAACTCTGTAGACGTGATGGGTATCGATATCATAACACGGTAAAATAAAAATAATACAGATTTGATTTTTTCTTTAAGGGATCAACGACCGCTAGTAGTGTTGTTATTTGAAGTATGAGTGTTTAAATATCGACACCAATAACGACTGAAGTTTACACAAAAAAAGCTATTTTTTAACTGATATTTCAACTGAATACACTGAGTGCGATTGATGACCCACAAAAAAAAAACATTAAATTAATTTCCTTTTTGTTTTATCATGTCGATCGTTTACCCATCACATCTGCGGAGTTTCGCTAGCTAATTTAATTTGGCCCTGTAATATTAGTATAGATAACTTGAGTACTTCAACACGTTGTCTCTTCACGTGATACTAGTACATATCTACTGGTTCATGATCTAAGTATGGCTATTGTTCATATATCCTGTCGATACACCTAAGCTTGATGATCAATTATTGTTGTTTAAAAGGATATCAATACGGTATTTTTCCTCATTGTCTTATAGAGGAGTATCATCAGGGTAAAACCTAATGATTTAGTACCTAATACATTATTATAATTGTAAACTAACTACTGCCCCCGGCTCCACCCACTTTGGTGTCGGCAATTATCCCATGGGCCTCGCCTATGTACTTCCCCAGGCCTGCCGTTTATATCCTTGCCAAATCTATACTTCTATACTAATATTATAAAGAGGAAAGATTTGTATGTATGTTCGTAACGAATTGGCTCAAAAAGTACTGGACCGATTTTAAAAATTCTTTCACCATTTGAAAGCTACATTATCACTGATTAATATAAGCTTTTTTTTTCACCTGTGCGAAGCCGGGACGGGCCGCTAGTTTAAAATAAAAGTACAATCGAACGACCGTATATACTTTCATGATATTTAGTAAAAAGCTATTATTTTGACATTTCAAACAGACACTTCAATTAGATTTATTTGTAAGATTATGTATCCTACTAATCACACTTTCACATAAAACGAATATCTTCTATAGACGAAAGTTTGTGAGTGTGTTTGTATGTTTGTTACTTCTTCACGCATAAACGGCTGTACCAATTTTGATAAAATAAAATATGGTATAAAATTTGGCATTACATTATACTGTTTATCCCGATATTCCCACGAGATCGACACTTAAGCGGGTGAAACCGCGGGGCGCTACTAGTTTATGTATGTAAAGTATTCACCAGATAAGTATCTGGACGTAAACGAAGCACTACTAACTTAAAATATTTGTTAATTAGGTATATTTGTTGTGAGGTAGGTTGCTTTTCGAATATTTTTTGTGACGTAACTCGTACGTAATAGGCGTTAGGCACGCAACCTGCAACTATTTCGTGTTTTTTTTAGTATAAGTAGGTCTAATTGTAATAGATATTAAACTACCTATACTTAGGTCTGATTTAACCAAAGTCAGATATATTTTATCCGTGGAATATTTACGTGTGACAGTTCTAGAATGGAAAAACTGTCAAAAATTCAAAATCCATTCTCAGGATAAGACTTATTCTAGGTATAAAAATTTGGTGGAATCCGCCCTTGGTATGGTAGCTTATCATCATATTGTTTAGATAATATAATATGCATGTTTTAGTACCTCTTTTGAAACGTATATTTTAAAGTTAAGGTTTGATTTGCAGATAATGCCCAATGGTAAATCATTTTCGCCTGTGTAATATATCTCTTTCCTGCGAGGAATGTAAATATTAGGCACCGTTTTAAATGCTGCCACTATTTAAGGCAGATCTCACACTACCTCGCACCCCCGCACGTGTTTCTACATACAAATTCAATAAAAACGCTTCCATTTCCCGCACCACGTCGCGTGGTTCGAAAAGACAGCACGTAGCAGACACGTATACAGCCAAGGAATGTCTTTGAAATTTTTATGACCTTTTCGTTCTTTGAGGGTACAGGAGGATAAAATTATAAGAGTGTCCATGAAGTTTTTATCCGTTGTTCTCCATAGGTCCTACTACGCTTTAGAATTAGCTTCATTTCTGACTGACCGATTCCTTGGCAATTCAAAAGTGGATATATCTATATCCACTTTTGGTAACTGAAAGAAGTGGTTCGAGTTTGATTTTGATAAAGATGTGCGTACTCACCATATTTTGGCGGGGGTGGCAAATTGGAAGGGCTGACGTATATAGTTGGCTCCTGCTGCGCCAGTGACGGACGAGCTCGAGACCCCACATACATTCGCCTCTGCTGCGGACTGCGCGTTTTTTGCCCTGAAATAGACAAAATAAAGAAATAAGTCATAATATTACAGGACAGGTCCGAAGTGCAGTCACGGTGGCCAATCTCAACGGAGATTAGTCAAGTACGCAGGAGATATTATAGTGCACAAGTGTGCGCGCAGACACAGGTGTTACGAGGTAGTCCGATGGGACAGCAATCCGACACGACCGGAGATCATGCGCAAGACCAACGGCTCTACGTATTTCCCGAGGAACGGAGGTATTACATCACCAATTTTTCCAAACTTCAGACTACTGAGAATTTCCTAAAGATAAAACCCATTAACACTGCCCGATCTGGCAATCGAACCTACGACCCGATGCTTAGCAGCGATGCTTCCGACCACGAAACCCAACGGGGCAGTCAGTATACCTAGTCGCGAATCATATTTTCATCAAGATAAAACCTGACACTGACCTGCAAATTGCAAAAAACGTAAGAAAATTTGAATTTCGCGGTCTACAACTGCGCATTCACCTTAAATACGAGGCTTTTGACTACATTGTATGTGTATATTTTCTTTTTTATTTGCAATGTGCGTATTGTTTGTCCAGAATAAACAATTTTTCTTTCTTTCTTTCTTTTCTTTTACACCTCTACCCAACCCTTCGGGGAAAACAGACTTGATATCTTATGTGTTAGAGTTGGTAGGTAGTACAGACGCCAGCACATCAAGCTACCCGAAACTATCAAATTTTTCCAATCAATTTTGAACCTTACGCTTTAGCGATAAAGATGAAAATCTATTAAAGAAATTTGATAGATTGTAGCAGCTTAATGTGCTGGCGTCTGTACATAGAATACGCGCCTTATTTTTATTCGTTGCAGAACATCACCTGATATTTTCGATCCCCGATGATAAAACTGATATGATATCGAATGAATAAGATTATCTACTGATTAGTGCAGGTACTACATATAAATACATCAGTTGGAGCTTAAATACAGTATTTGATCCAAAATGTACCTATTTTGTATGATATGAACTCATTCTACGAATCAAATGTTACCTACATTAACAAGGCTCGCTTTTAATTCCTTATTTGATCAAGGGTACCTATAGGCGCAAGTGTTATGCACTAATAGAATTCACTACATAATGACAATACGTATTAAATTTATATTCTACTATAAAGTAGGTATTAGAACTGTGTTGATAAACTTAAAAAATGACATTTATAAAGTAAAAAAAAAACTTATCCTGTTATGAAAAAGAAAGTAGCTATGAATTTGTAAAGTTCAGTTTAAAATGTCAGTCAGCACCCTAATTGCGAAACACACTATCGATCTCAATTTGAATCATTTTGAAGCATATTGCTAATACATTGCTTCATATGTTCGAAAATGTGTCTGCTAACAATGTAAAAAACGCAATGAACGTTGTTGATCTGTCAAAATGAAACCCATTGCTACTAATAGTGTGTTACGCAACTACCCCGCAGTTATGATTTAGAATAATCTCAAATAATATTTGAATAGACATAATCCTATGTTAGCTAAGACATGCTGAAGTGACGATTTGTACTCGTTCCAGACCAATTGACCGCAGAAAGCACAAGAAAAAGAAAAATGGAAAAGTATGGGGGAGATCATAGCCCAGCAATGGGACAACATAGGTCAATAAAAATCAATTTAGTAACTGACACACCCTAAAACATAAATATCCTCAATTTAAATAATTGTTGTTCTGAAAGAGAGACAATACCCATTCAATAAAAAAAAACTGTAAGCCCACTGTGTTGGCGCCGCGGAACGCCAATTTGACGCTGTCAATTTCAACAACGTCAAGTGTCATAGAGCTGTCAAAACACCCGAGTGTGCCGGCCGGCGCACTCCGCGCCATTCCGAAAAAGAAATGATGACATGCGTTTCTGTGTCAGTTATTTTTTCTTAATTTTTCTTATTTACTCATTGTAAAAGTCGTTGATTATATTGATACCATCAAAACACAAGGAGTTCGTTATTTCACTCCCAAACACACTGCAATGAACAAACTACATAGTTACAATGATGACAGTGTAAAATCGCCTTGAAACCAGTAATTGAATATGATGCCATAACAACCATGGTCTCACACAGAATCAATAAGGAAAATTACAAATATGATGCGTACCCATAATAAGGACCCTGATACACGTGACTATGAAGATTATAATCAAGAATATGGTCGTAGTACTCAGAACAGACCACACGATATCAGTAAAAGAACTGTTATAATTCTGAACTGGTAACAAGTCTTCACTGTTCCCGTCCCCAATAGATAGGGCGGCAGTAAAATTGAGAGATTCCATTTTTGAGAAGAAAAAATAACAGTTCCAAATCACAGTTCACTAAATACTTGACGTAGTACAATTTAAGATGCATCTAAAGTCTTTTGATCATTATTTATTCAAAAAACACTTTAAAACTAACAATATTAATCACTTTTCACTGCCCATTATCACTCGCCACGGGTACATAAATTCGAATGACAACGAAATTAACTTATTCGATACGTTATAAAACTTTATCAAAATCGATTTAATCTTGGATTAACAGTGAAATATTTATGGTTATATTATTATATGCCTCCCGTGTTTTATTATCAGGGATTTAATTTTATTGTTAGATGTTATTTCTGAGGCGGTCTTGAAGTAACTAACGCGCAAATGATGACTGTATTTTATTGATTACTGATTCGATTTTAATTGCCGATGCAATTTACTCGATACTTATCATTTTTTACGTAATAAGTAGGTAGATAGCAAGGAGGTAAATCTGTGGAAATCTGTGGTGTGGGTTTTTCACGAGGATTATTGAAAAGGACCTGGATGAGGCCGGCACAGGAATGTGGGGATTGGCACATGAAAAGAGAGGCCTATGCTTAGCAGTGGGTGAAGTCGGGCTGTGGATGATGACAATGATGACTATCAAAGAGATGGGTAGACGACAATGTTGCTATCTCGAGCAAAACCTGGATGACACTGGCACAGGAGCGAGTGTAGGCATTGGTACAAGAAAAAAGAAACCTACGCCCAGTAGTGAGCAATGTCGGGTTGTGGATGATAATGATGATTCTCAAAGTAATTTCTGTTCAGTAAAGTAGGTGTATTTATGATTACAAATTTATAGTGTTAAATTTATAGTATTGTTAATAATTGAAGGGGTAAGTGGACAAAGGTCAAAACAACAACAAACCTGACAAAACTGAAAAAATCGAGTTTCTTGGATGAACATAGGTTTTAAGTGACGATAAATCGTCTGGTGGGCTCAAAACATCTAATTTTAACTGAAGGGATAAGTGGACAAAGGTGTTAACTAACAAAAATTTTGTTAGTTAACACACCTTTGTCCACTTAACCCCTTAAATTAGGATCGAAAACTTGAATGATGATAAAAATGAGCCTAACAAAGACAATATCTGCCGACGTACAAATCACAGGCACAGACGAATACATACTAGTTCTCTAATAAAATTACAGTTAATTATCACTGTCACTGATAATAACACCTTAAAACTACGTCCAAATCGAACAAGAAAACTTTGGTCATCGAGAGACAAGAAACGATGAAAAAGACGAAACTAGGAAAACAACATTATCCATTATCAAATTGATAATAATTGCAATAAACCGATCAAAATATACCTACCACCGATATAGAATGGACGAATGACCTCAGCAAGGAAAACTGAACGAAATGATTGTTGATTAAAAAGGCGATAAATTAACAGAACTTGATAGATGAATGTTGCACTCGATAGATAAGAAGAAAAGGTATAATTAATTAACTGTTTAAACCCCCGAGTAACCGGTACACTTGTAACTAAGAATATAACAATTAATAACAATGCTACTTAGGGAGGCGCCCACGAACTACTTAGTTGCCCAGAAATATTTTTGTCTCTGTCGCTGTCTCCTCATCGAGATTCGGACAATGCGCACATGGGAGCGACAGCAACGCAACTTTTTCGTTAAATTTTGCCGCATTCATCATCATAATTATTATGTTGCCGTGTGCGCACTTGCATTGCAACTGATAATATATATAAAAAAAATCTACTCAAGAAATTTTCTAACGAAAAGACGATAACTATCCTGCTGAATATGATAGAACAAACAACAACGTGTTTTGCCTATTATAATAATATCAGCCTATTAGTGTCCCACTGCAGGGCAAAGGCTTCTTCTTATATAGAGAAGGCACCAGCACTGATAACCACGCTTGCTCAAGACGCGTTGGAAATTTCAGACTTATATTAACTATAAGTTCAGGTTTCCTCACGATGTTTTATATAAACGATGTCAGAAATGACCAAGATAAACTCAGAAAGTATATATGAATTGAAAAATTTACATTGGTACTTGGCCGGATTTCAACCCAAAACCTGATAAGTAAGTATATCAAAGGCGATTTATAAATAATGACTATTACCACTGCATCATTACGACAATATTCCTAATGCATGAAAGAAATGCTGAAAATTCCATTACATTCATGAACTAAAAAAAACTAAAGAGTTTTCAGACTAGTCCAGTTGGTGATAAATTTGAAGCACCGTCGTTGACGTATCTTCAAAACACAGAGATAATTAAGCTGAAAAATCCATTTGACGTTGAAATATATATAAAATGTACAAGTCATTAAGCCCTTATTGGTAATGTTTATCTACTTGTATACATTATAATTATGTTAGAGACGTAAATGTGTGATTCACAATTGATGTTTAATGTGTCATTATCGCTGATTTATGTAACTATTGTCATTTAGAGAGGTACTTGGATAAAATCCTGCAAAGATATTCCTCTAGATACTAATGCCGATTGTTGAAGCTAAAGATATTGATATAAATACTAAAATAGACAATGATACGACTGCTAATTACTTATCACCGCAAGATAATGTGACTATGGAAGTGGTTAGTTCGTCGTTAGTTTTCAATTCATCATATGTTAATGGTATATGGACATGTGGACGCATGTCCACAATCAGCAAAACAAACTAATCTTCTATTGATACACGCCCTTTTATACAAGCTTAGTGGAAAAAGGACCATTCAATACGACTTAGTATTAAAGTAAATAAATTACTCATAGCGATAATCCTCAGACAGAAGAACATGAAGAGCCAGGTCAGCAACATTCCGATCAGGATGATCATATACCAGAAAGCCATCTGGCTTAAATTGGCCGGATCCTGTGCTGCCTTCTGCTCATTACTATAGTCTTCAGACGAATCACCTGTTCCAAAGAAATTCACATTCGGATAATATGGGGCCATGTTTGATCAAAGGTTGGCTTCTTCGTCAGTTGGAACGAATCTTGTCGCTACTGTTGGAGGAACAGTTTTTTTTCTGTTCGGTTGGCACTACGGTGCAAACTTTACAAACTTTTCTATGGCGTATTAGTAAGTTTACTTGGCCAATTTTACATGGATTTCACTCTATGATATATAGGACCAAAAATGTCCTTAGACCACAATCTTTCTTTGATACCAGCTGTTAGTCGCTCGAAAATTCGAGAAGCTTCTAAATTGCTTGCAAAACAAACGATTAGAGTTCCCGAAGATCACTTATACACTCACAACTAATTTGAATTAACAAATTATTGGAATGATTTAGCACTGAACACTATTATTCTTACAGATTCACAATTATATGTATTTTTCGACACACTTTAAAACGGTATTCATGGCTTTTCGTGAGCTGAACATAGTACTAGTGTGACAACTGTATCCATTACTGTATCTATTGATAACAGATATCATCTCCGATATGTCAGCACTATCGCAAAGGTTAAGCAATGTTTTCAAGTGTCCGTTTTAGATAAAATTTTGTATTGAAACTGTCAGTATGTCTAGGCCTAAATAACTAGAAGATGACGAATCCAGAAGCTGACATTCTAAGAAATATTTTTTTTTTATCAAAATCTAGAATATACGTAGTAATGTTGTGCTTAACTCAGGATGATGGTGAAGTAACGTAGCATTCCAATGAATGGAATACTGTGCTTATCTTATAAGTAGATTTTAAAACACTGTATCTAGCCTATACCAAAAAAAAATTCCAAAGATACCTTTGGAATTTTTTTTGGTATAGGCTAGAAAAGAAATGTTAAGCCAATCCAAATAAATTGGGAAGAAGGGAAGAGAATGCTGATGATCTTAATTAGAAGTAAAAGCTAGATAAAGTCTTTAGGTGTTTTAATGAACTCAATATAGGGTTTAAGACTTTCTTAGGGTAACCTGACGCAAACAGAAGGGTTTTTATTTTAAGTATTTAAAGAAATATAATAAAATAAAAGCAATTACCAAATTGTCCCATCTTCACGCACATTATGACGAAGCCCATGATCATTATAGTAAACAACACCGATATGTACACGATTTGGTATATCGACACACTGCTTGTACTTGCATGCATTGCGTCTTCCATACTTGGCGCCATATTGTCTTCTTATTATTATTTCCGTTTTTATATTAAAGTCTTCTTTTATTATCGTTATTTTAATGTTTACCTTTATTTTGATATTGACAGTTTCTTTTTCTTCCCTATTTTTATGTTGCTGTTCTTTGATAGTGTTATTATCTTTAGTTGTTAATTTACTTTTAACTCTAGGATTAATATTAATTTTCAGTATTTATGGGCTCCAGGAATTAGATGAATTTCTATTTTAACAGAAATTCAGCAATCCTTTCTATATATTTTGTGACACTATTACGATGTTTAATTACTATCTTGTTAATAAAAACAAAACGAATTATTTTCGATACCGTTTCACAATCACACAATATTATTTTCTTATAATTATTGTTTTCGCCATTTTATTTGAGATATTTCAGATTTATGTATCCGTATTATTTCACAAATCACACTACTATTCTTTGAATCACTGAAAGAAACTGTATTCTATACATTTTCTGTATCAGACACGTCATTTCAAATGACTGATGATCAGCTTTTGATATCTACCCGTATCACTACGTTTATCACCTACAAAGAATTTGAACGTTAGTGCATTGTATTAGAGACCATAAAAATGTTTTTCTAAATGCGATTTTATTTTTCCTTTTTATCTTTACAGTTATCATCGATTTAAAAATACGTGTTGATGTCTTTAGATTTATGAGCCTTGATAATGTCCAAAGTCTGTAGACATATAGGGGTTTGAATATTTACAGTGTGGTAAATCGGCAAAACAATTGGGCGCAATACAATGGCCTGGAAGTGGTCACGTAGAATTTAAATACGAAAATAATTACTTAATTACTCATGAAACAGTTATAGCGTCACTAGGTAAGATTTTACCCATACAAAAAATAAACGCTAGTAGAATAAAACAAAGGAGAAGAACTTCGTTGAAGTACTTCTAAAACAAAGGCATTCGACGTGGATAATTACCTATTAAGGTGATAAACGATATCAAGCAAGGAAAGAACATAAAATTTACTTGACACAGAAGACAAAAGAGTGTGTCCGAGGTATATTGACAATTTAAAAGAGCAAGGAAGATAAAAAGAAAACAGTGGACGATCACGTTCCCGATGACCAGAGCGAAAGGACTTTGGTATGTGTGAAGGTTACATATATTTCTAGATTAAAAGAAAGATGAATAACTTACCGAACAATCTCACAAATTTTAAAATCACTATTAGAATTGCGATTCCAAGTATGACATAAAAAAATATATAATTTATAGCCATTTTATTTCATAAAGCAGTGTACAGCAGTGTACTGTACCCTATATATTTCTACACATTACTGACTAATTATATTTATTAACGATGAAAAGAATGACAATAAAATCGATAATCTTATCAGTTTAGATATCCTTGACTTTTCTATATCTTCATTAATCTTTGTTTCAGATCTTTAACCTAGAGCAACGTAGACCCTAAAATTCAGGGTCAAGAACAGCGGAGTAGTTGCGTAACACACTAAACAGTATTAATGGCTTTCGTTTGACAGTTCAACAACATTCATTGCGTTATTTACGTTGTGGAGCGGTCAAATTTTTCGAACATATAAAGCAATAGATTAGCAACATCCTTTCTTCAAAATGATTTATGGTGCAGGTACCAAATGTTAAAAATACCTATTTGGGATTTTTTAGGATTTGGGATGAAATTGAAATGACTTAGAGCTTGATTAATAAAAATGATTATAGAAGAAAGGGAGAGAGAAAATATGAAGATGTGCTAGTTATGATGAATTAAAGAAAATGCAGTAGACAAGTAAGTGACGAGTGCCAAGGGATAAGGAATTACATAAACATACTGCGTTTGACTCAAATACATATTCTCATGATACGTATTTATTGGAGTTAAGCATTGCAGTCAAAAGAAAAAGACGAAGTTTAGTAATACAACATAAAAATTTAAATCTACTTAATAAAAATCTTAAATTAATTCACTGAAAGATAACGCACAGCCTAACCGCCGGGCATGAAAAAAAATTCCTTATATCCCAAAAAAATAATCGACTAAAAAAAAATAAGTAAAATTATGAAGTAACTTTAATGTCTTGGGATCTGTATTTTAGTTAAAATTTTGGAATTTAAAGTTATTTCATAATTTTGAGTTAATTTGTTTTTAAAGTCGATTTTTTCAAATTACTTTTTTACTAAGTAATTTTGGGTTTTAAGTAAACACTGGAATATTTGTTTGTAATAATAAATAGGTAATAATTTTGTTGTAAATATTGTACTGGAATTTGACCAAGGTTTTGAGATGTTTTCCCTTTGACACTACACCAGTAGCTCGTATCAATAAGCCGTCACACTTACAAGTATTAGTACATATCTTGAAAACTACTGAGCCGATTTTGATGAAACTTGCACTGTTCCCTAAGTTGAAGTAAACATATGCCAATAAAAAAAATGGTCAGAGTCCAATTAATAGTTGCAGAGAAATGCGTGGATAAACATACATACATCTATAAAAAATATACATTTGTTTGAAAGCCTTAATAGATTGGCATATATGAAAATGTTGCAGTTCCAATAATATTAGTTAGATGCGTGTCGAATTGATAACCTCCCTTTTTGAAGTCCGTAAAAATGAGCACCAAAAACTATTTTTGAAAATTCGTCCTTATAGGTGCTCCTCAATAGTTTAGAAATGGTTTTTAATGCATCTAACCTTCGAAAAAATATTAAACTACTAAAGCCAATCATTTATAGTCGTAGCAACTGATAGCCGTAGAATCATTAAAAAATATATATACTCACTTTTTAATCTGATCACAATCACAACAATAACTAGAACGTAAAAGACGAGCATCCAAAAGAAGGCCCAGAAATATTCATTATTAAAGATATCCATTTTCTATCTAATCAAATAATTGTCACAACTCTTACACAAAGTGAGGAACTTTAAATAAATCAAAGGATAGTGAGCAATTATATACTAAAGATAAATAATAATTGGATGATGACATTGATACTGAATTTCTATTAAATTATGACAACATTGATTTAGTTGGTTTCCTGGAATTTTCTCGTGCAAAATATATGACTGTAAATGACGTTTTCCTGACGTTACAGAAGAATTTTTATCATATATTATTGAAATACTGATTGCACTCACAAAATAAGTAGATAAGTTTGGGGCAGTTGCGTGTATAAAAATAAATAGTACCTAAGTATTACGTACTAATTATACACTTAAACCTTCCTCATGAATCACTCTGTCTATTGGTGAAAACCGTATGAAACACAGATCAATATAATAATTGTTTTTCCTGTGAAGATACTTGTTTGGGAATTCGTGATCACGGACTAAAGACAGCGACGAATTATTACTCAATTTAACAAAAATAACGTAAGGGGAATTGGTATGAAATTAAAAAACTGCGAAAATTAAAACAATGCTTGTTTTAATTCTCACTAGTTTTAATCGAATAAATCGAACAAAATATGATCATAGTGATAACAGTTTGAATGATAAATAACTTACATGATGTACAGCACAACCCAAAGTATAATAATAAAGTAAAGGTTAAAAATATCCAAAAAAATGACCAACCGTAGCCCAACATTATAGAAAGAAAGAAAATAAGTTAATTTGCCACACACTGTAAAACTGTATAACAACACATCACACACAATACTAACTTGAAAAGCTGACGAATCACTTAAGGTAGTGGGAACTGGAAATATTCCGAGACTTTCTATAATAGTATAAATTATCTTATCAATAAAATGACAATCAATTATGAACAACTACCTGTCAAAGTGATGGGTAATGTCATTACTGAAGAAGGAAAATGAATTGTTTTCTCGTCTCGTGGGCACACGACAGACAGGGCGAGAAATCGTGTAATGTAATAGGCCTTCTGGGCAAAACTGAAATAAAAACAGCACTCTCACACTGACACCCCCCACCCCCCCGATCGAGCTCATACTAACCAATTCACTACAACAAAGCAACTTACCTATCTTCTGTATATATGTCGGATCTTTCATAAGTATGCACTTAAAATGAGACACAAGCGCCTTTGTTTAGCGTTGTGCGGAGTCTAGGATTGAGTATGGTGTCTGATACAAAAACTTATCAGATTTCATGTAGAGCCAAGCTTCTAACTCTACACGCCCTAACTCTACAAGCCCTTAAAATCAAAATATGTGGCTTGGCCGTTTGGCTACCACCACATGGTCGTAAAATGTATTCACTGTTCGTTACTTTTCTGCTATAAAATAGTTCTTGTAGTAACGAAACGGTCAAACCTCTTATTTTGACTAAGGTGTAGAGTTTGTGAAGTTAGGGCTTGTAGAGTTAGGGCGAATAGAGTTAGAAACTTGGCTCTACATGAGATCTGATAACTTTTTGACAGTGCGAACCTTAGGGTCTCGTCTCGGCAAAATTTTACATGAAAATGTTTTCGGCGGGATAACTATATATATATGACTGAATGCTCTATGGACTGATCACATTCCCAAACTAGGAAAACATATTAAGGAAAATGGCAATGCAGAGTATGACAAACATTCAGTAGGTAGTATAATATAATATAACATCACGCCTGTAATCCCCGAAGGCTTAAGCAGAGATGTAACTACATAGAACACCCACATTTCGCCAGTTAAAAGTTTAAACACCATGTAATAGGGGGCAACCCTATTGCTATAGACGGGGTACAAATCCGGAATCCGGCCTGTTACTGAGAAAGTTCTGATGAAAGTCCCAATAACACTTTTCCCGATCTGGGAATGTAAAGACAGCAGTAGCGAAGTAGTAGCGCTTGCGACTACGATACTAATGACGCAGTTACGAGTATTCTACTATAATCTAAGGAAAATGTTAAAATACTTAACATAATTCTTTCGTGTACTAAATTGTTAACTAAGTCACAAACTATTCACGAAAATAAAGATCAATGTTGTCAAAATTACTCTTATAATGACGTAAACAACCGAGAGATTTAGCTGATGAAAGATCTCATGTGCCTGCAACTACAAACTAGGATACATTTACAAAAAAACTAAGTATAAGTATAAATGCAAAAATAAGTATGGTAAAGAAAGAAAATACGTTTATTTGCGCAAACATGACGCAGAAAAAGAACAAAAAATGAAAAGCAAGCGAGCAAAACAATGCAAGTTTGGGGTAAATATGCGTCACATCAACGCAAAACGGCCATCGCTCAGTATAATGCTTGCGACGAATGGACGAAGATTTTGACGGATTTTAGGATTACATGAAAGTGTTTTCAACGTTTTACCTGAACTTGTTGATTTTATATTTTATCTTTTATGTGTATTGTATACAAACTGTGTCTTTAATTTTCGTAAATGATATAGAGCGTTTCAATTAAAGAAATAAATAAATAATGGTACTTTCCCTGCCGCGCTAATTCACAAAGTGCTCGACTGCAACGCGCCTTATTGAGATCGCTTTTAGCGATAAGACCGCCCATTGTGTCACCCTTTGCAAAATTTCTATATTTATGTCTGCAATTTATATGGTGTACATAATAAAGAGTATTCTATTCTATTGTGGATAAAGTGGTTATGAGTAGTAGCAATGAAGGATAAGACAGTGATTTTATCTGTACCAATGATTAACCAAAAATTCGAAGACATGTGTCATCTACTAACCCGCACTGGGCTCTCGTGGTGGATTACAGCCAATGACTATACAACCTCATTCTCATTGATTACAGCCCACTGCAGCCTATCGAAGAGAGGAGCACATTTAAATAGAGTAAATACAATGGGTGGTTCCACATGTTACATTATTTGGTCTTATATGTATGGCATGTGAAGCTTAATAATGCAAGATATTAGAAATTAATGTAATACACACTATCAATCACAATCTGAATCACTTTTAAGGATATTGCTAATCCATTGCTTCGTATGTTCGAAAAATTTGCCTAGTCAACAAATTAAATAACGCAATGTATGTTGTTGAACTGTCAGAATGAAAGCCTTTGCTTGATAGTGTGTTAAGCAACTACCCCACTAGGTCCCAGCAGTGGGAACATTACAGGCTGGTTATGCAATGATTAACTTACCTGAATAATACTTACACATCCATATAATGAATAGTACTATCTTGAAGGTAATGACGACGAACATCCACATTGTTCGTTGAGTAGTCATTTTAAAACAAACACTAATGGAGGGATAGCTAACTACCGGATTAAAGAAATAAAAGAAATAAAAGAATCTAATCGCGAGGACGTGTTTATACGGACTAACCAACTTGAAAACCTATTTAAATGTCCGTAATAAGGCTTGCCAATGCCAATTTATCAAATTCCCCAATAATAAAAGTCAAATTCCCGAAATCTGGGGAGAAAATATTCTGATTCCCCAAAAATTCCCAAATTCAAATTATTTTAAGAAATGAAACAAGTTTCAACTATTTAAATGATATTATTTTTTATCTTTAAATTTCCGCCCAATTTCTAATCCCTTAGCTTTTTTCCATACTACAGTATCTATACATAGTCGATTGCGGTTTTTGACGTGATAACGTCTTATAAATCGATGAACACCGGCTGCACGCACGAAAAAGTGTCACGTTCCGCCCGAGCCTTAACGTGCAAGCGAGAGCACGGAACAAGCGATAGAGAGGCCCGATCAGCCCAAGCGTTGGCTTGTGACACATTTATTCATCTTTAGAAAAAATAAGTGTACAGCAGAAGGAGTATATTGAGAATAAATGAGGTTATAATATAAATACAAATAAAACTTAAAATATATTTTTTCTTATTAGACATTTTTCAGTCAACAAACTCAAATTACCACGGCAACGACGTATGTACAGATTATGTGTTATAAGTTATGGGAAAAGTATTTACCCTACACATCAATGTTTCTTTAAGACGTTATCACGTAAAACTGTTTGTTTTAAAATTATTAAGAACATCAAATTTTAGCTCGACCGATGCGTTCGAAAATGGCAGTATCAGCATAATTGTTATGTTTGGGTTTTCATATTACTATAATTTAAATACTAATTAGCTATGAAACTATCGAAGTATGAATATTATTTAATGGTGAGATGTAAAGAGCCCCGCATAATGCCAATTCCCAATAAATCCCCAATCACTTGAGATTCCACGCAGGTTGGAAAATTCCTCACAAATTGGCAACACTGTTAGGTCCTTATCTCTACAGATGCGTGTCACCGGGTGCTAGCCATAACATCCCGACGCTACAGAGAGAGAATGCTATATAATATCCGCGTGCACCCACGTGCAACGGATCGTATGAGTAATATTACAACATTCAGGAGGAAATAAGGAAAAGTTAAACTAGTACTTAATACTATAACATGTACCATAGTATTAACATAAAGGGGTTTATGAGCTATAGATATTTCAATCATCAAGGTTTATGATGAACTAGCTGTACCCAAGAATATTATTAATAATAATATATTCCTATACTCTACTTCGTTCGCGTGATGTCGGAATTATGAAAAATGTGTCTCTTTACTAAGAAATTATTTCCTAAAATTGAAGTGACATCAGCTTAGCAGCATCAGCCAAAAAAAGTGCCGTCAAAATCGGTCCAGCCATTATGGAGATTAGCCGGTACAAACGGACAGACAAAAAAATTTAAAAATCGTTTTTTTTGCTATAAGTGAGTTCGTGTATGGTCAGTTTCTCTCAGTCGTCAGTTTATTTAATTCGACAGTTTCGCCGATTAGACAGTTGCGTTAACTCGACTGGTTCCAGGTATTTGCCAGTTTTCGTCGATTTGTCAGTTTTTTACACTCAAGGGAAAGTTTTTACGTGTTGAAAAACACAAATTGTGGATAAATTATAAGGCTGTAAGGAATACCTAAAATTATTAATGTCACTTTATTTAAAAAAATGTATTTACCTTCTAAGATTACGTAACTGAAATCTAAATAATTATGATACCAAACGATGTCGTAAATTCAAATAAAATAAAATAGAATCAATTAGAAAGGAAATGAGTTCGATCGAAGAATTAACATATAACATTAACGATATCATTAATAAAAAAGTTTATATGCCTTTGCCCAATTTTCTTATTTTTCTGATTATGCCATGCCTCAACCATGTGATGGCGTTTTGGTAATAGCGATCTATATGTATTCATCCAGGTTACTGTGACGGATGTGTTATATTGATTGATACACCATGTGACATTTTCACATGGTGTATCAATCAATCACAACGAGAGCTGAAGGAAATATAGCCTTCAATGTATGTATTACTCCCAATTCATAATCGATTTATGTTTTTTACAGGATTTGAAGTTGGGTTTTTATTGTAACACGCTGAAAACGTGATAATACCTACGTGGATTGTTTTTTGTCCGATAAAAGGCAATAAGCAAGAGAAACAACATTTGTCTCATTGTCTGTAGACACTAGCCATGTCTGCATGATGAATAGAGGAAACCTGTGTGAAACTGGGTGATAAATGACGATGGAATGCACTTAAATGTCATCGCGAAACATTTCTTTAAAATCGGCAGGAAATTTTAATGCATACTTATGGTGTCATAATAATTTTAAAAATGTCATAGGTGCTAAAAAAAAAAGATGTCAATACCTGTCTATTTAAATTAGCAGACGTGTGTGCAGTTTTCTACCGACTGTACTTTAGCTGACGAATTGAATAAAACTGACGAATTGACGAAAACTGCCGAACACTGGAAACTGTCGAGTTAACGCAACTGTCTAATCGGCAAAACACACAGCAGACGAATCAGTGAAGGTGACTAAAGTCCTCGTCCGAAAAATAATACCTACGTCATGAATACGTCATGAAAAACAATGTTATTAAAAACACAAAGCTAAAGGCAGTCAGTGAGAGTCGAAAGGATCACATAGTAATTAAATTGATAGTAATTTGATGATAAATATCCGCGTGTTATTGAATTATCTGAAGCTAATCAGAACTTATTTTTGCGTTGTTCAGAGATGAGGCTACAAAAGTTTCACCTGTATTTAGAACAGCGCCATCTAGCTTTAACTGCTGTGGCTTGTTCATAATAGCTATCAAAGTTATGGCATTTTCAATTATACAAGTGGATCCAATAGGGTTTTAGTTATGCATCAGATTTTTCTGAATGCACTACCGAAAAAATAAGAGAGAATACAAAGAAAAAAACAGTTGAAAGTAAAGGGGGCATGGCTGTTTGGACGTGAAGGGAGCACTGCATTATTATAAGTTGTTAACTGAAACTTCTGTGCCAATTGATGTTATATCAATATTCAAGTATTGGTATGGCAATCAACGCAATTGTGTGAGGTGGAACGGTTCCTTGTCGAGTATGTACCGATTGGAATGTGGAGTGAGGCAGGGCGGGCCGGCTGATTGTTGAGCTCAGCAGCACCAAGGTCGGAAGTCATATTGATGGAGTGTGTACCAATAATCTTAGTTACGCAGACGACATGGTGTTGCTGAGTCCATCAATCAGTGCTATGAGGAGGTTGGTGTCGGTATGTGAGTCGTATGCGGTGGCTCATGGGCTCAAATATAATGTTGAGAAGAGTGAACTAATGCTCTTTAAAGCCCGTGGTTTTTCTTACCCGGCATTTCCAAATATATCACTGTGTGGCACTCCTCTGCGTAGGGTGTCTAAATGTAAATATTTGGGTCACTGGGTCACCGATGACTTAAATGATAATGTTGACATAGAAAGGGAACGCAGGTCACTGGCTGTCCGTTGTAACATGCTGGCCCGCAGGTTTGCACGGTGTACGAATTCGGTTAAAATCACGCTTTTTAAAGCATTTTGCCAATCTTTTTACACCTGCAGCCTGTGGGTCAGTTATTCGCAGCGGGCATACAGCGACCTGCGTGTCCAATATAATAATGCACTCAGGGTACTGTTGGGGCTGCCATGGCGTTGCAGTGCGTCAGGGATGTTCGCTGAGGCGCGGGTGGATGGCTTTGCTGCTGTCATTAGGAAAAGATGCGCCTCCCTACTCGCTCGCGTTCGTGGCAGTACCAACACTATACTAGGTGTTTTTACTGATCGGTGGGAGTCCCCCATGCTGCAAAGGTGGGTGCGGCTTCATGTCATTGTTTAATTTTGTTGTCAATTGTAACATTAGATTTAAGTACCTACATTGTTACTAACAAAATATGGACCTGGTCTGAATTAAATGTTTTATTATTATTATTATTATTGGAAACATAGTCTTTTATTTGTTTGCTAAATATATGATTATTTTTCTAGCAACTTTTTTTCTAGCAATTTTATTCCTTAGGTATCACGATACTATATTGGCAATTGTTTTTATTTTATTTTATAAAGTACTTAATTGAAAATGTAACTTACTTGATTTAATTATTAAAAGCCCAACCACAAGCGAACCCAAAACAAGAATGGCCCCAAGTCCAGTGCCAGAGTCATACATGTTTTATTCCAAACGCGCCACCTGTCACTCTTGAAAGTCAATAAAAAACTACCCACAAAGTAGGATTATTTTCTACAAACATAGCTTATAATCGATAAATTATGGCTTATCAGTGTACTATCTTATCTACCCGAGGCTTACAAGTGACGTCACTGAGAGATGGGCTACTATTAATAACCACGTGCTACCAGAGGGGCAATTCTCGTAATTTTTAAGAACGTTTACAGTCTGATCTCAGTCTCAATCTGTCAAAAATACTTCAAATTTCCCTACATTTTGACAACTTTTGACGTTTGTTTGTCGCCGAGATGAGACTGCGACTAGATTTTGAACGTTTTAAATTACGAGAATTGGCCTACAGGTCTCAAGAGAAATTAAGCTGTAATTATGCCCTGCCCCTTACTGTCTAACCTAAAAATATTATTATTAATCACTCCTTGTAATTTTGGCGTCTTAGGATATCTTAAACTTCCCAAAAGCCTCATTACGTTCTACATAGTTTTTTATTAGTATAATTATATATTTTAAACGCGCAAACTGTCACTCTTGTCAGTAAATAAAAAAATACACAGAGAGAAGGATTCCTTCTATAAATATAAAGCTTTTAATCGATAAACAAGGAGCTTATCAGTGTACTATTTTATCCACCCGAGGATTGCAAGTGACGTCTCTTAGAGAAAGGCCACTATTCATAACCAACTGCTATCAGGTCTGAAAGAAAATACAAACAGGCTGTAACTGTGCCCCATCCCTTGCTGTCTAACCTAAAAATATTATTATTTTTTACACATTTGTGGTGATTTTTGCATGTTTCTTTAGAGGTTTTTATTTTCATTTATTTCTACCCGTTCTTCCAGCTTATGCCTAAAATTTGAATTACTTTTCCATAATCGAAGCTAGATGGCGTGGTAATAAAAATGCTTCTACTTTAAAACAGCGCCATCTGCTGGTGGGTGTAGAAATTAAAATTTATGAAAGATAGATAAGATAATTTAGACGGATAGATAAACACAGGGTGGAAAGTTATAACGAATAGGAAAAATGTCCTAAAATATTTTTTTTACATAAATTGAGTAACCACAATAAGAATCACAAGAGATAAGCAGATCTTGAAACACATTATCATCGTTATCTCCAGGATTATTATAGCTCAGATGAAAAGTATGTAAATGTTTTATTCAAAATTATTTTTCTACACGCATGCGTCGATTATTTAGATTAGATTCAATTTGTTTTTCGGTACTTAATAATATTTTAAATGATTGTCTTTATTTAATCCTAAATAAAATATAAATGAACTTAACAACAATCTACTTTTCCTTATTGCCCTTTGCCTATAATATGTTTACCTAGACATACATAATGTTAGGAAATTAATAAAAAAGCAAACATAACCTATGATAAATAAAAAACAGAACTTACATCTCAATTTATAATACACAACCATTGTCAAAACAACTAAAAAAAAAAACCAAAAGACGGTCTGAAATATATAATAGTCACTGTGCATGTTTTATTTAAAATATTTTGCCCAAATATTTCTAGAACACTGGTAATGTCACTGTTATTAAACTGGATATTGAATGTATATTCAATAAGACCAAAAAATAAGACCTTATCAGTTTATTATCTTATCACAGAGAAATAATTAACTTTCAATCATTCTTAACAAGGCTTAAAAGGCACTTCACGTATATTGAAGAAAGCGCCATCTAGTGTTGGTAGCCAGAACAAAGTCATGCTTAGCATTACGTGTCACACCTTACGTAGACTTGTGGCAATATATTGACAGGTTTGAAAATATAACAATTTAAATAAAAAAGGCATACATGCTATGAGCGTCCAAACATGTAAAAATAGTACGCAGTTAGACAAAGACTGTGAAGATTGAAAGCTCCGTACCTACATGATAATAACACAGGTAAAAAATAATATTCACTTACTCAACTTACTGATTGATTTCCAAACAGCAACAAATAGAAAGAGAAGTATCGAAATAACCAGGAGCACCAACCGAAATATATCAAAAGCATGCATTTTGCAAAGTAGGACAATTCACTATTTAAATACCTACGTATGTAAGCACGTATGCACTGAGGAAACAACGTCCCGAGAACTAAACGATAATGTTAATAATTAAGCTGATAACTGTCCAAATCTTATCATTTACCTTGTTTTTACTACTTATCTTGTTTTTATTAAAAGGATCGATAGGTAATTCAGAATTTCGGACAATCAGTGCTAGAAAATGGTGACAAAGGTTTAAAAAAACTTACGCTAATTTCCGAATCCAAAGAGTACCAAGCATTATGGCAAATAACCATGGTATTAATATAAACAGTTCGAAATACTTTTTTATAGACAATAGCTGCTCCAGAGGTCGCGCAATCTCCTCAAGACCGGTAACAATAGAAAACGTAATTGTGTCTCATTAGAGACAGTTGGGCTCATAGTATCAAAATTCACAATCAAAGAAAAATAAGGTACTGAATCTAGAATTAAGGCAGTATCAAATGAAGATAAACATATAATTTGCGACAGCAGGTTGCGAAATCTTATCATTGGCATTTTAAGCGACAAAAAAAAAATTCAAAGATTCCGCTGCCGTTTTTACTAGGTTGAAATTGAACGCACTTGATACGTCCTATTTAGTCTTAATACTTTATCAGCCGGTATTTTTCCTACTTAATAGAGTTAGCTAAGGTTTCTTTTTATACAAAAAAAGAATGATTATTGATTACTACAATCTCGCTTACTGAGTATAGGCATTTATGAATCTAGAAAACACACCATTTGCAAAATCGGCTTTGTTATCATATATTAAAAATCAGAAGCAGAAAAGTGGATGTGCTTGGGGGAGCCCTTGTTTAGAAGTGGACGTCTTTCGGTTGAAATGATGATGATGCTGATTAAAAATAAAATAAAAACTTACTCCATTTTCTAAACGCAGTTATTCCAATTATTAGGACGATGAATAACACCCAAAACATTAAAACAAATAGTTGATACCATATCGTAGTATTACTGGAATACATTTTTAAATAAAATCCACAGCCACAGCGAATGGCATCGTGATTACAATATGACTACTTAAGACACAACAATTTTAAAATGAAGATAAAATAAATCAAAGTAATTATCAATGTAGCGTAATCTTATCCCTTAAAACTTCAGGTGATTACAAAAGATTAGGTTTCCCATTGTTGATGATTTTCATAAGGATAATTAATGTAGGTACTTACATATAAATTAATATATTGAGCACTTACGAGTTAAACGCCTACAATACACATACATATATTAGAATGAAATCGACTTATCTCAGATCTTAGAGAAAATCTTATTACTAAAGGAGATCGAGTTAATTTTCCCTGACGCCCAATAGCTTTAAGATACCGATGGATACTTCTCTTCAAGGAGAATATTTCTTATTTATGACGACTTCCCTAGATTAATTAGTAGGGAGAATTAAATGTAAGTAATGAAGTATTATTTAAAGGGGTGTATTTAATAGCACTTTAAATTTGACGAAAACAGCTGTGGTTGTAGAATCTGTGGTTGTGTGGGTAACTACTAACTATTATACTTTGTATTCACATACGGGAATTATGTCTACAGAGCCACGGGTTTAGTCTTAGTGTTAACTTAGATTTAATTTTAAGATTTAGTCAATCATAAAGTCGTGCAAAATCCACGAGAACTTACTGCCGACAAATTGATTTGCAGTTTGGCAGGTGTTATGTAAAATTATAAATGTAACATTATGTATTAAATAAATGAAAAAAAAGCTATAAAATTGTACATCAGCACTTTAAAATAATAATACATCTATAATTTATATTATTACTTTAAAAATAATGGTTTGCACTTGAATTGTGTCGAAAAGCAAATCCGAAACCAGTTAGCTTCTGAACGCACGTTAAAATGTACACGAAAGGGATGGCGGGGTCGGAGTTCGTTCGCTAAGCTCGCTCACTAGACCCCTCCCCGTAGGGAAAATCACGTGGCGGGTCTAAGTTGGTTTGCAAGCAATAATAATGAGACGTAGTCGACGAAGACCCGCTTCACGGGGCTATTTCTATTTCTGTCTACAGGGTTTGAAGGAACTTAACCTAACCTAAGTCGGGGGGCCCCCAAGTCCCGACTTCCCGAGATCGCTTATAGAGAACGTTATTTTTATAGTTAATTAAATTAATCATAAAGCTAAGCATATTTGTAGTGGAAACCATTATTTTTATAGATCGTTCAATTAATCATAAAGCTAAACATTTTAAAGTATGTAACATTATTTTTAAAGTGCGTTTATATATTCCCCTTATTTAAATTCTGGTATTTCGTCAATTAATTAACTTTTAATATTTATTAATTCTTTGCTTTCCAAACACCATCTTTTAAGCCTAAAATCGTCCATTTTAAGACATTGGCTTATATATACCGTTTAAGAACAATGTTTTAAGCGTCGATCGGTCGGACAGAACGATAAACCTGCAGGACCTCCAATAGCGTTCTTCCATTGGTGTTAAATTTAAATGTTTAAAAATCAAGTTCTTTCCATTCCATCTTATGGCTTGGGCTTCAATGCAGAAACCCCTTAGTTAGGTGCCCCTTCTCCTTTAAACACCAATCACTAAAACTCAAAGACAAAAGACCGATGAAAAGGTCATTCCACAAATCCCCATTGAGATTCCCCATTAAAGTTTGATAGAGTACATAATGGGGATTTGTGGATAAAAATAGTTCACTTTGGCCCATTGACTTAAAAATAACAGTTTTTTATTTCTTATAGAGGTTAAGACTCATTGATTATGTTTATAATCAATCAATGAAAGTCATGGCTCCTAACAGAAAACCAGTTTTAAAATTATTAATATAATTAGAATAATTATAGTTTTACAGTCATTAATAAAATCACAGATTATTACAGTTTCTTACTACGTAATAAAATAACAATTTTACAGTCAGTAATAAAATCCCAGATTTTTACAATTATTGATTCAAAACACTGATCAACAAAATTTTGTAACAAGAAAAGTAAGCAGTAATTTCGAAATATCTACCTAACCTCTCCACAAAATCATATGTATATTAATTTGATTAGGATTAGTTTCCGTGTTCCGGCACTTATCAGTAAAATTTAATATTGATCGTTTTTTCCATTATTTTTTAATTCAGTGTTTAATTTTGTTGTTTTTTTTTGTGAATAGGACAGTAAGGATAGGAAGAACCATTACGTTAAGAAAAATTGGCGCAAAAGACGACATCTTACTCCAGGAATAAAAAATGTAAAACATGCTCCATTAGTACAACCTAAAGATATATTTTTACCAACTCTCCATATAAAACTTGGCTTGATGAAAAACTTTGTGAAAGCAATGGACAAAAATGGCGCTGGATTTCAATACCTAAAAGAAAAATTTCCTAAAATCAGTGACGCCAAGATTAAAGATGGTGTGTGTGTGTAGGTCCTCAAATCAGGCAAGTGATAAAAGATGATATATTTAAAGAAAACTATTCGTATCTAAAATTTTTGATTACTAATTCTACTCTACTTGACCTTACTCCTAACAGAATCAGCTAAAATTTTTCTTGTTACACAGAAAAAAGTTTTTTTGTTGATCAGTGAAATTTAAACAATAATAACATAACACATTGGGATTTGTAAACATTTTGTCCACAAATCCCCATGACACTTCAATGGGGATTTGTGAACTTTTATTTGAAATTCGCGCCGCCCCGGGGTCTCGGGGTGCTTCCTACACTTAATGACACACTCAAGGTACTTACACTTGCTCACAATCCCACAAACTGTTATCTGCAGAACGTACACGATCACAAGGAAGAAAAAATACCAGAGAACCAGCATTTTAAAAGAAAATTCTGCTGGGGATTCAGCCGTAGGATCGTACATAGTGTCAGATATATTATGTTCAGATTAAACGGAAACAAGAGAAATATACTCCTAAGTGGAACTTCAGCACTATTAATTGTTAAAGGGATAAATACGACGACATTACTATAGGAAATACAGTATATTCATAAAGTTCCTAGGCACAACGTCAAACAAAAGAGCTTGTGTCTCATTGTCAAAGGCAGACTCATCACAACAGGGGCCTAAGTCTGCTATTTTTATAAATTCGTCATTCCAACACGATCCCATTGTCATTTTGCTAAAAGTTCGTAATCTGCTAAATTCATAATGGTCGATCATTGGTCGGACAATGGTCTGAGAAAAACTACTAAATTTAATTCTAGATTTAATTTAATATGTATATATTTTTACATATTACGTATTAGTGTTTGCAATCTGAAGTAGTAAGAAGTTCATAAATAGTAATAAATATTACATTTATTCGTTTGTCATTATGTACGAAATTACCTTTTATGCCATTTCTTTCAATGGAGTGTCAGTGGTTGATTATTGGAAAGTCATAATGACGCCATTATGTTAGTAGATTACCAAACTTGTCAAAATCAACAATTATGAAATCAATGATAGACCATTCTGACACTATTGTAAGAGCAGACTTGAGGCTCAGATGGAATGAGTCTATTATTATATCTATGTATACAGGACTACATAGGTTATCATAATTATTTTCTTTTTTCTCATTGGATTAATAATGATGAATTTTATTTCCAAAAAGGTTAGACTTAATTCACTAGTTAACATAAAGACATTATTACAACCAGTGGTAGGAGGTAAGTAGGTACAGAGCAATAATCTATGCTGCAGAAATTTGTAAACAGTAATTGGTGAGCCCTGCCTCATAAACTAGGGTCGCCTGTATCTTAAGAGACAGGTTGATTCAATAAGATTTATACAACTTTTTTTGTAGTGATGTAACGTGAGACAGAGGAGTTCCACTCCTTTCAATATGACCAGTCAACTCAACTTAAGAGTCACAATGAATAAGTTGAAATGATGCAATCGAACATTTAAAAATTCAGGGCAAAACAAAACACGATAAGTACTGGGAAAACAAATGACAGAAAAATGTGGTTCAAACTTACTTAGAGACTTGTAAACACCTAATGCAATACAAATGATAATAAACACAACCCAAACTATAAACATAATATGCCTGTAGTGCATATTGAATGAGAAAACAATTGAATTCGACTGACACTAGCAAACAACGTGATTCTTTGAATATCTATGATCGATTATGTAGCTATAATTTGTGATAACGTACCTATCGCACATTTATCTATACGTACTTAATTTAGGCGATGACATGTGAAATTTAAGGCTCTATCATAGTTATATCTTTGACGTCGTATCACATGGACGGATAGTACTTAATGAGTACACAAAGTAACCAGTTACCAAATAAAATAAACAACGCTTTTTTAGTCAATGTATGAGCTAATGCTGGAAAACATTTGAATAAAATAAACAAAGATAAAGTTGAAGTAAAATACAAAAAACTTACGCCATTTTCTATACGAAGAAGAAATTAGTATAATGAGCAAAAAGGTCAGCCAAAACAATATCACAACCATGGTCTTAAAATTTAGTATAGACGCAGAATCGACAATCACTATCACAGAACAACAAATACTGATCGTCGGTGTACTTACATCAGCTCAAGCACAGAAATGTAAAGATAAAATTATGATAACGGTAATAAGTATGTACATAGAATCTTATCTATACATTAATTTGTGCCAGATTATTATATTCAACACAATACATAGTCCTTTTTGTTAACGACATTTAGGAAGTCATTATTTACGCAGTCTATTCCTAAGGACTATGCTCAAAAAAAAAAAAAACAATCCAACAATCATGGAATAGATAACGAAATATTTAATAATAGTTTTTCTTTGACAGATAAACAGTTTTTATAAAAGCAACTCCTTTTTTATCGAAGGTAAACAGAACGAAGATGAGGAGAAAAGCCTATACTTAATAAGGTACTAAAAACTTACACAAATAATTTCTGTACACGGAAAGCAGCATCAAAAGTATGATGAACGTTACAAGTATTAAAAACAAAAACATTTTATAATAATGGAATAAAAACAAATGAATTCAAAAATAAAATAAACAATCTTCGTCTGCACTATTACAGACACTGACGCATAGCGGACGGACGGATGGATTTTAATCATTATATTTGTGATTATAAGCGAAATCTTATCAGCTTATATCTATGCGATTCATGTTTGTAGTGGCCAATCCAGTTTATGGGAAACTCTACAGGTATCATAGCCTGGTGGCTTCGTTGGTTTGGTGTGTGGTTCTAGGTTCAAGTTAAGCAAGTTATTTTTCGTCAGGATCCTCTTGGTGGCAGTCCGGTGTTTATTAGCAATAGGCTCACTTTCATTTAATTACAATATATCACAAGGTAAACCGCTGGCGAAACAGCTGGTCCTAGAAACATGAAATTTGAAGGGTGTGTTCTTTGTGAAGAGTAAGTATCCACTAAGAAAGGGTTTTTCGAAATTCTAACCGCAAGAGGGTGAATGGGGGGAGGGTGAAATTTTTATTTTCTATATGTGGCCGCCATTTTGAAAAAAAACTAAATGAGGCGGCAGTAAGTATGGCCAGACTCCAGATATAAACCTGCCGGGGCAGCGGGATTGTCCGAAAGGGTTACCGCTACCCCGGAACACAAAGGGCTAAGGAAAGAATACGGGTGGGTTTAAGGCTCCATAAAAAAATCTTCAATCCCCTATAACTGTCCGTTTCTAATGACAAAATAACAGCTTTTTACTAAACACATCAGCTATCAATACATATAAATAGTCTGTCTGCCTGTTTGTTCCAGCTAATCTCAGAAAACGGGTGGACCGATATTTTGCCGGGAATTTCCCTGAAGTATAGCTGATGTTTTATGGAGTTCTCAGAGAAGAACATCAGAAATGTTTAGCGGCGGCGGTGTGAGCTATTCTTAAAATCTATGCCACTAATACAATTTAGCTATTATTGTATTTGTACGAGTTATATCAATAAAGTGTTCTTTATAGAATAGCTTTAACTACAAGGGAAAACTCTTTCTATCAGGATAAAAAAAAAAACAGTTTTATAAAGATAGTACTAAAAACTTACGTAAATGTTGTCTCCACACAGAAACTACCATCATTAATAAGATCACCATTATCATTATTAGAAATAAATACGCCATTTTTCATTCTAGCACTATCAGAAAAATGAAATGAACAGCCTCTGTCTATGAACTCACAACTTTACCGAATAACAATAAGTTAACGGATTTTATTTTTTTATACCTAATTCTTGATAATATGCGAAATCTTATCCATTAAATTCATATCTAGGCGATTCATTACAGTGGCCGATTAGTCTGCCTTATTTTATTTTTATCTCAATTTGAACTAAAAAGAGGACAGTGTCTAATCACTTCGTGGGGACTCAAATTATCGGGAGCTTAACAAAGCATTATAAACGCATACGGGCTAACAGGTCTGTTCAATTCTCTGGACAGGTAAGCGTAATTGGGATTAAATTCTCAGGACGCGAAAGCGTGATTGTGATGATATGATTTCGACACATTAGTAGTTGAATACATATTTTACTTCAAAAACATTATATTTTGTAATAAATAGATTAAAAAAATAGGCAAATTTTATCAATTATCGTCACACACTAATTAATAAAATACCAAAAAATGCGACGTTTCTTAATAATATAGCGAGTGACACGCGTTATTTTAATAGTTATTAGGTAATTTTAGTCGCGAAAACAAAACATAGATGGCGTTGATTTGAATTTTGAACTAGGACAGCGCTATCTAGCGCTAGCGGTCTTGAAACTTGATAGAATGAATAATGTATTTCCTGGTCGAAAAAATATTTGTCGTCTTGCTTTCGGTTAACAATAGAAAGTTTTCTTCTTAATGACTTCAAAACATTTACCCTATGAAGTTTTGCATGTTAAATTACAATTTAGTTTTTTTTGCCTACACTAAAATTACTTCCGGTGTTCCATGAAAAAAAAAAACCTGCACAGTTGGCGACATTTATACTCTGGGCAGTAGGAAAAGGAATAAATAATTAATGACTTACCACAAAATCTCACCAAAACAGCGTAAATAATCCAAAACAACGCTATATTAATGACCATAAAGACCAAAGCTGCAGTTAAATCCACCGACATTTTGCCAAATTTGATACGAACCAACTTTTAAAGCAATATTGTACTAAATGATACGCCTGCTCCACCGTCAGTATATTGTGGGACCTACACGATAGGAATACGATAAACTATCTGTTGATAACGCCGTTAATTACCGGTTTGTGTTTTACCTTTTTTATACAAGATTATAGATATATGGAAAATTTATTTATTATTATGGCATACATACATGGCGAACTCATGCCAGCACCTTAAATGCGTAACAAACTATCAATCAGAATCTGAATCATTTTGAATGATATTATTAACCATTGCTTCATATTTTCGAAAAATTTGTCTGCTCGGCAATGCAAATAATGCAATGAATGATGTTGAACTGGCAAAATGAAAGCCTTTGCTACTGATAGTGTGTTACACAATTACTTCGCTGAATCCTTACTGCATAACACACTTCCAATCAAAACCAAATGGCTTTTAAGGAAATTCTTATCCGTTGTTTCATAGGTTTGAATAAAACACACAACTTCAAAAAAAAAAAAACACTACAAAGTGAAAAATAACTTTAATTTCGGAAGTCAATGTCGTTGGTTCCGTATTTTCGTTTTTTGAGTCCGACTTCCGAAATTAAAGTAATTTTTTAGTTTGTAGTGTTTTTTTTTTGGAAGTTGGTAGTTATTTTTGTAAAAAAGTTTTTATTTTTTACTTTTTATTTTAGTTGTACCTATCTCTCACAAATTCAGATGACACTACTTGCAATGTAAATATTCCGTTACAGAAAGCTATTAAAACATCATTAATATTTAATACACTAAGTGGAAAAAAATCCTATTGTTGATGCTAACTCAAAAACTACCCAAGCAAAGTTAATAAAATTTATGGGACCATTTCGGAATAAACCTCTTTCGAACAATAAATCCAAGAATTTTGCAAATCCGTCTATATATGACGGCATTATGCCTGAACATACATAAAATATATACCTAGGTATATACATATAAACATCCGAGTTGAGAACCTCCTCCTTATTTAAAGTCAGATAAAAAACTTGTGTTCAACAATGGGAATAACGCAATGAACGTGACAGCACGTTCAAAATGAAATGCATTGCGATCGATTGCCATTTTATGTGTGTTACGCAATTACACCACTCTGAAAAAATCTGCACACTGTTGATTCACATAGGAACCAATGCGAAACAACAGTGGACGGATTTTTTCAGTGTTCCAATTCATGTTTCAGTCACTGAAGCAAATATCTCTATTTTACGCTTGTAGGTTTAGCTATACCTACATAAGTAGAGATATTGGCCCCAATTCTATTGTTCACAAACTAAATTAAATTTAAGTTCAGTGCATCTTTTTCTTTCTATTTCATTATGAAAAGGAGAGAAGATAAATATTAGTTTAGTCTTGTCAAATTAGTCAGCGCCTGACGTAAATTGACGTATTTTTAGTAGCCAATTTTTTAATCACGTCTAAACTTGTCTATGGATTATCTAATTTGACAGGATTAAACTAATAATTTATCTTCTGTCCTTTTCGTAATGAAATAGAAAGAAAAAGATGCACTGAACTTAAATTTAGTTTAGTTTGTGAACAACAGAATCGGGGCCATTAGCGATGTTTATACGTCGTAAAGATAGTAAGGAGCTACTTATACCTGCGAGGTAATTGCGTAATGACTTTCATTTTGACAGATCAACAATATTCATTGCGTTATTTACATTGTTGTGCAGACACACTTTTCCAACATATGAAGCAATGGATTAGCAATATACTTCAAAATGATTCAGATTGTGAGCTGACCTAACTTAACTGCATTGATATTAATCCTCGCGAAATTTAAATGTTCTTACGTTTTTTGCTATTTGTAGGTCAGTATCAAGTTATGTTTGTTTTTCCTGTATTATCATGCGATCAGTCTTTTAGACTATGAGCAGATGAGACGGTTCTGTGGGCCTGTGTGGCGCTACTCCCAGTGGAGGTTGCCCTATCTTTTCATAGTCATTCTTCGGACTGACTGTTCTGCACCCTAATTGCGGAACACACTATTACTCTCAATTTGAATCATTTTGAAGCTTATTGCTAATCCATTGCTCCATATGTTCCAAAAATGTGTCTGTTCAACAACGTAAATAGCGCAATGAATGTTGTTGAACTGTCAAAATGAAACCCATTGCTACTGATAGTGTGTTACGCAATTACCCTGCTGGTCGACAACGTCCCGCCTTTTTAATCGGCGGATGGTTTCTGGGATATTATGCTGCCTCGCAAGCTTATTGACTCAGGGCTGAGTTTGTTTCGGCCTTTCTTCTCAAAATAATCAGATAGGAAACGCCGACCTCATCTAGTTTAAAAAAAATAAGATTGACGTGTAAAAGTGTTTGTACAAACCTACTTACAGAAAATAAATCATTTATCATTTAATATAGTCGGAAAAAGGCTAGGCAGATTGATTTATAGGAGTTTAGAAATCCAACATTGTTCCAGGACTAACAATACTTATTTTGAACACTCTGTATATTGACAAACGTATCGATAGCTCCATTAGTACGTACATAGGCTGTAGATACCTACTCCGGAGTACCCATGATATTGATAGTGTTATCAAAACTTTTAGCAGTCTTAAGATACCGACAAGATTATCCATATAATATGTAAATCAAGCCACGTTAATAATTTTTAAAATTTCCTCCACCTCAAGTCTTGCCATATTGAAACTTATGAACAAGTAAAAATATCATACTTAAGTAATTATTAATTTTATAGAAGGACTTTCCTTTATTTTGATCAATACAACTTCCGATTGACATTACGAAAAACATTTTTTTGACCAGTTATTGGCTTTTTCAATCAATAATTTCTCAGTAGTAGCATCCCGGAGTCTGGAGTCTCTGGCTGGAGAAATCAAAGTCAAAATATTTTATTTCACATAAACCTACAAGGGCACTTATGAAACGTCACAAGCTAGGTGCACGGTTCCAATTGGTCGTTTCCTATGGAGAAGAGCCGGCAAGAAACTCCAAGGTTAGGTACTCCTTTAAAAATAATTTTCTTTTAGAATGTTTTCAAATTACATTATTATTAGGTATGGAAGGACAGCGTAGGCCCGTCATCAAGTACCAGCCGATCGATTCTGTAAAAATCTCACTGTGATAACTTGGGTGAAGTGAGCGTGAAGTGAGCCGTCAATAGGGGTAATCCCTAACATCAGGTGCTATGAAAATTCACTTCACCTTAGTTTTCACGGAGAGATTTTTACAGAATAGCACTGCTGCAGTGCTTAATAAATATAAAAAATAATCTGCAGATCTACAGTCTACAAGACCTACAACGTTTTCAAATTCACAAAATATAAAAGAACTAGCGGCCCGCCCCAGCTTCGCACGGGTGCATTTTTTTTTTTATTTCCGAAATTTTCTTTCATACAAACCTTGTCCTGGGAATATTCGCAATAAAATAATATTGCGACTGTAAATTGAGATATATACTATCCTATCTTTCAAGTTGGGTGAAACTGCACACAGTGTGCAAAATTTTATTAAAATCAGTTCAGTAGTTTAGGAGTCCATTGCGGACAAACAACGTGACACGTAATTTATATATATTAAGATATATCAAAAAGACAAATAAAATATAAAAATAAAATATAAAAACCAATTAATACCAATATTATGATCGTCGATTGAAGAATGTCATGAATAGCATTTGCTATACTTAGTTAGTTGTTAGAAAACGCCTAGATGATGGTGGTATTGTCTCCCATTGCCTGAGATGAATGAGTCATCATCGGTGTATGTATGAATATCATCTTTATCACCTTTTGTCATTGATTTACATTATCAGTCAGTGCCGTCAATCTTATATTGACCTTTCTTGTCAGATTCATTGTGTTATTGATCTTAGCAGGCTAACACTTAATATCACGCCTTGTTTTCCCGAAGAGATGGGCAAAGGTTTACCTTAGCACACCCACTTTTCACCAGTTATGTTTTTTAAGTCCCATGTAAGAGCCTTGCCATCGACCGGGCACGAACCCGGACTTCGGGCTGCTACGTAAGGCTACGGACAGAAATCAGCGGGCGCTGGGCGGCGCGGAGGCGCGGGAAGTGGCGCGTTTCAATGCATAGATTTTTAAGGAACTGCCATGATATTCTCTAAGGATACAGCCTTGCAGGCAGCGCTGTCGCAGCGCTGTCGCGGCGGGTTTCATCGCTGCGATAGTGCTGCCCGCATTCCTTAGAGAATAGCTCCCTTGGCCTCGAAGGCAGCGACGTACAGCGCTGCGTGCGCACCAGTCTAGCGGTGCCCGCGCGTCTGCATTAACCTAGTGTTGTGCATTTTATTTTTTGCTTTATAACGGCCGAGGTTTCAAAAATTACAACGTGTAACGTTGAATGCGCAAAACCTGTAAATAGTTTGTTCATAATTGACTACTGAATCGATTTCAGTAATTTTAAATATAGGTTTTTTTTTTCAAAAATTATGTATTTTGCCATACTATCCGCCAATTGAGCCCAAGAAAATTAAGTCTTATTTTAAGGCAATAGGACTCAATTTTGAATGCATAAATTAATGCTAGGATCAACACGATTTTCTTAATAAAAATAGTTCGCTTTGAAAAAAAGAAATAGTTTTGGTCATTATATTATGCTTTTAACTCAATGTTCTAATTGGGGTGTGTGAGGTTTTGCGCATTTAACGTTACACGTTGTATAACGTTTCAATGACGTCATACGTGAATTCCGGACGCTACGTGGCCGTGGCGGCCACCGCTCTTTTACCGACAAATCGAGACCGAAAAACCATAACTTTATAATAATAATAATATCGTTTATTTGCATGAAATGTGGTACTTTCAGATCTCATAATACAATACATAGTACTTCATATTCCGCAAGCATCCATCGGATCATGTTCAAATGTAATTAATAAAACACCTACTTACCTGCATTAACTTTATTATATCTTATCATAATATCGTCGACCGTAGGTTCAATTGAGGTAAGGGACATTGGGTTTCTTGTCCCTTACCTCAATTGAACCTACGGTCGACGATATGATATAATTACATAGCATGGAAATCAGTTGTCATGGTACGAGGAGGTCGTGAAGAAGTTTTAGGTACGAATGTGGATGGCTAATAAATTGGGATAAGGGCAAGAGAATGATGATGATAATGAGGTAGTAGGTGTATACACAATAGATATAAAATACATTAGGGCTATAAGTACCTATAACAATATCGTGTGGGCATTCATTTGTACTAATGAGAAAACAGATTACATTAATGTGTATCTTATCTAGACAGCGGTGATGGTCCATTCGTGGGTTTGAACCCAGGCTGATGCATTTACTTTGTGTAAACAAATTCAACACCACTGCTCCGAAACGGTGAAGGAAAACATTTCACATAAACCTACATGGGTACTTGTGAAACGTCAGAAGCTGGGTACACGGTCCAAATGGTCGTTTCCTATGAAGAAAACCTGATAAGAGAATCGACGGTTACTCTTTTTAAAAAAATGGGTTTTTACAATGTTTTCAAATTACAGTGTTGATAGATATAGGAGGACAGGATTTACACGTGGATTTTATTATATGCCTAGTGCACACTTGAGCAAAACTGAGCCTATTTCTAAAGGTTAACTCAATAAGGCTAATATCAATAGTTCATCATCATCTGTCTAACCGCTCCCCAACTATCTCGGAGTCGGCTTCCAGTCTAACCGGAAGCACGTAAATACCAATATTTAACCCAGTCACTGGATAATACGATACCCCTTAGAATATCAATAGGTAATGCTGATAAAAGATTACCTAGCATTTTTAACTTAACGCGCAAAAAATACGCAACAAAATAATGATGATGATAACAATTCAAACATCGTTCGCTCATAAACAAATTCTGCATAAAGCAGAAAAAAAAAATCGTTTAATATTCATTGTTGAAAAAAACCTTCATAAAATAATCTTTCGCTTACTAAATTAGGTACACACGGCTACACATCAAGCTATACAAAACCAGTTTACGCTGGTCTCGCATCGTACGGAAATCCTATACAATGTGAGATCGGCTTATACTGGAAATGTATAGCTTGATGTGTAGCCGTGTGTACATAGAAATCTTAGAAAGTCTTGAATAACACGGATTGACTGAGATTATTAAACCGGAATCTCAAAACGATATACCTTGAGAATCAGTTTTAAGAATCTAGATAAATTGTCGATTACAAACTCTAAGTATGATAAATCGATGTATCTCGAAAATCGGGTATTAAAGCTACCATTTTTTTCCCATCACTACACAAAGTATTGTTATAGCTGTCAAAACCCACTGAGTAGATTGTCGCGAGTATAGACAGTATTGCAGTATCTTAACCGTTCCTCAACTAAATAGGAATGAGTTAATATTATCAGAGCAGTGGAGGCCCCGTGGTGACGGCACCGACTAACGAGTTGGAGGTGGTGGGTTCAATTACCCAGACAGGCATTTTACTTTGTGTAAATAATTTTATCACTATTTGCTCTCAAAACGGTGAAGGAAAACATCGTGAGGAAACCGGCATGTCCTAGAATTCAAAATTCGAAGACATGTGACATCTATCAACCTGCATAAGCCCGCGTGGTGGATTACAGCCCACCCCTTTCAAATAGAGGAAGCTTTTTTCCCATCAACGGTAACATTATCGGCTGATTATCTATCTATACTAATATTATAAAGAGAAAAGGTGTGTATGTATGTTTGTAACGAATTGGCTCAAAAAGTACTGGACCGATTTTAAAAATTCTTTCACCATTTGCATGCTACATTATCACTGATTAATATACACACATCAAAAGTGTCTAGGGATCAACATATATTTTTGCAATAACTTTTCTCCTGATTGATATTAATTAAAATTTTCTTTAAGGATTCATCAAATAAAGTGTTTTCGTTTGTCACAGTAACGATAAACCAAGTCACCTTTGCATTAATAAAGAAATTTGCCATTTTCCTAATAAAGGGATTTTTGACATTTGAACCACTAACACAAAAGTTCGAAAAAAAGACTGAAATAACAGTTTTCTCTAAAATTTTATTGGGTAACTTAAACAATTAATAATCCGTGTTTCTACCGCGAACACTAACAACACAAGAACATCGGTTTGGCATACTCAAAATGAGTTCATCCAAATCACGCTGTGGAATGGCCGCCCATGTTCGTTGCAACAACAAAAAAAGGTCTTCTTGCGACTGGATACCCTCCATATTCGGCAGAGCTCTTCTCTGTAGCATATCCCATGCATGCTCAATCGGGTTCAAGTCTGGCGACTGAGCAGGCCAGGGCAGGACATTGATGTTAGCTGCGGCGAGAGTCTGTCTTACAACTCTTGCGGTGTGCGGTCGTGCATTATCATGCATTAACTGAAATAAGAGACCGATTTGCACTTGTAGAGGAACGATGACGTCTGATACAATCGTCTCAGCATAAATTTGAGCGTTGAGGTTGCCTCTGATCCAAATCAACTCAGTTCTTCCGCCGATCCAAATACCCGCCCATACCATGATGGTTCCACCACTATAAGGATGGACTTCCTGGCAGGATTTTAATCGCTGTTGGCGTCCAGGGGTTCTCCAGTGTCGTATACGTCTTGTATCCGGTCTCATACCAAAACGAGACTCATCAGAAAAGCACACGAAACGCCATTGTTCTTCTGCCCAATTTCTGTGTTCAAGAGCCCATTGATATCGAATCCTACGATTGTGCATTGCTATAGGTGGTACCCGTAGCGGTCTACGGGAATGAAGGTTCACTTCATGCAAGCGGTTTCTGACTGTTTGGTCGCTAATTAAGTTCCCTGAAGAGTGATGAAGCCTCACGGCTAACATCATGGCGGTTATTGTTGGAGCTCTTCGAGTTAAGATTTGAATGTATCGGTCTTGTCTCCGTGTGATGCAGCGATACCGTCCTCCATGGCGCTCAGCCACGGTACCAGTGCTTCGGTAACGTGTCCAAAGTCGACTGATAACACTCTGACTTGTATTCAGAGCTAAAGCCACAGTACGTTGCCGGGAACCAGCTTCTATCATTCCCACGGCTCTGAGCATTTCTTCCCTGCTTAAATGACGTCGCCGCTCCATAATAACGTTGGTTTTAATCAGTAGTAGGGAAACAGTAGCACTAATAATGTCTTCAATGCGTTGTATGTTTTTATAGGGAAAATATTGACAGCTGATTTTCATCTTTTACTCGAATTTGATTCACAGTTCCTGATTCAAATTATGAAATGCACCAAAAAGGATCCATATAAATTTATAAAATCATAAATTTATTACAAAGCCACATCTCAATCTCAAGAAATCCGCATAAAAATGCTTGATCCCTAGACACTTTTGATGTGTGTACTTAGACTTTTTTTTCTTTTTTTTTCCACCCGTGCGAAGCCGGGACGGACCGCTAGTATTAAATATTATCAATAAAACATACTATTATACAAAATTAGTAACAATTATTAACATAGTACACACGGCTACACATCAAGCTATACATTTCCAGTTTTAGCTGACCTCGCTTTGTATAGCTTTTTGTTACAATCAGAAGTCGGCTTATACTGGTTATGTATAGCTTGATGTGTAGCCGTGCGTACAAGAAAATATTAAAAAAAAAAACTTACGTCTCTTAACACAATTCCCAAAACAGAACCACAGCCAAAACAAATAGATGAACATAACAATCAGTATACCAATAAAAATACTTCCCAATAAATCCATCGCGTTTACTCTGTGTACCGATCAACACTGTTCGAAAAACAACGACTGTAATCTTATCACCCACATCACGAAAGTAGGGACTTCACATCAGTTTAATATATGTTTAAAACGTAGTTGATAACCAAGTAATGTCTTGTATTTTCATATTTTTTGTGAACGGTTGCGCGGTGCGGGAGGCGGGATTAAACTGACTAGTCGTAATAGGGACTGACTACCTATGCGGTTTTCCACTGTGACTGTGTCGGAAAATACAAATTATGTGCTTGGAAATGTGTTGTTTTCGTCATAAGGAGATTTATCAATTTGCAATTCCTAACTATTGTTTTGTTATTGTCCTTGACAAAATGGAATAGTATTAACGTTCAGTGTTGCAAGCAATTGAAAAAATATAATACGATCGTATTGTAACAAGATACTGAAATTCTTAAAAGATAATGGCGATGACAGATAAAACTTGAATGAAATACATTGACAGTGTACACATAGTTCATCATCATAATTGTCATTATGCTGCCCTTATCCCAAAATTTATCTGTGGTCGGCGCAAAATGTCTTCTTCTTCCATACTACATTATATATAAAATTAAACGACATACATTAACAGATACAGTCAACGTTTAGATTTACTTGTAAACAAAACAAGCAACGGACATTAGACAATGACTTCAAATGAATATTCTTATCAACAAAAATAAAAATATACTCACGGAGCCAGACGATGAAAGTAATACAATACATTATCATTACAAAAAGTAACAATAATGCTACTGCTGGCAATGTCATTATAATCGTTATTAGAGCAATTTCTTCCATGCCTCAAACAATTAACTACGTGCAAAGCTACTTTGCCACTATTTATTTATTTATTTTATTTTATTTATTAAGCAAGGCACACCAACGATATATTTACAAGGGTAGTAACAATAGGTAATCACGAGTCTTCAATTCTGTGTAAATACATCACTTATAGGCATGCATACTATTAACGATTGGTCTCGGCTTTTTAATGATAAAATGCTGCTTGAAAATATTTTAATACTTATCAGTAATTATGATACCAATAGGTACTAATAGGTAAGTACTGCCATTTGTTCGAGTTATTTAATCATTTGTTTGTATTTTTTGTTGATTTTTTTTGTGTCAGATATTTATTAATCTATATTTTTACCTAGATAACTAGACGATAAACGAACTCAAAAGCACGCTGTCATTCGTAGAACAATGACAGGAGTTCCATGTAAAACATCGGTATTCAGTTGCATCCGGTTAGACTGGAAGCCGACATCTAGCTGGCTTCGATTTTAGACGATCAACGAATTTTATCATAACGTACTATACTAATAAATATAGTTTTGGGTTTTCCTTCCTTACAAACAACTCTGTTTGAGATTACACTGTCTTATTACATCCGTCCGTAGTTCTGTGTTATGGTATTTATATATTTCATAAATATGTTTTATGACATTTTAACAGGCAGTGTATATTATTTTTGTGAGTTTGTATAATATATTTAAGTATATTATTTAGTGTTTTTAAAGTAATTCTCTATTATAATGATTTTGTATTTTTACAAGCAGCACTACAATATTTCATTTTAAAAGTACACATAGTATGAGGGACACTGAGACACTTTCTAGCAGACGAATACTAGACTAAAACCTTAGTTCGATCTATGACCAGCTGATAACGTGGTACGTTATCAGCGAATACTGTTGTTACGAAATCCTCAATTATAACAACGTAACCTATTTAAACATAAACAATTTCAACGTCTCTCGATATAAATTCAAATAAATTGGAACGGGAAAGACCCAATAGACAATAATAATATATTTAACATCTTATACGTGAACATTAATTTTAAAAATATTGCAAAGATTTTAAAGACAATTAATATACCTACATAAGCGTGAACTTTGCATACGTCTATTCGTCAACTTTTGTCTCGACCAATAATTCCCTGTCGACACGATACCTCGACACGATACTACACATTGGAACACTACACTCCTAGAATTTGACTCCCTGCGATAAGAACTACGGTTGCACTTTAATGTCGCGTTAGAAATATAAAACTTACAATTAGCTTATGACAGTAAGATTTGTATTATCCATCACTATTACTGCTACTGATACTGTTACTGCTGTTTACAAGGTAGATGTGAGTGTAAACGACCTAGAAGGAATCACCTTATTGGTGATGTGCTTCAGAAAGATCAGCACCCTAATTGCGTAACACACTATGACAGCCAGGATCAACGGCTTTATGTGCTTACTGAGACACGGAAGAGTTTTGGTATGTAAAGATCACCCATCCACGAACCGACCGCGGAAAGCGTAGCTTAACCTCATGGATCGACACATGCGGCTTTTATTACTTAGCCACAAGTCCCTCCACAAACATGAGATACTTTCGAGCACCTATTAATAATAATACTAAGCATGTAGACCTACGAATCTACCCACTATAATAAAGTTACACTGTATCGAGCTAACAAAGAGGGCAGGAAAGATATTATCCAATTGACCTGCATGTCAACCAAGCTACCGAACGATGTATCACTGTACCGACCATCCAGTTTAAACTGACCCGTCATAATGGCGCCACTTGCTTCGACAAACTGTCAAAGATCTGTCAAATGCAGTACACTCAAATTTAGTTCCATTTTTCGCCACAGTTCTTGTTGTACTGGTCATTTAGTGCCCTGTGTATGGCTTCATACAGTTATTATGTCAGGAACTATGAATGACTTGTTGCAAATGTAATTGATTGTGTGTCTCGTTCATTATAGATCTGGCGTTTATTTATTTGATAAAATAATTATATCACTTACTTTAAAGTGTGTGTCGTGACGACTTGTTGATCCTCAGTAAAGAAAGAAAGAACAAACTTTTTAAGGTAATTGCGCAGTAATTACCGCGAAATTCAAATTTTCTTACGTTTTTTGCAATTAGCAGGTCATTGTCAGATTGATCAAAATATGATTCGCGACTATAACAGGTGCTTATTCACTGAATTATAGTCTTTAGAATCATTAATATATCTTCCTAAGTTAGATTTCTACCACAAGAAGAAATCTCCTAGTGAAAAGTGTTTATGGTACAAATCTCACTTATAAAGATGTATGAATGTTTCTTATGATTATAATTCTGTAAATACTACCTGTTATAGTCGTGAATCAAATTTTGATCAAGATACAACCTGACACTGACCTAAAATTGCAAAAAACGTAAGAAAATTTGAATTTCGCGGTCTACCACTTCCCATTCACATTAAGTTTCAGTATTATTAATCTTTAATTTGCATGGACAATCCATTTAAATAATGGTTATGACGTAGGCTACTAGTGAAGATGCTTTGTAAATAGCGATTGTATAATGTCAGTAACCCCATTTTTTAAAACATACATAACATTAGGCCTATAATCCCCGAATGCTTGGGCAAAGGAGTACCTCAGTGGCTTATAAATATATAATAGCCACATTTCGCATAGTCTATAATAGGGCCTATTACTATCCACCGAGTATAAACTCAGACTCCGGGGTGCTACAGAGAAATTCTAGATCGAAAAAACCAATAAACGGTTTACCCTACCTAGGAATCGAACCCAGAACCTCAAGCTCAGCAGCAGCGCTTGCGACTAAACCAACGAGGCAGTCAGCTCTCTTACCAAGTATTACTGAAATAACCACTGGCTTAAACAAACGCAATAAAATGAGTAATTACGAAGTATGTATAAAGCTGAAGAGTTTTTGTTTGTTTGAACGCGCTAATCTCTGGAACTCCCAGTCGGATTTGAAAAATTCTTTTTGCGTTTGATAGCCCAATTATTGAGGAAGGTTATAGGGTTATTTAACATCACGCTAGGACCCTTAGGAGCCGAGCAAAAAGAAAAAAACAGAAACAACGCTAAGCGAAAACGAAGTAGAATAGCGCGGGCAGGGGATGTTGCGACGGGGCGCGGCGGCTCGAGGGGACAAGAAACTTCTCGCGGATGAAATCGCAGGCAAAATCTATACAAGGTAGATAAGAAAGAAGAGACCATTGTTCATCGAATAAATGACGTATTTGGTTACTTAGTAGAGTACCTACTGTACTGTACTGTATCAGGTTACCTACTGTATGTTATAAGTAGGTACCTATAAAAGTAAATCAACGTCATCCTGACAGCACCGACATGCTCGAGTGTGGGTAGGTACGTGTCGACTTGCGTGTGGGATGCCCCCAGACAGACTTATAGAAGTGATAGATAACTCAATGTAACTGCAGGGTCAAATTAAATTACTTAGCTAGCGAAACTCCGCAGACGTGATAAGTGTCGATATCTAAACATCATCATCTGCCTTTTCCCAACTATGTTGGGGTCGGCTTTCAGTCTCACCGGACTGTAAATTTTTAAAAATTGGGGAAACATCTTTCTTGGGGTCCTCCCCAAGAAAGATGTTTGTCGATTCAAAACCCAAGGTTTTTAACCTTTTCGTTGACTGGAGTAGCAGTTCCGTTAAATTGAACCTGGGGAAGATGCGACCAGTTTATCTTGGGGATCATCCTTGAGCTGCCAACAACAATGAGCTGAGTCTTCGATGGGTTAACCTGCAGCCCATGCGCCTCACTCCACTCTCAGATTGAAACCAAATCCTTATTGATAATATGAACGGCATCAGCCAAATTCGAGTGGTCAGCTTGCTTATAAATTTGCAAATCGTCTGCATAAAGGTGGTAGGAAGAAAGAAGTTTTTTGTTAATGGAGTTTATAAATATTGCGAAAAGTAAAGGAGATTAAACGCCACCCTGAGGTACAACGGCAGAAGTATAACACCATGAAAAGCAAGTCTCTTCTATGCATATAACTATGAAACCAATCAATCGCCGTTGGAGATATGAAGCATGCCAAGCAATGCCATGCCTACACACGGCAAATAAACTGACAATGGCAACCTTTAACGGTAAGAAAAACGTGTGTACAAAGGGCCTAATAGTAGTAACCACTAGGCCCTTTATAAATATGTATAATATACGGTTTTCTGCGATTGGTTGACGGAACAACTACAGCCAATCAAAATCATTACTTCAAATCGAATCGCTTTTATTTTATAAGTAGCTGATAATGATGTAAAAGTAATACAATTTCCTTAGTCCTTTATGTTCCGGGGTAGCGGTAGCCCTTTCGGACAATCCCGCTGCCCAATAGAATGCCACTTAACAATGGACTTATGAGGATTTTCAAATCAATTCTAATCTGAAGGATCACTATACACACTACACAATTATGAGCATAAAAATAGGTTATACTCACTGCAGTACATCATCCAATATCTTATGCACACGAATGAAAGCACTAGAAAAGCGAATATACTAGGAAAAGCTATCACTAATATTGTCGAATTCATTTCTTTAGGATTTTGCTAACACACGTTACATTATAATATCACAAGTACTTTTAAAGTTTCAAAAATATTTCGCCAGCGTTTTAAACTTGATCAAAAAGCCAGCAGCGGTTTTAATGTTTTTTTTTTTAAACGTAAGTATTGTAATAGGTATTATTTTTTAAAAAATAGCATTTTTTTACTCTCTAGAAACTTGGATTTTAATTTTAAACTGTCTCAGCAACAAATTAATACGACTTAGTGTTAATTGTGAGTAGGTTGGCAACAATCACAGTTAGCCGTCTATTGGAGTTTATCGGTAGAAGGGGGGCAAATATTAAAACCTTTTGTATACAAAGAGATAGTGATAATCTTATCGCGGCCTATCGGGAAATGGGAGAGGTGTGAAGTGGCTTTGTGACGTCAGTCAAGTGACAGAGCTGGAGAAGGACGGGATCAGTCCACGAATGAATGAAGGATTTTCAGATGGCATTGGCCTAAAGTCACCAAATCGTATAAGAGTAGAGTAAATTATCTTGACTCGGGTTCCCGTATTGATATTTAATTCAAATCAGGATTATTGGAAATTATAAGTGATCGACTGGTATTGACTAGGCTGGGACGGTTTCAGCAGGTTCAATACGTTCCTTCATTGCAGGGATAAAGAATTATTTAGTTAATTGAGACGACTCTAATTAATGACAAATTTATCAATAGAACGTAAGTAAGTATGCATGTCTATTTTTATTCGATTGTCGGCGAGAAACATTCAATCTAATTTACGATACTTAACGCCACCTATGCAAAACACTCTGAACCATTTAGTGTGACGGATAACAATGTCGAGAACGCAGCTAAACAATGTGAATCATTCAAAGTGTTGCTACTCGCCACTAGATGGCGCTAACATTCACAATAATGAATGAACACTTCTGTTGCAAAATGGATTTTACCCCGTAATTTTAGTACGAAGAAAAGAAAAACAGTTTTTCGACTTGTTTATCAAGTGGGTGATAAAAACGTATGGTACCTACATCAAAAAAATTAATAATCTAACATACCTAACGCTTGTATTCCCCAACAGGCTTAGCAGAGGTGTATAACACTATAACTAGTAACCTTTCGGCAGTTATGTTAGAAACTCTAATGTAATAAGGAGCGAGCATTATTGTCGTCAACCAGGTACGAATTCAAACTCCGGCAAAATACTGACAAATTGAGAATGACCGAAATGAAAAATCCAAAAACACAAACTCAACGGAATGTCTTTTTTAAATTATTATTTGCATCTAGTTAGTCTGCTTTGTAAACAGTCAAAATTACCTGCCTGTGGACAATACACAAACAATTCAAATTTAGGATCGCATATTTGCGTTTCGAAAGTCAGGTAAGGGATTCATTTGTTTTTTGCGACATTTGATTTTTCTTTGACATTGTTCTGTTGACAATATACTTAGACAACTCAAAATAGCGCGTTGTTTACGAGTACGAGTTCCACCGTGGCAACAGTGCTGCAGAAACTGCTCGAATGATAAATTATGTGTATGGAGAAGCTACTCCCCAGGTAGATCGTCCCCAAAATTATCGTCAGTTTGGGGATTTTTATGTCGTAGCAATGTAATGAAAACCATTTTTTTAGCTGTACTCATATTTATAGCAACCCAATTAGGACCAAAACATTAAATTTGACTGTAACACCACTTGTAAGGCAAAACTAACTAACCTCCAGTTGAAACTAAACATACAGAGCAATAAGTTAAAGTTAAGAAAAAAAAGTCAGATAATTTTTAAACCAGAACTTATCACAGGTACTGAAACATATTACGGCTTGAGCAAGATTATGTATGGTCTCTAAAAAAGACTGGCCTCTGAATTGGTTTCAGTCTTTCTTCTCAGAGTTAGGAACACTTAATGTTTTTAAAAATAGATGAGTCAGTGTACTTATCTAGTTTTAAAAACAAGTTATTTTGACGTGTAAGTGTCTTTTTGAATCAATTTACAGACATTAACATCATACATATTTATTATTTACTGCCTGACGGCAAAAAATGTTAGGCTAGGTAGGTATACAGTAAGTTCTCCGGACAAACTATTTCAGAAAAAAAAAATTAAATTCGTAGTTGATCTTTAATTAGGAGACGCCACTCCGATACATGAAACTATAACCTACTGTGGTGTAAAAATAAAGTTTATTTTAATACTCACGTAAATAATATTCAAACACAAAAGCAAGAACACCGATCACTACTAAACCCACAATAATTAAAATAATGTCGAACATTATTTAATAAATAAGTTAATAATTAATTTTAAAATTATAGTAAAATAGTTATTTTTTAAATAATAGAAATTACGATTGTTTTTTAAACACTGTTTACACGATACAATCACATTGGTCAAGTGTAGACTAGATAACAATAATAATTAGATATATTAACCACGGATCGATAAGATTACCTACATTTGAGTTGAGACCCAGTTTACAGTATCTATGGATAATCTCATAAAAAATATGGATTCCGTACAACAATGTTATCATTTACCAAAGAAACCCTCATGATGCGACTCCATGACTGTCTGACTGTCTATCCGTCTGTCACAGCTGGATATCTCGAGAAATACTAATGCTATCAACTTGAAATTTGGAATAATTTTAAATGACGTTTGCCCAACTATTTTCAAATAAAAAAGAAATAAAAATAAAAATTTGCAACACGGACTGAAAGGGGTTCTTAAAAATTCGAAGTGGGCCTCCAGTGCATGTGGGATATCATATGAAAGAACGCTGTTTGCACTTTCTCAAACATTTTTTCTTTTTTTAGGCCGCATAGAGTTCAACTTTTGATGGAAAAATTAAAAAAAAAAAACCTTTCCCCCTTATCTCCGAAGTTTGCATAGAGGAAAATCTGAAATTATTATTTTAAGTGATAGAAGTTTATGTAAAGATTACAAGTTGTTGTTGGTGGTTGTTGTTGTTGTTCTTGTGTTGTAGTTGTGTTGTTGTTGTTGTTGTTGTGTGTGTTTTTTGTTATTATTATAGTGGATCGGCCAAGAGATGGCGCTGACCAAAAACTGCAATATTCTAAACCGCAGTGTTAAAATTTTCTGACGATTATAGGCCTCGTCGATAAAAATTTAAAAACATATGATGGTACGGAACTCTCGGTGCGCGACTCCGACTCGCTCTTGATAATTTTTTTTTTACAATCTTTGCACGTGGTCCGCTTTATTGTAGGACATTAAAAAGATAAAAATATATTTAAAGTTTGGATCAAAATCATGTCAGTAGGTTATAATTAACGGATTTCACATCACTCACGTAGGTACACGATAAAAACGGAAGTAATTTGATTTCCTTGATTTTCAATGGGATGATCCCTATTTTTTTTAGACAACGTGTAACGTTAAATGCGCAAAACCTCATACACCCCAATTAGAAAATTGAGTTAAAATCATAATACAATGACCAAAACTATTTTTTTAAAGCTAACTATTTTTATTAAGAAAATCGTGTTGATCCTAGCATTAGTTTATGCATTCAAAATTGAGTCTTATTGCCTTAAAATAAGACTTAATTTTCTTTGGATCAATCGGCGGATAGTATGGCACAATACATAATTTTTGAAAAAAAAAAACCTATATTTAAAATTACTGAAATCGATTCACTAGTCAGTTAGGAACAAACTATTTTCAGGTTTTGCGCATTTAACGTTACACGTTGTATACTTAAGTACCTATATTATCGAAATCGATATATTGATTGGTCTGCCTAGTTTTTTCTCCCCTGCTTACGTTAGGGTGGACTTCCAGTCTAACTGGATCCATCTGACTTCCACAATCCAGTAATTGGGTAACACGATTCGACTGTGAATGTGAAGACCATGTGGGTTAATTTTCTTTTGCCTTTATTTTTTTCTCAGATAGTTTTAGCAATGGTCTGGCAGTTTGAGTAATTTATGCGACCTACCCAAATGTCCTTTCTTTGGTATTGTTCGTCGAATCGTTGAGCTCCTTAAGTTTGAGTTGAGCTGCATGATTACTGACAAATGCGTGCACTGACTGGACGGGTCCACTCAATCTGTGTGGTTCTTTCCTCAAAAGACCATTTCAGACACCAATCTACATGGTCTCCACATGATCTGACCAAGATTATGTCTGGACTTTAAAAGAGACTGTGACCTCTGAGTTTGTTTCGGCCTTTCTTCTCAGAGTAGTCAGATAGGAAACGCTGACACATCTCGTTTTTAAAAAATGTGATTGACGTGTAAAAGTGTTTGTACAAACCTACTTACAAAAATAAAATCATTTATCATTTATCATTGACTCGTTGTCAGACTTTCGGCAGGCTTCTGATTACCCGTAACGACTGCAAGATCTACAAAAAATTATAGCCGGGACCAACGGCTTTTCGGGGCACGGTATGGTCTCGTATGTAGTGGATGGTCGCCCATCCAGGAACCGACCTCGAAAAGCGCTACTTAATTTTGAAGATCCACCCGTGCGGTATTATTATGTAGCTACGAGCGAGCCTATAATTATGTATTTATAGGTATTTATCTACTAAACAAGCTTTGACTGCGGCTCCACCTCTTAGCATAATAATCCTACTAATATTATAAATGCGAAAGTTTGTGAGGATAGATGGATGTTTGTTACTCTTTCACGCAAAAACTACTGAACGGATTTGGATGAAATTTGGCACACAGATACTTTATAACCAGGATTAAAACATAGGATGCTTTTCATGCCGATATTCCCATGGGATCGAAACTTACGCGGGAGAAACCGCGGGGTGCAGCTAGTCAGCCTATAATGTTTCCACTGTTGTGAGGCCTCCTCTATGTGAGAGGAGCTTAGTTAGTTAGTTCTCTTAGTTTCCCAAAAAGGAAATATCTTAATTTTATTCCCAAGAAGTCAAGCTATCGCCCTGCAGTCCATTGAAAGAAAAGAGAAAGAAAGAAATGTCATGTCTGTCTGTTACCTCTTCACGACTAAACCACTGAACCGAATGATATTCGACCTGCACCCTAATTGCGTAACACACTATCAAACAGAATCTGAATAATTTTTGAAGATATCGCTAATCCATTGCGGCATATATTCGAAAAATTTGCTTGCTCATCAACGCAAATAACGCAATGAATGCTGTGGAACTGTCAAAATGAAAGCCATTCCTACAGTTTTTACCCCGCCGGAGAAATACATAGGCTAGTTTTCATAATGGATTACCGACGAAATAGCGGCCAACGGCTGGTTAATTATCAAAACGTAGCAAACATACAGAGAGATACAATCATTTCACACATTCTATTCTAGACAAAATCAAACTGGTTGCTAATTTAATTTATACATACACATTTTTTTTTCTTTTTTTAATACATTGTTTTTTTACATTCTGTGACAAACGTACCTAACTCACACACTTTTTAAAATGCTAGTAAAATTTTACAATCTTTGTAAATATGTGAGCACCATGTATCTATCACATAATTAATTTACCAGTCTGTTATAATTTGAATTCTTTTTACCATTTGTGGTAGACTAAATTTTATTTTAGGTGCATCGTCTTCACATATAATAAAAAACTTGTAAAACACATTGATTAAAAACTTGTAATGGTGGAGTTTCTTGCCCATTCTTCTCCACACGAAAACTACATTTTGAAAGGGGCGACTAGAATCAATTCTATTTTTTTAATTTTAATTTTTGACGTTCAAAAGTGCCTTTTAAGTGCCTATTTGAAATAAATGATTTGACTTTATTCACAAAACCAATTGAGTGTGCGCACCTTGTAAAGCGACTGAATCAAAATAATGACGAATGTATTTATTACGAAACTTAATTATTTGTGTTTCCGTTCTGTTGTAATCGGCAGTTAAACGTTAATGGTTTGATTTGATTGCTGGCGTTTGATACAGCAAGGTGACTCTGGTCACGCATGCAGTAACAGGCTTCGTCATGTATCTACTAGTACCTATGTTAACGCGGGGTTTACACAGGTGACTATTTTAGCCACACGGCGAAAAAGTCTAAATGGCAATTTGGCTAGGTCGCAGGTGACCAAAATCGCAAGTACCAAAGTAGAGTAGGTTTCTATTTTTGTCGTGTGGCGACAGATCGTAGGGGCGGGTGAAAAAATAAAAAAATCGACCGTGAAAATGCTCAACGCAAGACTCGTAGGCGGTCGCCCGCCGCATAAAGCTCGACATTTTTATTATACCTCCTCCTTTTTGGAAGTCGGTTAAAAAGGACTAGTCACCCGCGATTTTTATCGACATTTGTAAATGGGGTGGCGATTCGGCTTATGAGGAGATTTAGTAAGCAACCAGCCGCACGGCAAAAATCGATCTAGTGTAAATCGCCCATAGTACACTAGGTCTGGTGACTAATTGATAATAGCCACAAGGGTCGATCGAAGGTTAAGCTACGCTTGCCATAATCGATTCATGGATGGGTGATCATTCATTATCGAGACCCTCCTTGCCTCGGAAATCACGTTAAGCCATTGGTCCTGACACAGTCGTAGATCTTTGACAGTTGTTACGGGACCTACGGGTAGTCAGAAATCCAATAATTCTGATTAACCAAAGCCAAGGGGTATTATGTTACCCAGTACCTAACTGCAACCGGTTCGACTGGAAGCCGACTCCAACATAGTTGAAAAAAGGCTAGGCAGATTGATTGCTGGCTGGCATTTGATATAGCAAGGTAACTCTGGTCACGTATGCAGTGGCAGGCTTCGTAATGTACTAGAGTAGGTATATTACTCTAATTATATACTCCGGTCTGGTCTCGAACGTCAACAAGATGACTCATTGAAATATCATGACATACAGGCCTATGTTTCTCGAAGGGTTATGCAAAGGTGTACCTGTATTACCCACATTTGACCAGTTATTTTGAAGTCCCATGTTATAGGGGGCGAGTCTATTGACATTATCAACCAAGCGCAAATCCAGACTCCGGTCTGCTACTACTTATTTGGTTTGTGAATTAATATGTAAAAACGGAAGTTTTGGTTTGTAAAGTCCTTTGAGGTGAAGAGTTATTTTTTCAGGATCGAAGGACCAAAAACTTGATTGGTTTTCTGTAACCTGTGTTTGCCATAGCTGTCAGTTGTCGTTGATAACCAGCGCTGTGGCGATGGCGATGGACTTTTTGCGTGGTTATGCGTGGTACGCATATTTTCCCTAACTTGTTTTTCTTTGTGTCAAGTTGTACCGTATATAAACGTGTGATATTTCTTTTTCTACAGCTAAAAGTATCTTTAAACTATGAGGAACTTAAGTACGAAGTACAGAACGTAGTACGTGGTGTAGCTTCCTCACATAGTCGTGATGTCCAGTCTGTTTTAATGGAAACAGTGTACAACACACATGTTAATGTTGTGGACATAATTGTAACACAATGGAAGGAGTCAGTACTAATATGGATGGAAAGTGTTAACTAAGTATTCTGTGCGTGAAACAAGTCGTAAGAAACAAAATGGTGATTTGAAATGATTATGGACTGTCGACGTGTTTGCGAAAAAGGGGTTCCAACATTTTTCTATGGAAGCTGGCATATCTACCCGCTCTCATTTTGTTTTTTTAAAGTTTCCGCGCAAGTTGAAAGTACCTAGTAAAAATGCCTAGGGACACTTATATAAACAAAAAATTACAAGTAATATGGTACCCAAAAGTATCACGTTTCCGACACAGTCATTTAAAGGTGAACATCGACATGTGGATAACGGTGCTGGTTGCGTTATTACCTAAATCTTCTATAATCTATCTGTACTAGTATCAAGCATTATTACGCAATTTTTGTTGTCCTGAAGAAAAAATAAATAAAAATATGAGAACTATGAAAAGGCTAGGCAGATGATCAATCGACGCAACACGCCCTTTACAACGGAAGTGAGTGGCTGATTTTTTTGGTTTTACGCCAGTCAAAATGTCCGTGAATGTGTTAATACCTTATTACAATGAGATAAGACTTATATTGCAGTTATGGGTGATGCTATTGGAATAAAGCCGTGAATTTTCTGGAATTGAGCTGGTTCCATAGTATTGCGTGACACCAACGTTATAATTCATGATTCGACGCACACGTAAATTTTTAAAAGTTAGTTTTACGTCATTCAAATTTGACCGTGAATATTATTAACCTTTAGGCTTAAACCTTAGAACCAGCACCCTAATTGCGTAACACCCGATCAATCACAATCTGTTCCATTTTGACAGTTCAACAACATTCATTGCGTTATTTACGTTGTTGAGCAGACAAATTTTTCGAACATGTGAAGCAATGGATTAGCAATCTGTTTCAAAATGATTCGGATTATGATTGATCGTGCGTTACGCAATTAGGATGCTGGTTATTCTATTTTTAACTGTATTCCGACTGGCATAAAGTCTTAAAATTTTCAATTTAGACTCGATTCATAAGTCAGTTTTGATGTTCGAAGGTAGGCAGGGACTGAAGTTAAAACTCGTTTAGCAGTGAGACAACAAGAGCCTGAAAATTGACTGTATTCAGCGAGCAAGCGTGGGTAGCTTCTTTCTTCTTTGTATGAGACGAGCCATGCTATTCTCTAAGGATACAGCCTTGCGGGCAGCGCTGCGACAGCGCTGCCCGCAAGGCTGTATCCTTAGAGAATAGCTCCCGAGACCGTTAGCTCAGGTAGCACGCGCGTTTTTTCCATTGAGATTTTATTTCGCGCACTGGATTTTGAATGCGCTGCTTAGCGCTGAAAGTTGAAAATCCAAGATTGTTTTTTTTGACGCGCTGGGATGCGCTCTGTTGAATTCTCAACGCTCGGCCCAACACCGAGAGTTGAACATCCAGTGCGCGATAAAATACCGCTGCGGTATTTTTAAGTCCGTGCGAACGTGGGCATGCCCTGCAGTGCGACAGCATTCAGTTATGAGTGAAACAACATTTACTCTCAAAAGCTAGATAACTAATTAATTAATTTCTGGTAAACATTTAACAAGTTTAAGATAAAGTGCTCTTTACTCTAGGTTTACCATTATTTGCTACGTATTCTAGTTGCCAAAGTAAACAAGACTTAGGGTTTTCCCTGGACTTGTAATTATTTGAAAAACATTTTAGATTGTTTTAGCGTTTCATGGAGATTTTGAGAAATCTTTCTATGTACCTACTTTGGACCTGAATATCATTGCCATAGGATCGAAAATTGTTTGCCTAGCAGATTTTGAAAGCTGAAGGCGATGGTTTGGGGACTAAACCGCATAACTCATAAAATTTTTGTATTATGAAAACTTCACTCATTTAAAGAACAGCCTATAGATATTCAAACTCATCTCTTGAGCAGGTGAATTTGCAAAGTAAAGGTTCTAACCTTGTTTAAAATTAAACACATACCTACATTACTTTTTTAATGTAAATTAACTGTAACAAAAAACTCACCGTTTTGGTACTTCGTCAGATAATAAAGAAGTAACAGCGTCAACAAGTACATTAGGTAGCAAAAAATAGGAGCCATCACTACACAGATCAACCCTACCATATCGTGTAACATTTTAATCAATTATAAACCACAAAACAGATGTTACACCAATCACAAGGAAAGGTAAAAATCACTGGCTGGCAAACTATAAGGATTTACGCTGGCACCATTTGATTGAAAAAAGAAGAAATAAAATTTAAAAATTTTCTCTTTTCTTAAAATAGGAGAAAAGTCGCAATCGGTTACGATTTCTAATATTTTATCGAGATTTATAACCATTTCATAATTTTGTTTTTTTTAATACATCGTTTGAAACTAATTTCGCGACCTCGGGATTCGCGAATATCTAAAAGACTGAAGATATGCGTATCTTTGTTTATTTTTGCAAAAGTACACAACTTATTAAAATGTTATTTTACACAAGATAGCCGTTGAAGGTTTAATATCTTGTCCTTATCATTTTCATGTTCATCAAGTTTAAGGTTATTTTACATAACTCATCATTAACGCGTTTGGTTTGAAGAGATTCGGATGCTTCCTGAAAGAATGGAAAACTTTTCAGGAAGCAGCTGATAAGGCCAGATGTTCTTGGGGTAAGTAGAGATTTAGAGATTGCCGTCAATGAAGATCACTCGAAACTCAACAGCCTATTATTTAAACAACTATTATATCTCTGTTATTATTCAAACAACCTATTATTCTTTTATTAAACGTCTGTAACAATAAGTTAACAACCTATATTCTAACAAACAAAGACATCATTCATACGATATTGAGTAAAAATACGCCATATTTTTATTTCATAATAAAAGCATTAGAATAATAGCCGCACAGGTCGATCGATCAGGTTAAGCTACGCTTGCCGCGGTTGGTCAGTGGATGGGTGACCATCTTTACATACCGAGACCCCATTACCCGTTAAGCTGTTGGTCGCGGCTGTCATTCGTGGATCTTTGACAGTCGTTAGGTACGGGTAGTCAGAAGCCCAAAAGTCTGACAACCAGTCTTACCAAGGGGTATCGTATTACCCAGTAACTGGGTTGTGGAGGTCAGATAGGCAGTCGCTCCATGTAAAATACTGGTATTCAGCTGCTGGTCGTTTGGAAAAGGCTAGGCAGATGATGAATAAAAGCATTAGAATGAAATTATACCTACCTACTTACCTTTATTAAATTACCTACTGTAGTGAAAATATGCAATCGATCGAAGGGCTTAAAGCATAATATACGTCACTGAATTGGTCATCCTACTCATCAAAACGGGTTATTCAAATCCTCAAAAACACGTGAATAAACACTTTTCTCATGAATTAAATTTCTTTGTTTAATATTTATTGGTCCTTCGAGCCTAAAAGTGTTTTTACTTCAAAAACTAAAACATTCCTTTTTACCTCTTAAGGTTATCAAAAAGCAAAGTGATGACACTATGGAAGAAGTTATATAAAAATATGTAAGTAAGTATTTATAGATGTAGTGGAGGCTGTACGATAGAATTAGTTTTATAACAATGTAGGTTATAAAATAACAATATCATCCTCAATGCTGTCTAGTAGGAAGTCATAGATTTCAGAAGATATCTAAGGTGAACCAAAATTGATGGTAGCTATATTCGGATAAAATAAAAAAAAAATATTAATAGCTTACTATTTTATTACAATAGCGTACCTCGTTTTTCAATTTCTAACTAACTGCAATGTCTGAAATTAACATTTTTTGTCAATCAGAGTCATGGAGTCGTCAGTTACTAATCTAATATTCTCGAATAAGAACAGCTTTTGTCTAAACATTTCCCGTAACAAACATCATGCAAGCTACGCACTGTTTCTAATCATAAAGCTGCCTCGTTGATCTCGTGGTCGCAAGCGTGACTTCTTGGTTCGATTCCCGGGTCGGGCAGTGTTATTGGGTTGTCTAATTAGAAATTTCTCGATAACAGCCCTGAATATGGAATTTGGTGGTGTGAAACCCCCGTGCCTCGGATAGCACATAAACCTGTTGGTCCTGCGCCTGATCTCTCCCCGGTGGTGTCTGATTGCAGTCCCATCGGACTATGAGAGTAAAGGAACAGAGAGTGCACCTGTGTTTGCGCACACGCTTATGCACCTTATTATCTCCTGCGCACTTGGCTAACCTCTATCAAGATTAGCCAGCGTAACCGAAACTCGATCGGGAGGATTATTTATATTAATCTGAGAGTTCAATCTCCAAGAGTTGAAGAGTCCACAAACAACGCAATAGACTTTGTCCATGCTTCTAACTTTAGTTTACCTTCACATTTCAGTTGCCATGCCATCATATGCTATAAAAATATGAGTAGGTACGATGCTAATCACTATATCATAAAAAACCTATGAATGCTACTCCGGAGCTCATAAAAAACGTAATGGATGCTCTGATTGGTACATAGGACCACTAATCTGCAAACTAATGGATTGAGATAATAGATTGTCAGAATTCCGCTATTGTTGTATTAGTGTATTTAAGACCTTGTTATATTGCAAGGCCTGGGCGGCGTCAGAATACATTATTTTGAGCTTTTTGATGAAGGCTCACTGTCGATTATAATTTTTGTCCCTTTGCAGGGCAAAGGCCTCTTCTTATACTGAGAAGGCAATCATTGATCACCACACTTGCTCAAGACGAGCGATTTCAGACTCATTTATTAACTACTGAGATTGATGAAATTATTGCTACCGGCTACCGACACAAAATGTAGTCTATGCCTCTGCAGGATGCCTTCTATCTTCTTGCCAAATTTTATAGAAATCCGTTCAGTGGTTTAGGTGTGAAAAGTTATATATTGGATTTCATAGGTTTTAATTTGTGTTTAAAAAAAAAACATTAGAATAAGAATAATTAGAGAAACTCTAATTCAACCCTAAGACAATGCTTGTTTTTCCACTATTTAAGAAGAGACTGTAACTGGACAGGCCCAGCCAATCCGTATGGTCCCTACTTTCCGACCATTTCAGGCACCAATCCACATGGTCTTCACATGATCTGACCAAGATTATGTCTGGAATTTAAAAGACTGTGATCTCTTGAGTTTGTCTCGGCCTTTCTTCTCAAAATATTCAGATAGGAAACGCTGACAGTCTAGTTTTAAAAATATGATTGACGTGTGAAAGTGTTTGTACAAACCTACTTACAGAAATGAAATCATTTATTATTCATCATTAAACATGCTTATTTATTAGAAGCTAATAATTTTACTGAAACTGTTCATATTAGAAACACTAGTACTTATTGCACAATCGGGTGGTAAACGGATCAATACTGGTAGATAAGTAAAACAAATACAGATTACCTTCTCATATAGATAGCAAAAAAATGTAGACAGAAATAAAAGCTTTTCATCATTTCGTACTAATAGCACAAACCAAAATCTGACGTTTTCTAGACGTTGCTTTACGTTTTCTAGTTCTCTGGTCCTTTGCTCCGAATCTCGAATAGAGACTAGAATGTTAAGATTTAGGTAGGTATTTTATATTGTTATTACTTCTTTTATTTGTGTTAAGCATAATTATTGTTTATCTCTGATTTAGTTTTTATTTTTGTAACCTATGCGTATTGTTTAACTTCGTATAAATTATTATTATTATATTTTCTGTTCAAAAAATTCTGTTATAGTCTGAAGTGATTTAAAATATACTTTATTTATTTTACACTATTTTATTAGTCTCCATAACTTTAAAACCGTATGTGTTCCCATTGATTATGCCCCGACCCTTGCTCGAGCCAGGCCACGCCGCTAAGCTTATAGCTCTAAATTAGTCCCTAATTAATCACGATTTGTTCCAGCCTGCCCCTTGCTGCCCTCCCCCAGCGATGCCCTAAGCCGAGGTCTCTAGCCCACAGAGGGTGGCCTTAGCGTGTAGTTGGTTAGATTATAACCCTGATTGGAGGCCTTAATTTATTAAGGCATCCAAAGGACAGTCCAGTTAAGCAGATACCTCCTAGGTTGATCTGTGAGATGCAATTCTAAAAAAAACCTCCTACTGATTCCTGACAATAACAATTTAATTCAAACTGGCTAGAAAATTTTAATTTCTCAAATCTAGGCTCAACTACCGTATGTAGTAGTGCAATTTGCATAATGCAACAGAGGAGTTTATGGCGGCGATAAGATTTCCCGTATCAATTCAGGACAACAGACTAACAAACGCTATTGTGTGAAAACGAACAAGCAATGAAGTAAACACGGCAGTAAATATTTTATTTATAATGGCCTAAAATACAATAATGTCTTCATAATATAATCGGAACAGGATATTTTTAAAAGAGTTAAGGGGATTTTTTGTAGGTTTTTTTAGGCTCGCCCCCTGTTTACTGGCAAAATGTGTGTGAACTGTAGGTAAAACTCTGCCTAATCTTTCCTGAATAACAAGCGTGATAATATTTTTATTAGCATTAGAAAAGCATAATACAATTAATTTGCAATTGTTGGTCCACATAATTATTTGGGATTAAAAGCTCCAAGGACCAAATTGTGTATGGCAATAATGTACAATTTCCCAGTAACTGAATTGTGGAGGGTAGGTAGTCGCTCCTTGTAAAATACTGATATTCAGCTGCATTCGGTTAGTCTGGAAACAGACCTCAACACAGTTGGGAAAAGGCTCGGCAAACGATGATGAATAATGTACTCCACGTTTGAGAGTATTACAATTACAATATATTTTGACACTGTAATGTTCAGCCATATTGGTTCTGTCAAACTCCTTTGTTCTCTCACTCACTCAGTCACCTATATTCCATTCGTTCTATTTCTTCAACACAACAATTAGTGCATATTGATTGAATATTTATAAAGCGTAAAAATAAATAAAAATACTTACATTTCCAAGTTATTTTTGTAGCAGGTATACAACAAGCATATCAGGATAATAAATGATATCGTTAACGGTAACGCGACCAGTTTAAACCAAACACTCCTAACCACGTTGGTTTGCGCTAGAGTATTGACATCAGTTGAATTCGTTTCCATTTTTTTAACAAAAAGTTATTTCAAAAACACTTTAAAAAAATATGTAAACTCAACTTTTTTTGGCAAATTATTAATTTGAAAAAGAGCCCTTTGCTCTGCACTGGGACAATACAGATTAATTATATTATTTTGCTTTCAATTTTATTTTTCAGGTTCCTAGAACCTGGTATTTTTTTTTAATCTCTGGGGTGTCAAGGTTAGATTTTAAGTCTGAGTAGATTATTATTAAATTAGATTGGAAAAAAAACTTATCTCCGTAATTTAGTATTTAGAATATATTTAGTTATTTTAGGTTACGTTAGTGCTAAACAAGCAAGGTAAAGTTATTACAGTTGCCATTACTTTCCGTAACAAATGGCTGTTATCTAGTCATTATCGGCGATTATCTGCGAGAGTTTGGTTTGAACTAGCCATCGTTGACGGATTCACTCGCTTTTCAGTGACATTGCAATTTTTTTAAACTAATGCAGTAATGTGTGTTGTAAATTTCTGGATGCCTGTGTAGTTTTTAAGCCTTCCCATACTATCTATCATTGCACCATTTGTTGTCGTTATCAATCTGAATTTGTGATTTCCATACAAATAGGTGTCAATTTATATTCCCAAAAGTCTGATAACCAGTTTTATCAAAGGCTGCGCATTTGAAAAGCGTGACACTATTCTTTTGCAATTATTGGTCCTTTTGCCCGCATATTTGGGATAAAAAGGACCAAATTATATATGTCAATAATGTATAATTACCCAGTAACTGGGTTGTAAAGGTTAACTAGGCATAGAAATATTTTACCTAAGACGTGTAAAATATTTTCATTTAGCTGCATCCGGTAAGACTGGAAGCCGATCCCAAACATTGTTAGGAATATGTTAAGCATACTGATTGAAGTATGGAAGATAAATACCTACATGTTGCGCCGACTGCAAATATGTAAATTGGAACATGGCCAGGAGAATGGGAATTAGTATAAGTATCAAATAACTTTATTCGAACAGTTTTTCATTGATGAATAGTTTTTATGCATATAGCCCAGTGTAGGTACTAAAATTGAGTTAAGATGAAAATTAAGTAAAAGAGTTAAATTTAAATTTTGTAAAGTGAAGAGTATGGCTTCTACATTTACTACACATTACGTTAATTTTATCAGCAAGCATAGTATGGGACCCCCTCAGCTAGATGGATCGATGACCTGGGACAGACTGAATGCGCAAGGCGGAGGACAGGGTGTTGTGGAGCAGCCTGGGAGAGGCCTATGTTCAGCAGTGGACTTCGATAGGCTGAGTTGATTGATTAATTTTAATTTTCATAAAGTCATAACTAAGAAAAGTTTTCCTACCTAATATAAAATAAGAAATCATTTTTAAATCATTTTTAAATACATAATCCATTTCGAATATGAAGTTCCTTGTCTCAAATTAATCCACGGACAGAAGGACCAGTGGAAAGTTCCTTGTAATTCGTAAGAAGAAATAAATTTAGTAATTATAGGAAATACAAACATGACAGTGTTTTTAATATGTTTATGAGACATTAGCTAATATGAAAACCATGTTACTAGTCGCTGTGATAATGTGGGAAAATAGTAGATATCTCTGTATCACCGTGAGCGGGTTTTGTTAAGTAATTAGGGGGTTTGCCCTTCTGATAATGAACGCCTGCTTATCTTTTTCCATCCTCCTAAAAAATCTCGTCCTAGGTATTATAACTTGCATATATTTGGTTCCTGTTTTGTTCATTCTACAGGGTGAAATTGAAAACATGCGACAAATCGAAATGGGAGATTGTACTCATCATTATGAACAACTTTTACTATGGGACCAAACCTGAAATCGCGAAAAAAAAAAACAGCTGTCCCCTACATTTATGTTCACATAACACGTCAAAATATAGGGAACAGCTGATTTTTTTTTTCGGGATTGCAGCTTTGGTCCCATAGTAAAAATTGTTCATAATGATCAGTACAATCTTCCATTTCGGTTTGTCGCATGTTTTCAATTTCACCCTGTTTATATTTATATTGAAGGTTGACTGGTAGAAAATGCCTATGGTATTAAATCAAATCAAATCAAATCAAAATATTTTTATTTCACATGTGCCTACAAGGGCACTTATGAAACGTCAGAAGCTAGGTGCACGGTTCCAATTGGTCGTTTCCTATGGAGAAGAACCGGCAAGAAACTCCACGGTTACTCTTTTAAAAATAATTGGCTTTTACAATGTTTTCTAATTACAGTAGGTATGGGAGAACAGCGTAGGCCTGTCAACAAGTCCACCTCTGTACATTTATGTGCTTGAAGTATTAAATATTGCCTTTGTTCATTAATGGACTTATTTTGTACATACATTATTAAAAAAAAAACATAATATAGGTACCATCATGTCGGCTAGCCAGAGACATTTCGCTAGTTATGTTTTAGTCCCATACATGTAATAGTGCGCGAACTTATTGCTATAGACCGGGCACCAACCCAGCGGGGTAATTGCGTAACACACCTATCAGTAGCAATGGGTTTCATTTTGACAGTTCAACAACATTCATTGCGTTATTTGCAATGTTGATCACATACATTTTTCGATCTTATGGAGCAATCGATTAGAAATATGCTTCAAAATCATTCAAATTGAGAGTAATAAAGTGTTGCGCAATTAAAGTGCAGACTCTGGGCTGCTAATGAGAAAAACTCTAAAACCCAATAACATTTTGCCAGACCGAACGATTCGAACCCAGGACCTCCTGCGCAGCAGTAGCGCTTGCGACCACTAGACCGACGAAACAAACATTACTTAAAAAAAAATACAAAATTAAATTTGTAAGATATGATTAGAATTAGGCACACGAACAGTGAAAACTGAAACACGAACATCTTCGTTCTACTTCGTAGATATAAATAAACCCGGTTATCGAAGAAAAACAAAAACAAGGTATAGATTTAAATAAATCCACTCAATATGCATTACACTCAGATACTACTTGTATCAAAAGGGCCGGTTTCGAGAGGGGCTTACTGAAATTACTGATAAATAACCAGCGTGACTCTGTCACATGATTCTACTTTACTTTTATCTTAAGAGAACATTATCTTCTTCTATGTATAGCGACAGAAGTCTGTTGGTCCTTCAGTACGCGTTATTTTTAGAACTTTGACTTAACCTATTAAACAAACAAAATAGGTACTTATCAGGTTATTACTGCTTTTTTTTTCTTAAATATTCGTTTATTTCCATTTTCTCTGGGGTAATTGCGTAACACACATACTATAGCAATGGATCTCAATGTCTTTCATTTTGATATCCATATAGCTTCCGTCATAGGTTTGAAAAATTCATCTGCTTAACAACTTAAATAACGCATTGAACGTGAATTGTCCAGGCTCAATTGTCAAAATGCGATCGATTGCCATTATAAGTGACTAGCTTCTGCCCGCGACTTCGTCCGCGTAAATTTTTTTTGTTTCCCCGATCCACCCCGTCGCAACGTGTCGCCGGCCTGCGCTATTACTTCGTTTTCGCGTGGCGAAAACTTCAGACTTTTTTTCTTTTTGCTCAACTCCTAAGGGTCCTAGCGTCAAGTTTAATAGAATATAGCCTTCCTCGAGAACTGGGCTATCAAACGCAAAAATATTTTTATATATGTGACCAATACTTCCAGAGATTTACAGCTTTCAAACCGTGTTTCAAACAAACAAACTCTTCAGCTTTATTATTAATATTATTTTAAAACTATGATATCTCCTAAGATATACATTGAAATCAAATGATGTCAGAGGCAATTTTGTTCAAAATTAAATACATGTGATGAATAACGTATTTATTTGGATAAGGATTAATACCATGTTTATAAAAACACCTTCGCAAATAATGCATTATTTTAGAACAAATTTGGTTAGCATAAAAGAGGTTATAGTGAGCTAACCTTAAAAGATAGTACATATGCTGTCGCGGACTTTTTTCTAAAGCTTTTAAAGGGGAACAATTCTGTCACATATGATTTTTGCGAAACTTTAACCGTTTACGCAGCGCACGCAGCGGAAGCTCTCAATAGGAAAAAAATCCCCCGATTTTGAAACATTCTTCATTGGTGCTCCGGTCCTATTGGTTTTAGCGTGATAATATATAGCCTATAGCCTTCCTCGATGACTGGGCTATCTAACACTGAAAGAGTTTTTCAAATCGGACCAGCTGGAAAACAAACGAAGAACTGAACAATCCGGCAAATCCAAGGAGCTATGAGTTATAAAATGTGCTTACGGCTTTCCCCTTCCTTACTAATGTCAACGTTACCTTGTATTACGAGGCAGTCAATTAATCAATCTGCCTGCCTTTTCCCAACTATGTTGGTGTCGGCTTACAGTCTAACCGTATGCAGCTGGATACCAGTATTTTACCTGGAGCGACTCCCTATCTGACCTTCACAACCCAGTTACTGGGTCACACGATACCCTTTGGCCAGACTGGCTGTCAGACTTTCGAGCTTCTACAAAATACAGATAACAGCTGAGACCAACGACTTAACGTGTTTTCCAAGGCACGGAGGGGTCTCGGTATGTCATGGATGGTCACCCCCATCCACGGACCAATCTCTACAAGCGTTGCTTAACCTTGAAGATCGCTCCGTGCGACTATTATTGTTTAGCCAGAGCCCCTTTAGCCCCACGACTAATCATTATATAAAAAAATATAAAATTAAAATTGTATTATAGATTAGAATTAGACACACGAACAGTAAAAACTGAAACACGAACATCTTCGTTCTACTTCTTAGATATAAATAGACCCGTTTATTGAAGAAAAACAAAAACAAGGTATAGATTTAAATAAATCCACTCAATATGCATTACACTCAGATACTACTTGTATCAAAAGAGCCGGTTTCTAGAGGGGCTTACTGAAATTACTGATAAATAACCAGCGTGACTCTGTCACATGATTCTTCTTTACTTTTATCTTAGAGATAATTATCTTCTTCTATACAGGGTTATTTGAAAAATATCAACAACCTCTTAAAAGGTCATTGTATTCATCATTATGAACAACTTTTACTATGGGACCAAACCAGAAATCGCGAAAAAAAAATCAATAGTTCCCTACTTTTTGACGTGTTATACGAACATAAATGTGAACAGCTGCTTTTTTTTCGCGATTTCTGGTTTCGTCCACTGAGAACGTAGCTGATGACAGCTGATGATGACGAGAGCCGTGTATACGCGACTGAGTTTACGCAATTCAGCGTCGCCAACCTATACCAATAAAAAAGTTTTCTCTTCAAAAACTGAGGACCATTTTAATAAAGCGAACAAACCCATGTTTAATGCTAATATGTTAAGGTCGCAGTATCTTTTGAAATGCCAGTCTCAAACCGCGGAACTCTAGCAAACGACCTTAATATTAGGTATATTTTATGTATTTATAGCTAGAATGTAAGTACCTTTCTCTACACAATGATACTCAAGTGCCTAGATAATGGCATAACTACAAATTGGATAAACAATGAGATGCTGATAAAGATCTTACGTCTAATGTCGTGATGGCTCAGTGTTTAAGGCCTCGCTCCTGAAGCACGACGAGGTTGTGGGTTCAAATCCGGGCAAGTACCAATGTGACTTTTTCAATTCATATGTATTTTCGGAGTTGATCTGTCTGTGCTGCTGGGGGGTTTGTTGCGCCACTTCTTTTTATCAAAAGCACTAGGAAGTGGTGGAGGTCGAGCGAATTGGGGGACTGTCTTATGTAATTTTGAGACCGGAATAAATCTTCAAAAGTACTGATTCTCAGCCTAATTTGAATAAATGACTTTTAATTTTGATTTATCTGTACTAATCTATACTAATATTATAAAGAGGAAAGATTTGTATGTATGTAACGAATTGGATCAAAAAGTACTGGACCGATTTTAAAAATTCTTTCAACATTTGAATGCTACATTATCACTAATTAATATAGGCTTTTTTTTCTTTTTTTTCCACCCGTGCGAAGCCGGGACGGGCCGCTATCTTGGATATTTCTGACATCGGAAGGAAATATATCGTGAAACCTGGACTTATTATAGTTAGTCTGAAATCGTCAACCCATCTTGAACAAGACGGTGATCAACGCTCGGTCCGTAATGTAACAGACCCGTTTGTTTTGCAAGGTATTGTATGAACAAGGACAAAAGTGAACGTAGGGTCTAACTAAATTCTAATATGAATAGTACTGAAGAGGTTTGGCTTGGGTGGCGTTGCCAACCAACCAAACCTTGAAATAGACAATGTTTCATAGAACAGAAAATTGGTTTTGACAGTCAGTTCAAATGGCTGACAGTCTTTAATTTCAGAAGTCAGTGTCTTTGGTGTTGTATTTTCGTTTTTGCCAGCGACTTCCGAAACAAAAGTCATTTTCACTTCATAGTTTTTTGGATAAATATTTTTTTATTTTTCATTTCTTCTTTTTCTTAGCGTGTCGATAGCAATCTAAATGGACTTGGCCCAGAATTCGGATATTTATCACTTACTAGCTGCGCCCCGCGGTTTCACCCACGTAAGTTTCGATCCCGTGGGAATATCGGGATAAAAAGTATCATATGTGTTAATCCTGGTTATAAACTATATGTGTGCCAAACTTCATCCAAATCCGTTCAGTAGTTTTTGCGTGAAAGAGTAACAAACATCCATCCAACCTCACAAACTTTCACATTTATAATATTAGTAGGAAGTAGGATTAGCTGTGGTACAGTCACCAAAAGAGATAAGTACCTATGCAGGGTCGTTGAATGTAGTTGAAGTTTACTAAGAAACCGATTAATGTTTTCGAATGAAATTTAATTTAACAAAATTTAATGTAATTAATAGAAAACAAATAGGTAGTTATTTGTTTTCTATTAATTACATTAAATTTTCTTCGAAAACATCAATCGCTTTCTTAGTAAACTTCAACTACATTCGACAACCCTGCATACCTATCTCCTTTGCTGACTGTACATATCCTATATTAATTCGTATACCATCAGTTACTATGTAAATAACAGTGCCAGTAAGTTACTATAAAATCATCAACATAATTATACAAAGTAGGAAAAATACGTTTATAAAGCTAACTCTAAATTACCCAAACAAAGTCGCAAGCTTTTTCTATTAAATAAAAAAAATGACAAAGACTACTAAAGTACATATAAACTACAAAATTATTTACACTAACACTGTAGGTACTGGTCTGTTCTGTCTCACTGTGGAAATTTAGAGTGAGCTGGCATTCCGCTTGACGTGAGGGATTCACACTGTTGACAGCTCACTTCACCTAAGTTTTCACGGTGGGATTTTTATACGTTTAACTGTTGGATATTTTTGAAAATTTGGTTACGTACCTACATCGAAAAGTTTGTTAAAGTATTAGGGTGCCAATGGCATAGCAATGATGTCCATTAAATTTAAGAGTTTAGAGACAAGTGATATTTAGTCACGAATTCTGAGAAATTTTCAAAAATACCTACATGAAATTTGGATTTTCTCGAATGCCATGAATTTTCGCCTACGCATTAATTGTTGCAAATGGATCACACTATCGCGTCCTGAAAGGAATACTTACATCAAATTACAAGTCTCCCTGTAGAATAGATCGGCTGTTCAAAATAGATCGGCTGTTCAAAATAGATCGGCTGTTCAAAATCTTGTTTTTCATTCCTCAAGGTAAAACTTATTGACATGGATCAAAGGACCAGTCCATCAAAGTATTATCTGAGAAATGTTGACATCTCAGCTGCACGTGACAGTTATAGGCATGCGCAGCTTTGGCTTGATCTCCACGTTGCCAAATTGCTTGCCTACGCGCACGTATTGAATCCCTTTTACTTTATAACACGTTGAATTAAATATTTTAATTTATCGCACCAATTCAATTTCATCCTGTTTTTACTATTTTCATAAACAACTATTTTTACTTGCCGCAAATAGTGCCAAGCCTCTTGAAGTTATTATTACCCAGCTGACAGATTTCAGATGATTTACATACACACCTACGATAACTACGTGATAACTACATGATAACTATTGATCGTGTGTCCCGTAACTTTCCGTGACATGCAGTTGACAAATGATAAGTACTGAAGTCTATTTACAATAGCGAGATCGATAAAGATAAAATACTCGATTTTTTATCGAAGCATTCTTTTGGTCCTTATGAGTGATCATGTCGAGTGGCTGTAGTGATAGAAGATGAGAATTAATGTTTGACAGACATCAAACTGAACAACTGTTTCCATGGGACCAACATCGTAATCGCGAAAAATATATCAACTATCTCATAGAAAACTTCAATAGATACCTACCTCCTCGAGTAAGGGGCGGCTGATTATTTTTTTACCCCTAAATTTGAGCACGCCTTTTTGATTCATGATCGTAAGCATCCTAATTCCTACTAATAATCCTACTTCCTACTATCCTATTCTACTATCCTACTAATATTATAAATGCGAAAGTTTCTGAGGATGGATGGATGGATGTTTGTTACTCTTTCACGCAAAAACTACTGAACACATTTTGATGAAACTTTACAGTAATATAATTTATACATCAGAATAACACATAGGATACTTTTTATTCCGATATTCCCACAGAAGCGGAACTTATGCGGGTGAAACCTCGAGTCGCTGCTAGTCTTAAATATAGTCCATTTGAATATATAAAAAATGTACCCCCTATTTACATGGGTTTAAACATAACTGACGAAATGTGGGTGTGCTATACGAACACCTCTTCTTAACTCTGCGGGGATGTTATATTTATACATTATACCAAAGCTCAAAAATGATTAATATTACATTGTCATATATTTATATGACTCATATATCTAAAATCATAAATAAATATGATAGTGTAGTATCATCCTATAATCAGTCGTCGATATTGACGCTATGATCATAACATTGATGTAAATACGTCTAACATTAAACTATCAATACTTAACAATCATAATTTTAATTACCCATAATGTTATAAATGTGAAGGTAACTATAAATTGTCAACATCCTTAATAAAACACTATCAAGCATAATCACCTTGGAGGCAGTTTGAGGTGATCATACTAATAAGGAACCCGCGGGGTAGTTACATAACATACTAGTAGGAATAGCTTTGAGGTGATCATACTAATAAGGAACCCGCGGGGTAATTACATAACATACTAGTAGGAATAGCTTTGAGGTGATCATACTAATAAGGAACCCGCGGGGTAGTTACATAACATACTAGTAGGAATAGCTTTGAGGTGATCATACTAATAAGGAACCCGCGGGGTAATTACATAACATACTAGTAGGAATAGCTTTGAGGTGATCATACTAATAAGGAACCCGCGGGGTAGTTACATAACATACTAGTAGGAATAGCTTTAATTTTGATAGTTCAACAACATTCATTGCATTGTTTTTGTGGGTGAGCTATACGCGAAGATCTTATGACACCCTGCGGGTTCAATATTACAATGCTTTCAGAATGTTGTTAAGGCTACATGTTTAGATATCGATACCCATCGCGTCTGAGTTTCGCTTGCTAATTTAATTTGACCCTGTATATTTTGTTTTTGCTTTAGTAAAAATTCACCTGAATATAATATTCGTCTTAAAGATTGTCTATCTACATAGAATAACCTCCTCCTTATGACCTTTACAATCATTAACAAAAATGAAGAAGACATCATTGAAGAATAAGTGAGCAGTGGTGACCCAGTGGTAACGCCCGCGACTTATGTGCTGTAGGTTCGAATCCAGTCAGGGACTTTACTTTCTGTAAATTATTTCATCACCACAGTTCTCAAAACAGTCAAAGGAAACGTCGTTAGGAAACCGACATGTAAAATTAGTGCTCTAGTGTCTTTAAACAGGAAGAAAACGGAGGCCCAACGACGCCTGACCGCTTTTCTTCATAAGATAATCATTTTATGTTAGAATAACACTAGATGCTTAAGTAGGCTCTTAAGTAGAGCCGAAGATAACAAACGCATAAATTATATTGTCGTACTCCAGATGTAGGTCAATGGCTGATAACAGAACAATAGTAGGAGATTAGCAAGTCTAGAAAATATTCAATAATAATATGAAGGATTTGTGCTTATCTTAATACCGTCCACCGATGGAGATCAGATGGCCATCGGCGGCCAAGCTGACCGATATGAAGATAAGAATTGATCACGAAAATTGAGATTTTTGGGTTAATGGGGCTTGTCTACAAGAAGTTTATGATTTCTTTGATGCATTATCAGCCTATAATGTTCCAAGACAAGGATACAAGCTTCCTCTCTGTGAAAGGGAGTGGGCTATAATCCACCACATGGGCACAATGCGGGTTGGTTGTCACATGTCTTCGAATTATTGGTTCTATAGGACATGCCGGCTTCCTTACGATGTTTTCTTTCACTATTTTCAGAGCAGTGGTAATGATAAAATTTACACAAAATAAAGCGACTGCCTGGATTCGAACCTACGACAATACCCTGGCCAACACTTTGCTTAACGCTGTTCACCAATTGAAAACCAGAAATATGAATTCTGTCGATAAAATTAATTTATGTTCAATTCGGAACATACGCGTATCGAATGGTTGTCAATAGCTATGCTGGATTCTATGTAGTTCTATGAAAACGCTTCCGTTGCAGCAATGTAGTCTAGTCTGTGGATGCCCTTTAAATTGTACCTTAACTCAAACGTTTAGATTCATGTTAGATTAAATAATTTAGTTGAGGAAGAGTCTGGTTTAGAGTGTAAGGGGATACCAAAGGAAAGGCCGTTCTAAGAATATCATTAATACGTTTAGTATGTTTTTATTTATATATTGGAAGGTGTGTTTTAGTAATATTACATGAGACGTGTGATCCTAAATAAGGATAAAAGACTACACACACAGTCACTATGAGAAAGTACGGATTTCAGTAAGTGGTAAGGGGTCCTTCGGTCCGCGTTGGGTTATTGGTTTGCAGTTTGATTGTGCATATATTTTGTTATTTGTATTAATTCCATTAAATACTGGATTAAATGTTTATCTACTTTACAGTACTTGCATTCCGTACTGTGAAATACCTATTATAATAATAATACTAGCCTATTAGTGTCTCTCTGTAAGGCATAGACCCCTTTCATTCAGAGAAAGCACGAGCATCAGACATTAACTGTAAATCAGGTTTCCTCACAAAGTTTTTTTAATTTTTTTCTATCAGAGCCCTCCTTAAGATCAGACCCCTCAATCTAAACCTAAGCGAACAGGTCCATGTGATCTCTAAGGTGTGTCGGGATAGAATATTGAAGATTTTGGCATAACTCGCATAACCAGTTCGGATATCAACGAGATATATTTAGACTTATTTCTATATTAAGTCTGGACGACTAAAGGACTTAGTGGCTGACATTGAAACTACATTATAAAGAACACGTTTGAATTGTTTTGAGAAAATTTTATAATAATGTATCATCATCATCATTTCAGCCGAAAGATGTCCACGGCTGGACATAGGCCTCCCCCAAGCACCTCCACTTCGACCGGTTCTATACATCGCGCACCAGCCCAAAAAAAGCCGGCGTTCCATCCTATACCTCATCTATTGCTTTCCATCAGACATGAGGTCAAGAGCAGGCACATTCAGCATAATTTAACCACAATTATTTTATAATATTATTATATCACGATAATAATATCAGTTTGTAGATTTCTATAAATATAACGTTTTATCTGGCCGTTGGTGGTAGTAACTAGGTAAGAAACGGTTCAAGTTTTACTTATCAGAAGACTGATAACATTGTTTGAAACTTTATCACTAAGAAAAGATTAAGCATGGTTTACGACGGTTTTTTTATTATTTTTAACTTCTACAATAGAATACGGGATGTACAAAGACCCATCACCATAGAACAGTTATCTACGCATTCTGTACATCAAAGCATTAAATTAAGTAACATTCAGCAAGAATAATTCCTTGGAAATCACTTTTATTTTTGGAGTGACAAATCGGCAATGCTCGCAATACATTGTGCTATTGTGCGCTTTTATAAATTCTAATGTGACGATATTACCGTAGACGTCCACGGCCACGTCACGGCATCTGCATCACAATAACACAGGAAAGTAAAATGTGTGGAAATATATGGAGACCCTTTGCAATTTCCGTCCACGATAACGATAAAACGTTCATGTATTTCCGTTTTATGGACGTGTGCGCACCATGGGTGCATGCGACGGACGGTACCTACAGGAGTTTTGGGGGGTACTTAAACTTAAGTTAATAACTTTGTTTCTTGAAATATGGTAAAAAAACGTTGTTTCTTGAAATATGGTAAAAAAACTTCAATATCTCCGTAACCCAGATATGGTTCAGTACGAAAAACTGGTCACAATGACGGGTATTACAATTGACCCTTGTTTGACGTTCAAAAGTGCCTTATATGTGCTTATTTGAAATAAATGTTTGACTTTGACCCTCGACTTCCTTAGGCGTGTGTGTGAATGCCTCGCAAAAACCTAGTATGTAAGGCCTACTACCCAATACTAACTAAAGTTAGTGATTACCTACCTATTAACCTGCGGCTGACCTGCGCCTGACCTGACTCAACTGAGCAAGAAGATAATAAATAATTACATTTCTTGGCAAATTCGATGATAAAGCGAGGTCGTTGAAATTGTAGCCTCAACCATAATGCATGCTTAATGCTTTGTAATATTGTATTAATTTATTTAGTTTGCATTTCATGGTTTAGTCATGCTAGGAGGATGAATGAAAGGCGATTAACAAAAGGTATTTACACGGCAGATGCGGGGGGGGGGGGGGGGGGAAATAACGAGAGTTGCCCGTCAAATGTAAGAACGTAAACGAACCAAAAGGAGTATGAAAGGATCGTAGCAGGTGATGTTCTGTATCTTCTGTCTACCCAATGAGAAGAAGGCGTGAGTGTTTATGTATGTGTTTGATTTGTATTTCATAATGAATGGTGTTTATAAATTAAATATTTTAAATACATTTTTTACGTTTCTTTATATTTTAATTTCGTAATCTGCTTTTGTTTTAAAGCCAATGTCACCTATATGATCTTCAATATGGTTCACTAACCTACCTATACCTATATAGAAAATACAATATTATGCTTACTTTCAATGTTTTAATATTTTGCAATATTTTATGTCGCAAAAGTTAAATATTACAACACGAGTGCATTACTTGATGACTTTTGATGAATTTTGGCAAAATTGAAAATGTTATTTTTCTCCTAGGTGTACGTATAATATAATCGTGCCAAAAGTGGTACCTTTGGAAGAACTGGTCCTTTGAGACTAAATAAAATAATTATTGCAGTAATTTTAAGTTTGGTAGATACCTAATTTGATATTAATTTGTACGATTTATATTCTGTTTACTTTATTCATTAGTAGTCAAATTACGGCAAAAGAAACATGATTGACTGCCTTGTTGGTCTTTTGTTTGGGTTCGGTTTTCAGGTCGGGCATAGTCCAAAGTCTGGATTGTGCTATTACATGAGACTTAAATATAATCTGGGTGGACTATAGGTACACCTCTGACTAACCTTTCGGGGATTACATGCGTGTGAAACATTATTCTTCTGGAAACGAAAGAAAATCGACTGGTACAGACGAACAAATAATGTCTAAAAAAGTAAAATTTTAATTTCTAATTTATAAAGAAATAGCTTTGAAAAACGTTTCGGACTCTAAACAAGTTTGCCAGACAGATTTATGATAAGGATGATGTTAGCACAAGTACCGATTGGAAAGAGAAAGGCTAAGATAAATGTTATTATAATATCGCAATGCATACATTAAATTAATTGACAGCAACGAGACACAGGACTTTCTCAAGAGGAAGCAAGGCTTGAAATAGTCTTCGTATGGTTTTGATTTAAGATGACGATCATACTCTACGAATGATTCTCAATACTTTCACTGCCACTTTGTAAAAGTTTGAAATTCATTGATCACTTTAAGACTCGCAATATTATGAATCCTTGGCCATTTTTTAAACACGCAGTAAAGATAAAAACGACATTAATGTGAGCAAATACAAAACGCAGTCTTATCTCGACAGATTGCACCGGAAAACGTTTCAACAGATGAGATCTACAGATCAGATTACTATACGAGTATTATTATGTTGGTAAATTGGTAAACATTTTCCAAATACCTCAATTATGCAATAAAAAAGACTCCATGATTGTTGATACTTAAATAGTCCTACCGTATTTCGATCATGACAGTCAATCTCAACGGAGACTAACCTTCGGCAAGGGAGATATTATAGAGCACATTAGTGTGTGTGCAGACACAGATACATTATCTCTTGACTTCCCTCACTCTCATAGTCACATGGAACGGCATGCAATCCGACACGAACGGAGAGAGATGAGGCGCCAGATCAATGGCTGAACGTACTTTCCGAGGTACAGGGTATCACACCGCCAACTTCCAAACTCCGGGCTAAGAAATTCCTATTGGAAAAACCTAATAACATTCTCCACGTTCAGCAGACGCGCTTGCAACCATGAAACCAACGGGACAGTTAAAGTATGTAAGGAATCGGTAAACGTAAGGGAGGAATAGTGGAGGTCACGCTAGGTGGAGCGACAATCTTTACAGAGTGACTGGTAGCAGCTGGATGAGGGTCGCCGAAAAACGAGATAAATGACATGCGATTGGAGAACCCTATAACCAGGAGTGCACTGCTGTAGGCTGATGTGAGGCAGATCCTGAGTATTAACCCCGCTGTCAAAGCTTTTCTGTGAAAGTTCATAGCGATACGAAAGAAAAAGAATCCTTTTAATAACGGAAAAGTACTGTACCAGCGGTTGGGAGGTAGTCATTCCTGAGATAGACACAGAATAGTATAAAGATTAGTGCTAGAAACTTCCTGTGTCCTCAATGCCGAATGTTTGGTGGGTCTTTCCGTTTTTAGCGTTGAGTAATTAGCTGAGTCTTGTGTAAATATTAACGTTCTCTTAATTCTAATCGGTTATGGTGACATTATTTTTATGAGTTTTTATAGCTGATATGTATAGAGTTTTATTGTAATTCACTTTTGTGTTTTTTTTTCCGCATTTGGATCAGTTATAAAGTACCTACGTCATTGTTACATTTACTTGACGTTATAGGTCACTTTAGACTTCGCTATCCCGGTTTTCTCTTCCTGTGTCAATATGACTTATACAAGAATAGCTCATGCGAGGGTAATAGCATTAACCATACAGTGACAGTGATTGATTTGATTACATAAGCGCCTACTTCAGTCCTAGCGTTGTTACCCTTGGACCATTGACTAGAATAGATACTTATATTTGCATTGGCTAGAAACGCGGTAACTTGACCATCAAGATGACGACTAATGGTGAAGTACGGAAGAAAAATACATGTTGCGCTGAAGATAAATTGGGATACCTAAGGACAAGAGACTAATGATGATGGTGATGAGATACTTACATTGATAAGAGCGTAGCTTTAAATCAAAGCGAAAAAGGGGTTGAAGTCACTGTGTCCCTCAGGTTGTAACATAAGCGACAAGTTTATCTAGCCGTAGACATTAGCCAAATCAACCATCCTAGTCATCATACGCCTGCAATCCCCGAAGGGCAGAGCTGTATCTATTAGTATTCCCACATTTCACCAGCTGTTATTTTTAAGTCCCATGTAATAGGAGACGAGCCTGTAGCTATAAACCGGGCACGGATCCAGGCTCCGGGCTGTTACTGAGAAATCATTTTCAATCTTCAAATCACAAACTACTAAAGTTCTCTCTTAGTTTCAACAAAATGCACGGTTGCGCAGTCATTACCACACGTTGAGCTCACTTATCTTACAATTTACGCAAGCCTTGTATGTACGATCTGCGGCAAATATTGTTTGAACGAACTCAACTATGTTTTGCTAGAATATGAAATACGTACTTTGTGCATTAGAACGAGAAGTAGTCGTGACGTGAAGGACCAATTTTTGTCGGAGTGTTGAGTGTCTCAGGACCAAAAAATAAACACAATAGAAGACTACACAAATTATTTTAAGTTAACGTCATAGAGTTTTTATATCAATGATGATGTCGAAGACAGCAGTAACGATCTAAATAGATGTTCGGAATACTGTTATGAATTATTCAATTATTCATTACCTACTACAAGTACCTATCTACTACTATGAATGAAATAAGAATATGAATGAGGTTTTGTAGAGCAGTACTATTTATAAAACCACTTATTCAAGCCTAGCCTTTTCCCAACTATGTTGGGATCGGCTTCCAATCTAACCGGATGCAGCTGAATACCAGTATTTTACATGGAGCTCCTGCCTATTTGACCTCCACAACCCAGTTACTGGTTAACACTATACTCCTTGGTAAGACTGCTTGTCAGACTTTTGGGCTTCTGACGACCCGTAACGATTGTCAAAGATCCATAAATGGCAGCCGGGACTAACGACTTGACATGCTTTCCGTGGCACTGAGGGGTTCTTGGTATATAAAGATGGTCACCCATCCACGGACCAACCCTTGCAAGCGTAGCTTAACCTGATCGATCGACCCGTGCGACTGATATTACTTAACACACAACCCCCTTGTTAACTATTATAGAAATCGTACTTGATTGGTCCTTCCGATTTTCATACTCATAGTTCATAAAGTACCAGAGGACCAAAGTTTATTTAAAGAAGCTATTCATTTAATTAAAGCAGTTACTGTCGACCAGACACAACTAAGTGTTTTTCATATTATTACCTTTGAATGGAATTTATTTATATTATGTAAATATTATAAAGTATAGTGGTAGCGAACTCGTTTTACGAGTTGTTAGGTCGTAGGTTCGAACTCAGACAGACGCTTTACTTTGTGTAAATTATTTCATCACCACTGCTCTCAAAACGGTGAAGGAAAACATCGTGAGAAAACCGGCATGTCATATACCAACCCGCACTGTGCCCGCATGGTGAATAACGGCTTCTCCCTGAAGTTGTAGCGTAAACCGAACTTTATAATGTAAGATTTAAAGTTTTTTTTCCATAAACTCATATTTGTTTATATTTTTGGCAAATAAATTGCAAATGCAGATTAGACAGGGGAGTAAAAAACCTGTAGACGTTTGCTTAGACTTACGTAATAGTCTTAAAGTGCAAGCTTCCTTGTTGATATAAAAAGGTCTTTTATGAAATTAAACATACGAGTATATACAGAGTTGATACGACCGAGGGGCATTAAATTACACTACGTATACTATACGTGTTTAGTATTAATTCGATAAGGTATAAAAATAAAAAGCGCCAAAAATGAGAATTTTTTTTTTCAAACAAACTAAATAGCTTACAAATCAGAGTAAAACGCAACCACCCTTTGTAAGTAAAGGAAAAACCCAAATTTCATAGAAACTTGGACCTGGCGACTGACCTTACAAAGTGGCAACGTCGCACGCGCGCCGGGGCGCGGCATGTGTTATTTCGTGTCGAAGCGGGCGGCCGGTGGTGGCGCGGGCGGCGGCTTAGGCCTCCGCTCGCGCTGGCTGTTATGTTAGATAGTTTTGAAGTACGCCGACAACAAAAACACTAAATTTTTAAATTCTCTATGTGTCCTCCATTCACATTAATGCACAAATTATACCGACGGAGAATATTGTTATTTAGTTTTGTAATTAAATCACTGTCCGTCGCTAAGCACTTTAATTTATGAAATGCTAAAATAATCCTGTTTTTTAGTTCAACAATTGTATTTACCTCGGAGGCATACACTTCACCCTTAATGTACCCCCACAAAAAGAAATCCATGGGAGTGAGGTCCGGAGATCGTGGTGGCCACCGAACAGGTCCGAATCGACCGATCCATTGCTGCTCAAACATTTCTGTGAGCCGCTCCCTGGAAGCCATCACAGAATGTGGAGGCGCACCGTCCAGCTGGTACCACAACTTGCGATGAACGGCTAAAGGTAGTTGGTCAGTGTACTCGGCCACAGGACCACTTAATAAATCTAAAAATTTCACCGCTGTAAGGGTGCCGTCAATAAAAACAGGGCCGATAATATTATTATTATGGATACCAGCCCACACATTGAGAGAAAATCTGTACTGGTGTTCAGATTCTCGAAACACGTGTGGATTTCCCAAACTCCAGTACCGGAGGTTTTGCCGATTCCAGATGCCGTTCCGAGTAAAAGTACACTCATCGGTCCATATTACATTTGTTAAGAAATGGCGGTCTTCGGATGTTTTATTTAATAGCCATTGGCAGTAACTGTTCCTGATCGGTAAGTCTCTCGATAACAAAGCTTGCACCTTCCGATATTTATAAGGTTTGCGTTTGTTACGTTTTAGAACCTTGTGGATGGTTCTATGGCAACATCTAAACTGCCGGGCGGCTCTGTGGAGACTCGTTGTCGGGTTGCGGGAAAAATGATCTAATATTCGTTCGTCCCATGCAGCGGGTATTTGCCGCGGTGGCACTCCCTCCTGTTGCGGCACTACACGTTTATTGTCCCGTAATCTTTGTACTGCCAACTGTATGGTGCGGGCGTTCCTAGGGCAATTGCGGCTGTCACCATACCTTTCTCTGTATGTTCGCAGAGCTAATGCTGCGTTTCCACGGCATTCACCGTAAATTAAAATCATGTCAGTGTATTCTGACGCCGTGTAAGTTAGACGAGGCATTGTTGAACACTTTAATTAGGTATACACACACACAACCAAAGTTTAATTACGTGTCCTATCACAATAAAAAACAGTAAATCACAAAAAAAACACTAACACTAAATAATTATAATAGCAAGTTACGTGTCTTGTCACAATAAAAAAAAAGAAAGAAGTGTCCTATTCACAATAACAAAACAAAATCACAATTGTCAGCGCACGAGTTCGACAAAACAATAGCGGCACAGGACTTCCGTGTTACGTAACGTACATACGTCCCGGAAGGATAGCGTTGGCGCACTGAAAAACCAAGTTTTTTAGTTTTTAGAGGCCCCCCTCGCAAGGACCAAAGATGCAATAGCAACACACTGACCTATTTCTATTTCTTTTACGCGCGTGATGTTTTGCTAATGGGATTGTCACTTTCTGTTGTAGGACGTATTTGCTTATGACTTGCGTAAGAGCGGCAACAACGTATCGTAGATTTATCGTTTTAAGGTGCATGACCTATGCCTATAGACATAATCAGCTGTTAGGAAAAATACATCATGTTCAAACGGGCCAAAAACTTAAAAAATCATTTGCGACTAAACTATTGTTTCAATTTAAATGATATTTGGTACAGAGCTTGAAAATGGTACCTAGTATAAGCAGTTTAAAGGAAAGCCTTTCTGTCGTATCAACTTTGTATAACGTCATGCTATCCACGAAGGCTTAAGTAGAGGTAGGTACCTATAGTACACCCAAATCTCGTCAGTTATCTTTAGTTCGTGGGGGTGTTTAAAGTTGTGTTCTAATAAAATTATAACATAAAATAGGTACCTGTTTTCGTAAAAAAAACGTCAGTAAAATTTGGAATTTCGACCTTCAAATGTATGGCATAACAAAAAAATGATTACAATGACGGGTAGTACAAGTGACTCTCGGCTTCGTTAATAGTGTCTTTTTACACCCATTATGTATATTTTTTACTAAGTAAGTACCTATTACAAATGTTAATAGTTGGAAGATGTTTCGGCTTAAAGGACCATTACTGAAACATAAGAACCAAATAACTTAACTTTAAAATGCATCGTTGCCTTATTATCATTTCTTGTTTAGTATTAATTTATTCACAACCATTAATAGATCCAATTTTCATGCCTTGCCCTCTATTTCCATGGAATTCAATGTCGCCTTCGTCGAACTATATACTTAGTACACTTTAGCATTATAACCTACATTATGTCACGATTGTAAGTAATTTTAGGGTAAAACAATATCTAGGTGACGGTTGCACGACCTGTGGGGTAATTCCGTAACACACTATAATCAGTAGCAATGGGTTTCATTTTGACAGCTCAACAAGATTCATTGCGTTATTTAAGTTGTTGATCAGACACATTTTTCGAACATAATATGCAGCAATGGATGGCAATATTCTTCAAAATGATTCAGATTGAGATTGATGGTGTGTTATCTGTTACGCGATTAGCTGCCTGTGAATAACATCCATGACACCACTGTTTTTAATTGGAATTGAATATTGGAATGGCAGCCATATTAGTTTTGAACATAACCTCAATTTTAGAGTTTTCTGAATTTATTATGAGCGTTTTGGAGGAAATGCATGTGGCTAAAATAGTGATGAATACAGATAAAGAGACCAAGGAAAAGATGGATGGATTGTGTGAGGAATGACATGAAAGAGAATGTAGTGAATGGAAGCGTGAAGGTTGACAGGGGAGAATGGAAGAAAAAAATGTTTTGCGCCGAGCCAAGCAACGTGGGACAAGGGCAGAGTAAAGAATAGAAAATTATCCTTTACAAACATCTATAGATAGTTCATAAAACAAAGACCAAAAAAATTTGTATTTTGAGCTCCTTCAAAAACAAACCATGTATAATGTAGCATTCAAATGGTGAAAGAATTTTTAAAATCGGTCCAGTACCTTTTGAGCCAATTCGTTACAAATATACATACAAATCTTTCCTCTTTATAATATTTATTTAATATTTATTATATTCTGAGTTAATCTAAAATGTGGAGTAGTGACCTCCCGCCAACTCACGCTTGCTTGAACCCATACAAATGTAGTAAGTACTGAGAGGTACCTACTTAGTATGAAGGCCTCAACTGTCAGCTCACGAGGGTACGGTAGGCCGCACGCCAGTGGAAAGCGTTTTTGTTTTTGTGGAATGACATCTCGTAGGCCTTATCGGCGGCTTAACCGGATTTTCCTATGAATACCCTAACAAATTAAGGTTATCATCATCATTTCTGCCGAAAAACGCCCCCCGCTGGACATAGGCCTCCCACAAGAACCGCCACCTTGACCAGTGCTGTGCTTCTTGCATCCAGCGGATTCTTGCAGGCTTCACGAGGACGTGAATCTATAAACTAAGGGACTACACGTGAAAGGCACCCCCTGTAGCCTGGGAATACGGCCCGAAGGCACTTAGGGCGTCGTTGGGCAAGGGCGGCGAGGGACAGGCTGGATCGTTTACAAAAGCATTATAAGCTGGCCTCTTAATCTGTTGAAACTCTGTACTACGCTAGGCCAGTTCAAAGTCAAAGTGTTAATACTCACTTGCGGCCTACTGTACCATAACAATAGATATGAGACTAGAATATTAAGTGACACTCTCGATTTTTTAAAGGCTTCTGTAGGCATAGCACGAGCGGGCCAAGTAAAAGTAACGTGAATTCCAACGATTTTTGATTAGGAAATACACGGGTCGCACATAATATTGATTTACCCCCAATAAAGACACAGTTACAGTAAAGTTGGATAGTTACACACTGATTTCTCTCTTTCAGTCGTCAGTAATTTGACTTTCGAAATAAGAAGACAAAGCGTTGTGTAACTACACAGACGCTGTACAATGTTTATTAGTTAGGGGGTTAGTATAAAGACTTAATTCACTTCTATGGGTGATACTAATTATGCTGCAAGTTCTGGAGTGGCGACCGAGTATCGTGAGACGTAGCGTTGGAAGGCTTCTCACAAGGTGGACCGATGATCTTGTGAAGGCCGCAGGAATCCTCTGGATGCGAGAAGCACAGAACCGGTTGAAGTGGCGGAGCTTAGGGGAGGCATTTATATCCATCTGTGAACGTCTTTCAGCTGAAATGATGATGATGCATTGTGCTAGTTATACGATAGCTGTGTTGCCGATTTAAAAATGGTTCGAATTTTCGATACGTTAACACCGCGGGCCCTCTGTTTACGTTGCCTTGATCACGTATCACTGTCAATCTAAGCTGTCATTTAAACGCATTGTTAGTGGATTTCTTACATCAGTCCGATCACAGTTATTTTACCTCTGACAGCAGCAACGTAAAAACAACCATATTGTAACGAGAATAAAGACCACGATGATTTTGATAGACTTGTTAGTGGCAGCAACCTAATAGCAACCTTGTTAGAATGACAATAAAGATCGCTGTGATTTGGACAGTGATGCAAAATTAGACGTATCAGATCAGTTTTAGTTATTAAGTACTAACATAGGCTAAATAATATTGATACTAACACAGTGGACCTTATTTGTCAATTTTTATTCGATTTTTATTTCGACAAAACTTTAATATAGAAAGCATTCTACATATATTAAGTGATGCACCACGTGAAACAAACATTTAATATGAAATATTATCACTATTTATGTTCTAGATAAAGTAACTTTTAGACATATCTATATTGTGGTGAGTTTCCCCTCGTTTTAAGTATGAATGGCTGTAATAGTAGGGAAAGAAACGATTGATGTACTGAATGAAAGATGACTTATGGTTAGAAATAAGTGAAAAAAAAACCTCAAATCGTTTTATTATTTCATTTTATCGTGTTTAGATAACGATCCCAACACGTCTGCAGAGTGTTGATAGCTAATTTAATTCGACCCTATACAGGGTGGAATTGAAGTCATGGGCATTATTTTAACCTAAGGCACTACTCACGATACTGATTGCATTAGGGCTATTAATACGCAAATCAAAAATATTATTAATGCAATTAAGGAAAACCTTAAAAATGTAGTAAGTCAAATTGCACAAGGCTTATTATTGCAAATAAACACTTAAAGTAATTAAAACAAAATACTTCGTTAACGCCAATAAATGTTGAAATATCAAAATCTTAAAGCGCAGTACAGCGCAAAGCGAAATGTAAACAAACATCATCTGCGCGCGCGCGGGTTTTTCCTTACAAGTAATAATAACAATGGGCTACAAGACATTCCGTCCGGCGGGATTCCCTGAACTCTCTCCGTCCCACTCCCTCACTCGCAAAAATACGAATATCACCCCCGCGCGGGGTATGCTTCCCGCCGCAACACGAACCCGGAACCAGTGTCATAACGACTGCGCAGGTGCATTGACGCGTAATTGATTTATTGATCCCGTGACGTAATCGCCGTACTCGCCGCTCGCGTCATACGGTGCTTGGATTGCAGTGTATTAAGTGTTAGTGTAGTAGTTGTGTGTGTGTTTGTGTACACGATGCCTCGACCGCGTAATGTGCAGGCTAGGTACACCAACCAACAATACCCACAAATGGTTGTAATTTACGATCGCACAAGAAATTTAGTATGAACTCGTGAAATGTTCCATCGCCGCAACCCAAACGACCCTATTCCTTCACGGGGTCTCATTCCACCAGAACCACTAAGAACCTGTTGGATTTTTCGTCTTTTCACGTGCCAGCGCTCGTGGAAGAGCACCCGTTTACCCGCTGTCACTTTATCGACAAATAAAGTTTTTTCAAAACAATCCACAAGCTAGGTACGTAAATGTTTTTTTTTTAATGTATGTTAGTTGACGTAGTTTTGACCGTCCTAAGCCGGCAAAGTACGAAGGGAAAGTTGGAATTTATTATGAATCAATTCATTGGCAACTTACGAATGTCACGTGAGTCGGGCGGGGTCAAAGAATTCACGCCCAATGACGCGTACGGCGTAGTGTACCTACGCATTTGCTATCGATCGAGGAGCGCAACTGTTTGATACTTTATACATTTTAAGGTTTTACTACATTTTAAGGTTTTCCATACTTGCATTAATAATATTTTTGATTTGCGTAATAGTAGCCCTAATGCAATTAGTATCATGAGTAGTGCCTTAGGTTAAAATAATGCCCATGACTTCAATTGCACCCTGTATATTTATGCACATCATTCTGTACACTTTCACAACTATAAGCTAACTAATATTTTTTAACATAAGTAATCAATTAGCTAGGTTGGCTCAAAGTGGCTCTTGAAAAGAATGCCTAAAGGAATATGGAGGAGGCTTTTGCTCAGCAGTGGGACAGTCTAGGCCACAGAAAGATTTTTTAAGCTATTAATAGCATAACTAATGTATGAGAATGTTGTCAACCTTGGGTACACCTACCTTAAAGGTACGATGCACTGCCCACGAGAGACCTACGCCAATGTATTAGGTACAGTCAAACCCGTCATGTGGTATACAGGCAGGCGGGTTTGTTAGGTATCTAACTTGCAAGTATAAACATATTATAAATTAAAGTCACTTTTCGTGTCTGTCTGTGAGACCGCGTTGTTCTTCTGAACTAAGCAAGTGGAAACGGCGCTAGTACTTTATAAACAATTAGCTACTCGCCCCTGCTGTGCACAGGCGCAATGGTGACACGCTAAATCATCGAAATTTTTGTGCTCAATCAAAATATACTAATGGGATATACTATAAATCCATTGTGTAGAGTAAAAGATGAGAAAAGCGACTTTATTTTAAAATTTGTGAGTTTGTATGTAAGGGGTAATCTTCTGAACAATATACTATGCAGGGTTATTGGTAAAAGATTAACAATCCCTCAGACTATGACTATGTTCTATGACTTTTAATGATTCATCAGACTTTCATACAAAAATAAAACTATTTCATATCAATCACCCGATTGAAATATTCGATTTTCTGTTACGAACTCTACGCGAAGCAAAAGAAAGTTCTAGTTAGGTAAACAAACTGCTGTCTCTAGTACAAAATTCAGCGGAGGGGAGCGGAGGTTAGATAGAACAACGAAATCTTAAAGTTTTGTTTTTGGTAAATTATGTTTTGTAAAAAGTCACAGAACAAAAGTCGTTGTTTATGATGTTAGTAATCCAGTCCTGCAAGGTTGTTAGTGTTTTACCAATAACCCTTATAGAGATATTCAGAGTGTTTTGAATAGTCATATTCAGAACATCTTTTCACTCTCTTATATATGCCATAAGGTTAACAAGTTATTAGGCAGACAATAAATATGAATATTGGCAGTGTAGAGGAAAGATGAAACCGTATCTCGGAACGGATGTCATTTGTAGATCTTTGACAGACGTTACGGGTAGTCGGAAGCTCAAAAGTCTGACAACCAGTCTTATCATGGGGTATCATTTTAAGGGTTGTGGAGGTCATAGCTGACCTCCACAACCTGTCGCTTCGTGTAAAAAATAGTAGGAGAAATGGTTAGGCAGACTGATTAGTGGATAGACAAATAGTTTTGCCTATATACGAAATAGCTGGTTTGACTGTACTTAGTATACTCTGTGGAGCTGCGCCACTCCTAGTACAAGTGTATTTAGCCTAATTGGAAGAGTTGGACAGACATCTATATTAGTTACCTATTATACTAATTGGTATTTTTTGTGGCTTACAGTTTACAGGCTTCACTGTGTGGAAGTCTTTAGATTTGTGAAGCCTTCAGGCGTATTAAAAAGCCGATGAAAAAAAGGAGGTTTTCAAATCAACACGTATTTTTTTTTCAAGCCTTATTTTGTGTTGCTATCAGTGTATAAGACTACTAGCTGCGCCCCGCGGTTTAACCCGCATAAGTTTCGATCCCGTGGGAATATCGAGATAAAAAGTATCCTATGTGTTAATCCTGGTTATAAAGTATCTATAGGCCAAATTTCATTCAAATCCGTTCAGTATTTTTTGCGTGAAAGAGTAACAAACATCCATCCATCCATCCTCACAAACTTTCGCGTTTATAATATTAGTAGGATAGTAGGATTTGATTAAAGGTAGAGGTGCCACAGTACCGCGCGGCGGTGAGGTTGTGTGTATTCTTTGTAATAACTTCTTGATGAAAACATCAGATCCATGCTGCCCTATTTAAAAATATTCCCCTAATTTCATTTCACCTGGCAAACTACATATTCAGTCTATAATGTTCCCACTGCTGGGACACAGGCCTCCTCTATGTGAGAGAGAGTGGGCCGTAATCTACCACGCGGGCCCAGTGTGGGTTGGTAGATATCACATGTCTTCGAATTCTTTGTTTCTAGGACATGCCGGTTTCCTCACGATATTTTCCTTCACCGTTTTGAGAGCAGTGGTGATGAAATAATGTACACAAAGCACAGCGCCTGTGTGGGTTCGAACCTACGACCTACAACTCGAAAGTCACGGCCGTTAGGTCCCACTGGGCCACCATTACTCCTAAAAAACAATCAAACTGACTCACTGAAAACATCACATTCCTTCTGGCGCAGTTGGGTAAAAAAATATAGGTACTTAACCCCAGCCAAGAAACTACAATTAACCATTAGCTGAACACAAGTTTATAAATTAATAGCTGTCAGTTGTAGAAAGTTCAGTCCCAAAAGGAAGGGAAATATTTAACAGATACTCTAAACTTTTGCGCTTCTAATGATGGACACTTTTTTACATTAATGAAGACTCTTTTTAACTTTCCGTCGCAGTAACTAAGCTAGCGTACCCCAACCAGGGTTAGGTAAGGTTGTAACTGTGACGATGACGCTACCTCCAAGTTGATCGCAGTTACTTGGCTATTTATTGGTTTTAGAACCCCGAAATAGGAATTATTTGAGGTTCACAAAAAGAGGCACTCTCATTATATTAGTGTTCAATAATATTTTTAGAAAAGCAAAATGGGAATTATTTGAGGTTAGATTGTATGCAATTAACCTTTAGCTGAACACAGATTTATAATTTAATAGTTGAATAATTGATAGTTCTATCTAAAAAGAAACACCAAAAACTGGATCCATTTTGTGTGAGAGAATTCGAATCTATTTCCGTCGCCGGTGATACTGGTGGGACCAGTTCAGACGTTTGTTGAATACATACGTAAGTACATAGCATAACACATCCTTTTACTATTATTTTGAAATTAAACACCAGCGGGGTAATTGAGTAACATGCACTAACATTAGGTAGCAATGCCTTTCATTTTGAGAACATTCATTGCGTTATTTACGCTGTCGAGCCAACAAATGTTTCGAACAATTGAAGCAAAGGATAAGGAATTTAAATTTCAAAAAACGCTATTGATGCGCTGGTTTCTGAATTGAGAATTTGAAGTTGAGACGTTGTTAAAATCTACTTTTGCAGTACTTAAAGCGAATCCCAATATAGCCCGCAAAATTCAAAATTCTATACCTACGTTTTTGCGAAGAAATTTTGGATTTCGAAAGCTTTCACGATAGAAAAGAAAATGCTATTGCATCATCTGCTCAGGCTTTTTCCAACTTTATTAAGGTAGGCTTCCCTTCTTACCAGATACAGGTAAATAACAGTATTTTACATGGAGCGACTATCTGACCTATAATAGTACATTATGATACATATCTGTGCTGATCATTATACCCGAGGCGGTATTAGTCGTGTGTCAAATTGTAGTTTAGTTAGTATGGAATTCCGTACGCAAAATACGCGCATTGACGTGGAGTTGCGGACACTAGTCCGTATCACCTATTAATATGGAATTAGAAAGTACTATTGGCATAGAGAAATTAGTTCAGTGAGAATCCGCAATAATAGAACGCCAGTCAGGGTCTTTTCCGTTTGGTTCCGGGAGGAACCACGGCCAATTTAAGGTAAAAACATTTAGTTCACTTTGGGACCAAGGACAATCCAGACTATTTAAAAATAAAGTGAAATGTGACCCGCGGATTCCTTTTGGCATGAAATCTCTTTGATGAGATTAAAAAAAGCGCACATCTCCGACTAGTAAATAGTTATCTGTGGCATTACCGTACTAGAGCGGTAACATAAGGTAAAAAGTACGCGTGTTTACACTGCATTATGGACCTATAAGCGGTTCATTAAGGGACACTTTATGAGCCAGTGTGTTGAAAAATGCTATTTATCGCCAAATATTAAAACACACGCCAGGAACACCCTAGCTCCTAGGACGTCTATTTCGGCGTAAGTTTGGGCCCTAGGGCCTAGAAAGATATATAGCGACCTTATTGATGATGTTCTTCAAAAAGGTCAGGTGCGTCGTACTCACAAGGATCGTAGCAGGTGGCGTCCTGTCCGTTCTACCTACCCACATTAGAAGAAGGCGGGTGTGTATGTATTAAAACTTTTGAACGTAAAAGAAGCAAAAGTACCTAATATGTAAGGATTATAGCAGGCTGCATTCTGTAGTGTTTGCCATGTGTGTATACAGTATGTATTTATGAAAACTTTTTCACGGGCAAAGATGCGTTCACAGCTACTATATAGGTATGTTTTTGTATTATGTACAAGTTAACCTTGTTAAAACATAGGTACTTATATATTAGTTTGTCTCAAGTCATTTGTGAAGACTTCCAATAGACATTGCAATGGGGTCAGGGCCTGACGAATCTTAGAATAATAATATATTGCTATTTTAAACTATGAAGAATATCGGTGAAGGTAAGTTCAGTATATTATTTTGAATATCTGAAACAATAATTATGAATATGGAAGATTTCAACTCTTTAATGTCATATCAGTCTATTCTGAAGTAGGTCCTTCTTCTAGACATGTGTAGTGAAGAGTTCATCATCTGCCTAGCCTTTTCCAAACTATTTTGTCTTCTAGTCTAACGTAAAATGGCCTCCACAACCCAGTTACTGAGTAACACGATACCCCTTGGTATGTAGTGTCAAAATTTTGGGCTTCTATCCATAAGGACTGTCAAAGATCTTCGAATGACAGCCGACAGTCTGGCATAAGATTTTACCGACTCCTAAAAGGCATAAGTAAGTTATGCACGATTTACTAATCCATCATCTTGTCATAACAACCTTACGAAATTGATAATTAATCATATTCATATTATTATTATATTTATTTGCATTCCATAATGTTGTAGAGGTGTTACAATGGCTTAAAAGTATTAAATATTATACTTAGGACACAAATTAACAATAAGTAATTTTTATTAAAAATATGTTATTAGCATTAAATAACTAAATATATTATTTTGCTTTATTGAGATCAGCCTGTTCTAAGTTGTGGTACCTACTTAATAATTATTAATCAAGACTGCACAAAATTATTTAAGTCTTTATTTTGTAGTTGATAGATTTATATCTACGAATTAATAAATAAGATAAATATACGTATTTTAATACAAAATGATACTAAACTGTTTAATCAGTCAATGTTCAGTCACCCCAAACCACAAGATTTCGTCCAGACGGTCATCGGCACAGATGGACTGACAGGCATACGTGATAATGTAGTGAATCATGTGGAAATTGTTATTGTCCAGTACCTAGTGATTTAGTTTGACAAGTTGACACATGTTTTTTGTACAAAGAATAATAATAATGTATTAGTCACACGAAAAATAGTTAATGAATAATAAAAATAGTAGATGACGGAGTGCGGATGAAAGGACCAATTTTTCGTTTTCGCAAAGACACAAATTTTGATTTTACTCATAAGTAAATTATTCATTCTCAGACCCAGAATTATATTGGACCACGATGATCTTGATCATAATTGGGGCTGCTTAAACAATCACACAAAGAAAGAAAGACAGGAAAGAAAGTAAAGAAAGAAAGAAAATTAAATACATTGATTTGACCCAGTTAAAGGCACGCTATATTCACAGAAAAAACTTAAAATTGTATTGTGTACCTCACGGCTGCGCTACGTGAGATTTACGCATTATTTTCCTGCCAGCCATCAAAGTTTCCATGGTTGAAAATATACTGCTTCGACCTCAAAATCAAATAAGTATTCACTTCACCATAGTTCCGCTCCTTCATTCAATGATCGCGGAGGAACATATACAGGAAAAAATATGAACCAGTGCGCAAATTGTACCTAACTTTTTTTGATTACCCACGAACAATTTTTATGCTAGGATGTCTAGAATCATAATTATGCTGAATTCATGGTTGCGCATTGGTTAATTAATTATTTTTCCTATATTTGATTATAATGTTCTATTCTATATCGTGCTAGGCAACAGATATATAAACATTGCCGAGGTGAAATGGAGCATTGCTATGTAATAAAACAATGATTGCTTATAAGCTCTCTCTATTATAACATGTATCCAGCACTATCTGACAATAACCTACTAGTGTTTAGAACTACTTCACTATTATAATATTATCGGATTTAATAGGTACACTATCATAAATATAATATTTGTTTTGCTACTACACTAACTTATGTATCAAGTATAATAACATACTTGTGTCGGGATCGCGGCTGAATAATAATAGCCACGGCTGGCTGATCACGGGTCGATCGAAGGCCCTTCGCGCTTCGGAAAGCACGTTGCTTTCCGAAGCGCGGAGGGTCCGTTGGTCCCGGCTGTCATTCGTAGACCTTTGACAGTTGTTACGGGTAGGTAGTCAGAATGCCGAAAGTCTGACAACCAATCTTACGGGGTATCTTGTTACCGAGTAACTGAGTATTGAGGATCAGATAAAATCCTCTGGACCGAATTGCTATAGCAATCAATCTCAGCGGAGACCAGCCTCCGGCGCGGGAGATATTATAGTGTACAAGTGTGGGCGCGGGAGATATTATACTGCACAAGTGTGGGCGCAGACACAGGCTGTGCACTCTCTCTGCCCTCACTCTCATTGTTCGATGGAATGGCAATCCAACACGACCGGAGAGAGATCCGGCGCAGGATCATTGGCTTAACGTGCTTTTCGAGGCACGGGAGTAGCACACCGCCAACTTCCAAACTCCAGGCTGCTACTAAGAAATTTCTAATGGAAAAAACCAATAACCTACACTTTGCCTGACTCGGAAATCGAACCCAGGACCCCACCATGCTCAGCAGTCGCACTTGTGACCACGACACGGACAGGGCAGACAGGTCAATGTGTAAAATACTGATTTAAACTGCTTTAGACTGGCAGCCGACCGGAACATACATACATAGTTGGGAAAAGGTTAGGCAGATTGATTTGTCTATACAAAATGTATAATACGGTTGCAAAGTTGTTCAAAACTGGTCTATCTCAAGAAACTAATAATACAGAATTGGAATAATTTACCTGTTACTACCAAACGTTTCTTGTTTTTTATCAAATAAATTCGTACCGCCATTCACATTCGTCTTTTCATTTTTAATTAGGTACAACTAGTTGACCCGACAGATGTTATCCTGTCCAAATTAAAAAAAAAAAAAAACATAGATAATAGGACATTCAGTTTTTCCTGAATTTGAAAATTTTCCGGGAAACTTTAAATTTTTCTTTGTATATAAACTTAATTCAGACAATTTCGAACATTTCACAACAAAAAAATGCCAAATCGCTGCAGCCGTTCTCAAGTGATACGCACCAACGAATAGCATTTTTATTTATGAAAATGATTATCGTCAATTAGAGCCACATGTTGAGGCTGCAGAGTTTAAAGCTAAAATTGAAGAGCGCGTACCTAAGGACCACATTTTTATCACCACCTATTTAGTTGATTGTTCAATTGTACAGAATATCATACCGGCTGCACTATATGTAAGTATTTTTATTTAGCAATGGACAGCAAAGCAACATTTTATGCCACGTTTAACAACATACTTCTACAAATCTGTCAGCTGAGCGGACGAGTTATTCAACATGACGCAATAACAATCGAGGCCTCGCCGAGCCACCGACCGTATTGACGGACCCTGTTCCGTTAATAACAAGGACGGCAGCTATACCATCACATTGTGAAGCTAAATTATACGGTTTGAGGGCTTGTCTAACTTAATTGAGAAGAAGAAAAAATACCGGAATCTTTTTATATGGCAAAATTTAGTCACAAATAAATATAAAAAGGTCGAGGGCGTAGTAGTCACGAACGGCAAATTAATTATTAGAACATGTAACCAATAATGAGGAGTTTGTAACAATTGTAGTATTTATCTATTAATATTGTAAAGAGGTAAAATTTGTTTGTTTGTAAGTTTGAATGTAGGGGTAATCTCCAAAAAAATATTTTTGCATTGGATAAACCAATTCTTTTGAAAGGCTTTTAGGCTATATTACATTCCGCTAAGACCCTAAGGAGCCGAGCAAAAAGAAAAAAAGGAAGAACGCTATGCGAAAACGAAGTACTAGTGCGGGCGGGCGATGTGACAGGGTGGGGTATCCCCCACAACAAATATCATACAGACGAAGTTGCGGGCAAAAGCTAGTAGAATAGAAGACTCTGGACTATGTACATCATAATTATAAATTACAGATATACGTAAATGTAGAAATTTTATATAGGGTGACACAATGTGCGGTCTTTTCGCTAACAGCGATCTTTTAAAGACAACCTTTATTATGGTACTCTATAGTTTATGCCTACCGTATTGGGAAAAGTAAGTAGGTACATTTAATTGTGTATACTGTGGCTTTATGGGTGGTAAGTACAGCTTTGAGACGTTTGGGGTTGAAACGCTTGGGTCATGGAGCCCGAGTGCGCGGGAAATTTCTTGGTGGCTGGTCGACACTTCGCGTGATCAGAGGGCTGGCTCGTTTTTGGCCAAAGAATCAGCATTGCCTTTCAACGTGGCAATGCTGTCAGGCTTTTGTGCACGTTTCTGGATGACAGCGATGCGGACGAACGAGTCTAAGTTGTCAATTTTGCATTATGAATTTTACGTTCGCCGGAATAAAGTTCAAAATACAGTACCTGGCTCGAAGGTTTAGGCTAGGTCTAAAGTTAGAACTCGTTTTGTAATAAAACGGTAAAGGTCATTTAATTTAATACCTGTTAGTTGTATTAAAAGTTACATCACGCTAGAAAGGTAAAAATTAATAATTTGTGTATTATTAGGTATATTAATACCTATAACAATTAACTAGTACGAGTAGTTATCGAATATCGATATCTAGGGGTCAAGAGGTTGATCAAAATAATTTTATTAGTGTAGACACTTTAGTAGTGTCTAGAAACGGGTTTTTCGAAAGAGCTGGTTGTATTGAATGCAGTCGATACGTACCTATAGCACTCAGGAATGTGGATAAAGCAAAAAGAGAGAGACGCCAGGCACTGGGGGTCAGTGACAACTCAGCCCGTGTCAACTCAACCCGAATCATATACCAGATATTTCACTCCCGATTACGGTGATTGGTACAGTCAGGCAGACAATCGATATTTTAAAATAAATCATTACGAATTTATTCATTTTTATTTAAAAAATAATATTTGGAAGCTTAAAAAATGTCACGTTGTATAAATAGTTGATTATGTTGAATTTTTTATCTTAAATTTTATAAATGACTATCAAAAGCAATTGTTAATCATTGTTTGTTAAGTGATTGTTCTAATATTGTGTCAGTTACGGTACTTTTTTATAAGTCTTAATAAAAATTACCTATTTTATTTTGTTTGACACTCAAATATTTGTCTAATTTGAAATCCTTATATGATAATAATTAAGTATTTAAATAAATAAAAGCGGTATTTATCGCGGAACACGTTCATAGCATTCAATATTCATTTATAAAATTAAATAAATAAATTCTATAAATAAATTTAAAAAATCATGAATATTTAATGGTCGATACTTTTCTTGCCGATGATACAAGGGCGTTTTGACGACGTAGTATCTGGTGCTATTATTCGGGTTGAGCCGTCACCGGCCGAGTTGTCACTGACCGGCACTGGGTAGGTGCAGGCTTAGTACAATATGATTGATCAAAACAAAACAGGGTTTTACCTATTAAATTAGCTAGCAAAACTCCGCAGACGTGATGGGTATTGATATGTAAACATGATCAAACAAAACAAAAAAATCACAACTCGTTTTTTTTGGGATCGTTGACCCAAAAAAACGTTTATTTTTTATTTTGTCGAGTTAAGATGTCGATACCCATTACATCTGCACAGTTTCTCTAGCTAATTTAATTTGAACCTGTATACAAGCTGTGCAAATGTTAGCCAGTAATAATTTATCTTACTGCAAAACTAAGTCGAAGTCTCTTCTCATGCAGAGAAGGCATGAGTTATTTGATCATAAGAACAAGAATATCTTACAAACTTCTCCTACATATTAATCTTCAAAAATGGCGCATTTGAAAGTAACCTAGTGTGATAAAGAAAAGACTCCGTTAACTCTTTATTTATTAAAAATATTGGAAATGTCAGTCTTCACATTTTGTTTCGCGTGAGAGAATGACAAGGATATTACCTTTAATGTAAGCAACCATTATGCAGCAAAATGTTTGCTCTTTGGTACAGTTAACCGCACATCACTGGTAACAATTTGACAGTGACTGACAGCTCTTTAATTTTAGCAGCAAGGGTGATTTTCGTAGTGCAAGTGTTGCCTACTACGCTACCATTAGGAAGATTTGCTTAAGATTGTTTACTTTTTTAAATTAGTTTACTTTTCTATGTTATCAACGGATTAAGGATTTTAAAAAATCCTCAATCCGTAGATAACATAGATTTAGGCCTGAGTTCACCAACATTCAAACCACCGGCTAAGTATTTAAACAGTTGGTTTATGTCAAATATACCCAGGACATTTTAAATATAGAACTTATTAAATATTTGATCAGTTGATTTAAATGTTGAACACAAGGCTTAGTACCTATTGAGGTTAGTTAACTGGGACGTAAACCAAAATGATTATTATTGTATAAAACGATTATCTTCGAATTGTATTCGATGTGAAGTATTATTTCATATCAAAACTTTTATTCTGCTTTCAAATAACAGTTAATTTTTTTAAAATAAATTATTCAAACATTTTTAAAACCTAAACTTGTAAAAAAAATAAAAACACGTTAATGGAATTAGTTTCTTGATATTTATGTAAAAGAAAAACTTTATTACAAAAATAAAAAACAACCGATTTCCAAAAAAAAAAATATACTAAAAAGTGAAAAATAACTTTAATTTCGGAATTTGGTGGTAAAAAACGAAAATTCTGAATTAAATTAAGTTATTTTTCACCATGTACAAAGCGAAAAATAACTTAATTTAATGTTTTTTTTGGAAGTAGTTTCTTTTTATTTTTGTAAGTAATAAAATTTTTATTTTTCACTTTGTACTGTGGTACCTACCCTACAAAAATTCGTATATCTTTAACTTGCTAAGTAAACAACAGTGACAGGAAGTTATTATAACATCATCAACAGACACTATGTGAAAAAAATACGTAGGTATTATTGAAGTTAAGTCAAAAACCACTCATCAGAACTTGACCAAATATTTAAGGGACCACTATAGATATAAGTATACCCTTTCAAAAAAAAAATTCTAATCGGTTTATAAATGATGGGGTCAGTTTATGAATCTGAGGTAAGTAACAAACATAAAAAGACCTTCCTCCTTTTATTGAAGTCGGTTAAAAATTTAAACTCACCAAAACTTTTGTAAAGCGTCCATGATATCCTTAAGACGATGATTAGAACTAGTATAAACATAGGCAGTAGACCTATCAGTCTTTTGTCAGCCACATATAAAGGAAACTCCTCCTCTTTAGGTTGCGCTTGCTGCTTCTCCATTTTAAAATAAAGTCTTCTTCACTTAAATTGATTCACACAAACACAAAAAGTTATTTTGTTAAAATTAACACACTTATTTTCCAAAAAAGTTCTGCTAAGTTTATTTTATTTATTCAATTTTAAAAATCGAACACATTTTCCACGAAAAATCTTAAAAAATTCCGCTCACTAATATCACTTTTAAAAAAAATCTACATCGAACCAAAGGTTTTTTTTTCCAAAAAAGTGTTATTTCTTTTTTTTTGTTATTTTAATAGAAAATACAACGTATAATGATATAACGATAGAATGTTGTTAGCGCGCACGTTTGCTTCGCGTCGTTCCTACAATAAACAGTACCACCGCCGAGCCGCGGCGTCTACTACACACACACTATCTACGTCCATTGATAAAACAGCCGTGACTTTGCCGCAAGAAACTGCATATTATTAAATAATAACAGACCTTATTGAATACCAGATTATTTTTGTATTATTTGCAATTATTATTATCTATTTGATCTAATAATTGGCATCATTATCGATTGGTGCAAGGAGAAAGATAATGTTTGTAGCTTCTAATGCTGTATTATTAGATGCTATTATTGTTATCTAGTGTTATTAATAACTGAATGATCTATAAGCTTATTATTTTAGTTGGTATCAATTATTGCATTGTTGGCACTACATTAGATAAGGTCTATGAAATTAGGTCAATGACTCACATCGTATATTAAAAAAGAAAATACATGTAAATGCGTGTTTCCTTAATAAATCAGTATTTACATGTATTTATATTTTTAGGAATAGTCACATTCAAAATATTTTCGTCACCTTAAGAGGGATGCAAGCAGGTAGCTAGCGCATCCCAGCAAAATTCAAATGTTCTTACGTTTTTGCAATTTGCAGGTCAGTGTCAATGTCAAGTTGTAAGCTGAACAAAATATTATGATTTGCGAGCGTAAAAAATATGTATTTACAAAATTATAATCATTTAAATCATTAATACAACCCTCTAAGTTTATATAATCCTGTTGATTGATATTTCATGAAATAATTCAATACCAGAAAAAAAACATAAGTAGGTACATTTTTTCATTTCAACGGCCCCAAAAATTAAATGACAATATCCATACCATTAACTATCAAAATGTCGAGTGGTTCCAGTTACTTACTTTCTTATAAACAATAGAATTGCTGCGAGCGATAAGATAAGAAACATGGAAACGGAATTTCGTGATTGGAAACGTTTCATTATCAACATCCAGAAGTGACGGTACTTAATTACATGGGTAATTAGCCATGTGACCGTCCGTTCTCGTCTTTCTCTGTGCCTCGGAAAGCACGTAACGCTGTTGGCCCTGCGCCTGATGCTCCTCGGTCGTGTTGGAATGCTGTTCCATCGAACTATGAGAGTGAGGGAAGAGGAGGTGCGCCTGTGTTTGCGCACACACTTGTGCACTATAATATCTCGCGCGTACTTGGCTAATCTCTGTTGAGACTGGCCGCCGTGTTCGAAATTCGGTTGGGAATGAACATAAGTCTCCCCATAAACATCGCCACAACGATCGCTAGGCTTCCCATAGCCATCAGTTTCCTGCGACCAAGTCCTCGATTCGCTTACGGCCGAGCTCAATTACCTATCTATCACTAGTTTTGGCATACTGGAGGTAAAAAAACCTATCTATCTCTGGTTTTAACGTCCCAATAATCTATATCAGTAGCAATCTGTATGTTTATACTGGAACTTATAATTTGTACTGGCTACCATCAGTAGCGATCTGTCTATTGGATTTGGCCGTTAATGGGGGCCTATCCGCTGCACCCTTCATCAAACGATACCTGCTCATTAGGGAAAAAGTTATATTTATACAGCTTTATTTTTGCGTTTCTACAGAACCGTAGAAGAGCGGTCTTGATATGAGACGGACAGGTAACGACCATCGCGTTGAACGGAGCCATCATGATGTGGTTTTCAACCAATTTGATTATTTGATTCCTGTACCTCTCCATTCTCCGCTCCTCTTGTCTCCACATCAGCAAAAACACACCTTAAGTTTGGTAGACAACCCAACGTGCATTGACTTATACCTACTGTTAAGATCCTAAAATAAATTGCACGTCTTCTAAGATGAACACTCTGTCATTTGAATATTTCTCTTCATTATTTATTTCGACAATCTCGTTGTATCGACCTTCATTCAAAACTACGGAAAGACGACTGTAATCATGTTTTCCGTGTAAATGACAGTAATTTAAATTGATTGTGTTTAGTACAAGAATGGTGAGAGAATAAACCGGTTGTCACTACGTCATTGTCTGGTCTTGCTATCCGGATTAGCTGTTAATTTTCTGAAAATAAACGACTTTCTTGGCATAGTTATAACGTTCCGTTCCCACTGCTGGGACACAGCCTCCTCTCTGTGAGAGGGAGTGGGCCGTGATCTACCACGCGGGCCCAGTGCGGGTTGATAGATGTCACATGTCTTCGAATTTTTGGTTCTAGGACATGCCGGTTTCCTCACGATGTTTTCCTTCAGCATTTTGAGAGCAGACTGGGTTCAAACCTACAACTTGTAAGTCGCGGTCATTACCACTGCTCACACTGGGCCACCACTGATCACTTTTTTGGCAATCGAAGGTAATTTCCAATTCATCTTGCTGCTAAAACTTAGATTCTTACATATCTAATGGACGGGAGTGATGCCCTAGCTAGACTGATCATGTTACATCGTAATCAAACCAGATTTCTTTATTAGGAAAGCCACATTTTCCTAACGGTTGGACCAAAGATTCTGCTAGCCACAAGTCTATAATTATCATGGTGACTGGTAATTAGTGACCGATACTTAAATCATGATTGTACACATCATAGTATAACTTTCCCAAAGAAACTAGTTTTTATAATTTACCCAGCGCATGAAGCAAATCATCCACCATAACAAGAATAATACACCATCAGCTGTAATTTAATTTAGTTCCTAATCCCCTTTTACAAACAACACTATTCCACTTTTACCATTCTTTTTCATTAATTTAAAAACTGTACAGACCGAGCGTGCGGCTCTACTGGGGTGATCGGGGTCATGCGTTTAATAAATAAAAAGTATCGTTTCTTTGAGAAAGTCGTTTGTTATGACGAGAACAATCATGTATTTAAGTATCCGTCACTAATTACCAGTCACCCTCTTTAATTTAGTTCAATGACATGAGGATCAGGTTTTCTTATATTTTCTCTCTCCACTTCCCCCAGTTATGCTACAACTATCTTTTAGGATCATCCTTATCATTAAGAATGTTGTTGTTGTTAAAACGTTATAAAATTACACTTGGACACAACAAAGACACTATCATTTATCTGGTGTCACATCAAGTAAATGAGGCTAGGAGGCTAGTTGAGTGGTGACGTCACGATAGACAATTATAGCAGAATCGGTGATTATTAAGTCATTTGCTCAAGGTTTGCAGTTCAATTCAGAGGTCAGGTTTATATCTGTGTGGGTAATATTTTTAGCTGATTTTTTTATAATATGTATGACCAGGGGTTACCCGCTATCACTTAGCGAAATGTGGGTGGGTAAACACTGTGCTATACATGGTTCAAATCAAATTAGCTAGCGAAACTCCGCAAACGTGATAGGATCTAAATACGATAAAAAAAAAATGTTTTTTGTGGTTAATAACTGTAGTTATTTGAAATATGAGTGTCAGTTTAAAAGTAACTTTTTTTTCTGTGTAAACTTCACGGACGTGATGGGTATCGATATCTAAACACGATAAAACAGAGTTTCTCAACTACTTACTTCAAGTAATTTCACTACCAGTGGTCATTGCCCCCGAAAAAAAAAATATCAAATACTTTTTTCTTTGTTTTATCGTCTTAAAATATGGATAACCATCTCGTCTGGAGAGTTTCGCTAGCTAATTAAATTTGACCCTATATAGCCACCTATGCATAACCCTTCGGGAATTACAGGCGTGGTGTTCTGTCATGTGACCAGAGCCACAGCAGTTGCGACGCCACCACAGAAAAAAGCTAAACTGTCTCAGGTGTCTGTAATTACACCAGCATTGATACTCTTCAAACAGGAACACAAGGGCACTACTTGATGAGATGCTATTCGACTCAATGAAGAACAGAATTCATTAATTAGCTTCTGCCCGCGTCTTCATTCGCGTGACATTTCTTGTTCCCCCGACCCACCCGTCACATCGCATCGTCTGCCCGCGCAATTACTTCGTCTTTTTTTTTTCTCGGCTCTTGTGTTCATATCATGATTTTAAATAGCGTTAATCAAGGATTGGATTGGACTGGTAGTTGCACAGATTAGCGCGTTCAAACAAACAAACTCTTTAGTATCTAGTATTGTTATTTAAATAGATTTATTTGCGAGTATCGTTAGCAAAAGTTGTCGTGAAAAGTTTTTAAGGATGAATGTGGAAGGTTAAGACCAAAGATACGATGGATGGGCTGTGTGAAAGTTGAGATGACGGGGACAACCGGTCGTTCAGTATTTTGCACCCATTCTAATTATGAGTTCAATATAAAGGGGACCGTTAGATTACTGGGCGCAAAGCTTGACTCCAGGTAGCTGCCGAAATATCCCTACTCCAAAATATCAATGACACTTTGGGTTAGGTACTCAGCAGTTGCGCTGGTGACAAATACACCTACAAAAGAATTAGTGGTATTCTAATAATAGACATAGGAAACCAAAAAAAAATTGTTTATTTGCACCTTCCAGTAAAAAAATTGTTTTATAATAATAATAGGCCTAAGGACGACAAAATCGAAAACCGACCTATTTTTTTTCGTCCTATGTTTTGCACACACATGCAACTTTACTTAAGTTGCAGCCAATACCTAAGCTAAGATAACTTTTAGTATATCTTGTAATTATAGGTATCAGCGTCCAAAATAGAAATTTAAAAATATCTATGGCGCCCACCCTCGTTATTATATAGCTGAAGATCAACAAGATATAAAATGTATTATTTGAAATACATAAATACTCATAGTACGCGGTAACCTAATCAATCTCTATGCGAGAGAATCTGACATCTGATTACAGACATACACGCTGGATTACAGACATACACGCTGGATTCTAGAATTTCTAGCGAGATTGGAGAGTTGCGATAGTGAGATTGTAAAGTAAGTAGGTATGAAAGTCATCGTGAGTCTGTGATTTAAGATAACAGTGGTTGTCGGCTTTCTAAGACACGTACATACTGTGATATATCGATACATAGTCTACACTTCTATAATATCTATAATATTTAATAACCCCACTACCGTATCTCGACCTTGACGTCGTGGTGGGGCTCGCGCGCTCCGAACTCTAGACTTACGAACAGGTCGTCAGGTAAGGAGCCAGACCAAGAGAGCACGGACCCTATCTCCCGGGAGAAGTTTTGTTCCTCATCTCTGGCTTGCCTTTATTGGCCGGCTGGAGTGAACAATGACGAGGAACAGAGCTCTCACCTCTTTCTTGGCCGGCTTCAGTGGAGATTCGCAAGAGGAAACGTGTTAGGAGGAAGGAAGTATTCCAGTAAGATGCTCCTGACCGCATTTTCGGGATTGTCCTGATAGCCGTGGAATACCTGTCCACTCCTCATAAGCATCTCAGGACATGTTGCCATTATTGAGTGTGCAAGTCACCCCATGCCATTTTATGTGTTGTTTATATAAAACATTGTTCAGGCAGGGGACATAGTACTTCCGTACTTATTCTAAAGTGCAAAATACATAGTATTTCTGCAGGACGATGAGTCGTCAAGGATCATTAAATAAATTCAGCGTGCATTAGCTCACGTCTGCAGTGACCTAGAGGTAGGATCGAATGTCTTACGAAACACCGGCTGAGTGCGTGGTGTTGAGTAACGTTTGTAGGTACCGTCGTGTTTGAGACCCAGACGATCTGCGCGATTCCTTCGACACGTTTTTAAGAGTTACGGTTAAAGACACAGAGTATATAAAACACAGCTAACTCGCTTTATAATAATAATAATCATTTTATTTCGGACAACTATAAGATCCATAGATTGTTAGTAGCAGTAATTGCACTTAAAATACTATTGTTAGTAATTTAAACTAAAGACGAAAGAATGCGAAGATCACAACAAACAACAACTAGACAGCCAGAAACTATGGAATAAGTCTTCGCACAAATTGATCTATTATGGCGGAGGAAGTATCTGTTGCTACAGCCTTTAGGATGCTATTGTGACTGCCTCCTATTCTGCTCAGGAGTGAGGCCGTTTTTTTGCGGATGATGGCGTGAAATCCATCGGTATGGTTTACCGTGAACATTTCTGAGACACTGCAAAAACGAGGCAGCCGCAACAGCATCCTAAAAACATTATTATTATATATTGGACAAAAAACATTATCTTTATCTTTGGTTTAAAGTAAGGGTTGCGGTGAGAATATGAACATTAGGTATTCGTATAACGTTAACGTTTGTGTAAATACTCACATGCGTAAAAAAATTAAAATGTATAAGGTTCACGAGTGTATGAAATGCTTACTACGCTTAGCAAAGTCAAGATGCGATCTATGAATCTTGTCCCAAGACTCGTGTGCGTTGTGGTAATTACCGTAAAGCTATGATTAACTAGTAAAGCGGTTCAACTGTCGACATGAAAATCTGTCATTTTCACCATTATTACGTGACCGTTTACCAGTTTCTTAGGAAACCAACGCTTAGGTTGCGCACAAGAGCGCTATGTTAAGTTGCATTTTCACTTATTGACATGAATGAACATTATTGTTATTTTATGGTCAGCAACGGCTCAAAGTGACACTTAAGAGCTCGGTCTCTGGAAAGTATTTACTCCTGGGCTTTGCGTAACACTGGATATGTCAATAGTACATCTTACATAGTCTAGTAATGTTGCTAGGTTGGTGCTGGCGAAATAGTTTCCGTTTCCTGACCGAAGCTACGTAGACTTGAAAGCAATGTTATGTATGTCCTTGCATAGCCATGACCGATTTCTTGACAATTCAAAGGTGCCTGTAAATAGTTTCATTGAAATAAATGCTTTGAGTTGAGTTGACTTAAAAGTCTATTATTGGTAGAGAGCTGTAAGTAGTTTTGAATTCTAAAGTTTTTGTTTGCATCTTTTCAGTTTTTTTTGGCTTAAATTTTTTATCTGATGGACTTCGGAACAATCGGAACACGATTTATTTCGAGCTCTTGTTGAGAAGAACCAAACAGTATTCCTCGCAACAAATTTAAGTAAGAGTTCCAACTTCACGGAATTTGCATGCTGCTTCAGAAAAAGTATCACTGAACACCGCTGACCGTCGCGAGCATGAACTCTAAACGCAAGAATATCACCAACTATCTTAAGAGTCAAGTAAGAATCAAGTGCCTAGGTACCTGATCCAGGGTAGTAACCAATAGGCCCACAAAGCTGGTGCGCAGTATTCCATGCATGGCCTTCAAGGGAGGACATGCGGTCATGAGATCTGCCGCACTAGATGATGGGGCCAGGCGGGCTGATACCAGTCGAGAGTGCGATGACTGTACGGGTATCCTCGGGCCCCCGACTCAAGGTAGTGCAAGGAACAGTGGTTTAGTATAGAGGAGTCCAACATTACCCTGCGTTCTCCCTAGACTGACGGTTTCTTTGAGGATTCCAACTCTTTTCCTTGAGATAAATCCCCATGCCAAGACTGGTTGTCAGACTTTCAGACTACTGATAATAACGACTGTCAAATCTGATAATAACGACTGTCGACTCCATCGTGCCTCCGCACGATGGAGTCTCTGTACCTATGTAATGAATGATCACCAGTCCAAGGACCGACCTCGGCAAGCGTTGCTTAACCTTGAAGGTCTTACTTTGCTACGAGCCTCTCGTCTGCACACAACGTCAAACAAATTGAAGGGTGATTATGATGCGTGGCACTTTATTTGTCAAACATCGGCAGTCAAGTGTATCGTGTCACAGAACCAGCTGGTAACGTGACCAGCATTGATGCGTCTTGTGACTCATCGCGTGACGCGCAAAGTGAATTAGATTGAACCCCATTGTAGTAATCAAATTCATTACGTCGGCACTTTTGTAACAATACCCGGAATATTTTTTATACGTTGGTACTTAGTAAAATTGTGGTGGTTCGGCGGTTATTGACCTACTTCTTGTGATGGTTTAAAACTTAACACATATTCTTGAATGTCTATAATTCCTATTGTACTATAACCATTGAGTTTCTTCTTGTTTGTTTATACATATATGTGTACATAAACTGTTAAATTAAAATACATACATTTCGCCACAATGACTGATTCCTATTGAAGATTTTTAAAAACGGGAAATCGCCGGAAATGCACCACAAGACGAGTAGTATCCGTGGATTCCCAGGTTTGTGGGTTTATTATTAGGCAGGCTTATGTACCAATTTATGCGAATAATAATTTAAACGCAAAATTACCTTGTGAATAGATATTGCAAGTAATTATATTAGTTGCTAAAGGTTCTCCTAGCTAAATGAATAATGATTTTGAACAAAACGTTGAATGAGGATCAGTACACTAATTGCGTAACACACTATTACTCTCAATTTGAATCATTTTGAAGCATATTTCTAATCCATTGCTCCATATGTTCGAAAAATATGTCTGCTCAACAACGAAAATAACGCAATGTAAGTTGTTGAACTGTCAAAATGAAACCCATTGCTACTAATAGTGTGTTACGCAACTAACCCGCTGAACGATATTATTATTTATTTTTTATCATGTTTTGTAAACAAAACTTGCGCGAGTATCACTTACAGCGCCATCTAGCACAAATTGTGAACATAATAGAGATTCTGCTACTAATCACTAGATGTCAGTAGAAGCAGTCAGTTATAAGTAAGCTACTCGTCACTAGATGGCGCTGTCCTAAACTTTGATTATAATGCTGTATGATTTCCGAATATACCTCAAATCATTATTATTTCAAAAACTTTTCTCCGCGTCCTAATGATTGTCGGAAGTCTGAAGTATATAGGGAGATCAAGGTAATCCGCTAAATTCAAATTTCTTCACATTTTTTTCCAATAGCAACGCTGTTTACCTTCCTTTGTCGATTAAAATTCACAACACGACAAAATGTAAAGCAGCAAGCTCTCGAAATTATGTTTCAGGGAAACCGTCATATATTTTCACGAAATAGTCTTTTTTGCCTCAAAAATTTAGATATAATTTCGAGAGCTATCCCCATAAGTAGGTTCAGGGTTAGTGTGCCTTCCACCTACCACTTTTTCAGAAATTGATAGGCAACGTTCGTGTAACCTGGCTCATTTACTTATTATGATATTCCTGCACAATCATGATAATTATACTATTTATTAGGTGTCTTGTTTACGTCGAAAATAATATCGTAATCTTATAAAGTTTCCAATAAATGAGTATATACTGTACCTACCGATCAGTAATCAGTTAATGTGAATTCTTTCTTTCTAAGAAAACATTAACATAAAGCTAAAGAAAACAGAGATAACTACAAAGGATATCACATGCACCAGACGTTCTTAAAATGCCCTCGAATTCGAAGAATAAGGACTCGTTAGCTTTTTGATTCGCTTTTCATAAGTGTAAAAAGACACTTAACGAAGCCAAGAGTCACTTGTAGTACTCTCCGGCATTGTAATTTTTTTTTTTTGTACTGGACCATACCAGCTGGGAACCTTCTGGTGACGGAGAAATTGAAAGGCAAAATTCCAACTTTTACTGTAAATACCCCCACGACCCCTGTACCGTTACATGCACCCATAAGCACAATGTTTTGGGTGCGTTACATTACGCACTACTTAGGTACCGCAATTTGCGGTACCATTTATTTTTGGTGTGATTTGCTGTTTGCGAATTATTTTTCCTCAATATAACTTAGTTTGATGTACAGAATGCGTAGATGACGGCTATGTGATGGGTCTTTTTACACCCTGCAGATGAACAGTAACTTCTTTAACGTGGTCCATTCCTGGATAAAAGCCACTGCCAAGTTGCGCCACAACATTCGATTCTTCGCCTTCCGCATTCAGTCTGTTCCGGCTGCTTTTTCAAGGTTGTCGTTCCATCTAGTTGGGGGTGTCCCACGCTACTTTTACCGATACACGGTCTCCTCTTAAAGATTATCGGTCTGTCAACACACATGGCTGTTCCACGGCCGCATCCGTTTGTATACTGTGCAAAACTAATAAGAAAGAAAGGCTCCTATAGCTGCCTGTCAAAACGATGAGCGGCATATCCTTAGTCCTTCAGGAATCGTAATAATACCAGTCCGAGATAAGCACACATAACATCATGATTGTATTCTGAAGGGTTAAGCAGAGGTGTGTTATACTTATCTCGAATAGCAGCAAAACCCCAAGTGCCATTTACAACCGGTGCTGTAAAAGTGTGTAAGTTAATCTCAGTCGGTCATCACTGATCATATTATTCCGGTTTAGCTCAATGATAATAGTGATAAGATTGTCTAATGTTTTTGTACAAATATCACCATCAGCAAAGCGTGTGTGGTTTAAATAATAGTTGCCGTACCCTTCGTTCATTAATTTTCTTTTTCCATTCTCCCTGTCAACCGACTAGCTATCATTCTCTGTCAATCATTGCAAATAACTCATGGGTATAACCGAAGTTACCGACATAGCTTGCAGAGTAAGCAAGCCGAAGTGGTAAGGGGCTGGCCATGTTTGACCGATAGCCGATGGAGCAGATCGTAGAGCTTCGTAGAAATCTACTATTAAACTACTGGTACTTAATTTTATTTACATACTGCTTACGTATTTAGTTGATTTCTGATCTTCCTTTTCCTTTTCGAAGCATGAAGATTCGCGAGTATCGATAAAGCAATATAATAGTTATTATAAACTTCGCAGTCATCAAAATATAATTTTTGTCACCTCTTGAAACTTGTTCATATTTGAACTTATTCAATTGGAAGTGGATGAAAACCCAGTTTTATTTCGAAGAATTGCTCGTATTAGATATAATAGTTCTGATGTTTACAGTTTGACCTACTAAAATACTAGTAAACTGTGCTAAGTATTTAAATAGCTTACCCCTTTGATAAAGAACCGGATCGATTAGACTATTGTCATGGCATAATGACTATGAATTTAATTTGTATGGAATGATAATTATATTTTGTAAGTAAGTAATTTGTATGGAATCATAAATTTTAATTTGACGAGTACGATGACAATTTTGATTGGACGTGACATGCCGAAAATCGATAGAGATACGACTAATAAATTGTTCATCCCTATTAATCCTTTAACGGCTATAGCCGATCTGCATGAGCACACAATTAATATTACATCATAGATTAACGTATAGGAAACTTTTTGGTCAGTAGGTACATTTTGTAATTCATCGAGAAGTATCCTACTCAATGAATGAAGTAATTCTTTATTTATTTATTTAATACTTCAAGCACATAAATGTACAGAGGTGGACTTAATGCCATAGGCATTTTCTACCAGTCAACCTCTGGGTGGTGCTTTATGAAGGAGAGCCGTTCAAAGAACGATATAGAATGGGGAACTAGCCAACTAACTATTTTCGGACTGACCAACTTCCTGACAATTCAAAAGTGCCAGTAAATGATTTTTAAAATTTAAAAAAATATTCCACGAATAAAGTTATCAGATGATTGAAAAATCAGCCCTTAGTCTAACAAAGCTCGTGATTTAAGATAACGTTTTTTTGAAGCGACGCGGAGAACTACACTTGTATCAAGTTTCCACAGAATCGGTTTAAGTACTTAAACTCATACACATGAGCGACACGCCTCGACGAGCGTCGACGGCTGCCGACAACGCGTGTCGGCGGCAGCTTTTTGCGCGTTGGTGGCTGTCGTCGACAACATGCCGCTCGTGTATTTGGACACCGTACTCAAAATATCCACGAGCGACACGCTGTTGACGACTGCCGCCGACGCGTTGACGGCTGCAGTTGCCTCTGTCGTAGACGCGTGTCGCTCGTGTGTATACAGCTATGCACACTAAAAGTGAGTACGGGAAAATCAATAATCTTTCGACTTGAGAACGTCCTTTTTTCGTCGGTTATAATTTTTTATTACAAAAAAAAACAACCGACTTCCAAGAAAACAGCAGTGATAAATAACTTTAATTTCAGAAGTCGGTGTCGTTGGTTCCGCATTTTCGTTTTTTTGACACCGACTTCCGAAATTAAACTTATTTTTCACTTTGTTCTGTTTTTGGAAGTCGGTTGTTTTCATTTGTAAAAAAGTTTTTATTTTTCACTTTTTAGTTGTACATACCCCACACAAATTCAATTAACACTAGTGTATTGAAGAATTGAAGACACCGACTAGAAGAATCATCGAAATTCGCATAGAAATGCCTGAGATGCAATACATTTATGCATATAACTTCGTACATAAGAATAATTACTTGATGCATTATATTCTAAAACCTTCCTGTAAGTATGTAGATCACATTAATTGAAAAAATATCAAAATTAGTTCATTAGTTTTTGACAAAATCGCGGACATACAAACATGCACACATCCATACATACACATCGAATAAAGAACCTCCTTTTTTGAACTCGGTTAAAAATCGCGACTAACAATCATGACACAAATTACATTGCTTGTTTCGTATACACACAAAAATCACTCACCAAACATCCGATAGCAATGTAGACCCACACAAGTCAAAAAGTAGAAAATGATCAGCACAAGGAAAGGTAGAAACAGCACGGTGTACTCCATGTCTTCAACAACGGCTCGCGTCGTGCCAACTAACGTTTTGGAGGTATTATCAACGGAAGATAATGTATCAGTTCAAATTGATAAAGTAATTAGCCAGATATCGTAGTGACGATGGGGAAAGGATTTGGGAAGCTCCTAACTCATGGTGTCATGCATGACATCCTCAATGAAACGAATGTACCTACCTCGTTGGTTTAGTGGTCGCAAGCGCTACTGCTGTGCATGAGGTCTTTGGTTCGGTTCCTAGGTCGAGCAAAGTGTTATTGGGTTTATCCATCAGGAATTTCTCAGTAGCAGCTCGGAGTCTGAATATGTCACCGGTTGATGGCAATAGGCTCGCCCCTAATAATGGACTCAACCATAACTAGCGAAATGTGGCCCTTCGGGGATTACCTGTGAACCCTGTAGCCGGCCAGTCACGCCTGTGGGATGATACGTGATGTTGTGTTATTTCATCATCATCTGCCTAGCCTTTTCCCAACTATGTTGAGGTCAGCTTCCAGACTAACCAGATGCAGCTGAATACCGGTGTTTTACATGGAGCGACTGCCTATCTGACCTCCACAACCCAGTTTCTGGGTAATTACGATACCCCTTGGTAACACTGGTTGTCAGACTTTCGGGCTTCTGACTACCCGTAACGATTGTCAAAGATCCACGAATGACAGCCGAGACCAACGGCTTAACGTGCTTGAGCTAACGTGTTGTGTTACTTGTTATTGATAATTGACCGCGAGGGGTCATTGACTGCATTATTATTATAATGATTACAACTCAATATCTTACCTTCAAGCATAATCTTTATAGTCCTGATGACGTTCAAGAAACAGAGAGTACCTACCTATACACACTCGAAAATATTGTAATCAGCAAAATAACGTCAATGTTGCGATTCTAAGGGTGGAGAACCAATCAAACAAGAAAACCTCAAACGGCGCAAACATTTTATCTAAAATCTATCGACCTATATCTTTTGTGATATAGAGATAGTACTAACACAGCTGAATAAGACATACATAACCTATAAATTCACAGTATTCAAATATTAGTACCGGTGCAGCAAACCCTTTGCGTGTCATTCATGCTGCATGCATAGACATTGAGCAAAATTCCTCTAAAGAAGGACTTACTGAAGACTCTGAAGACATACCGCCCAATCACCACGTCACATATCTGCAGGTATATGAACACTAACAAAAGTACAGTCGCCAGGAAACTCACGAACACTATCTCTTTGACAGTCAAAAACATATTAGATCGAAAGACACTTTCTGTCACAATTTTTTTTAGATCGAAGAGCACTTTTGTCACTGTTTTCAAATTAAGAATCTAATTCGATCGTGTGTTGTTTCGCGTTCGTTCGTTGTCAACTGACGCTGATCTTGTATCTTCAAGAGATAGTGATGGTGACACAGTGTCATTGATCGATGACACTGTGTTGGTTGTCAAATATTTTTGTATGTTAAAGTTCGCTAAGTGTATGTTTGCTGGAAAATAGGAAAATTTAATTGTGTTGTTATTTATTTCGAGATCAAATACTGGATGGTTTTGACATGATTGCAAGCGATGGAATCACTACGTTCTATTTATTTAATGGACTTAAGTACAGTGTGCTTACAAAAAATATGTTACGATGGCACATTTATTATGCGCTTTTGTCTGAAATTATTAGGTACTATTATAAAGACCATAAGGCCTTATTGTACCAAGTTTAAATGCAAATAAATAAAATAATATTCTATTGTATTCTAATAGACTGACCCTCGAAAACTATGAAACGAAGAATACTATTAAAGTTATTTGAAAAACCATTTAAGGGTAACATGGACAAAGAGGACATACATGTTGCTTTGAAAGTGTTATTTTATAATAGAAAAAAAAATGTGTTCTGTGTCAAAATATATTGATGTTGAAAAACAATTTACACAGCTGACTGACTCCTCCTAATCTTTCTCTGACAGCTTCACTTGAAACTAAATCTTGTGTCCTTCATGATAAAATATATTTCTCTTTGTCATATCTTAACAATGCGGTACAGATAATCTGATAAGCCTATCTTGTTTTCCCAACACTGATTACCAATATAGCAAGACCTTTCATAACTCCTTGTGTGGTTGAATTTGTAGAACAAAATGCTATCACTCTCGTGAACATATCCCAATTTATTAGTGGTCGGTGCAACGTGTATTTATCTTCCATACTGCTATAACAGTCATTATCTCGTCACCCCCTTTCTAACCATATCATCTTTCACACAGTCCATCCATCGTATCTTTAGTCTTCCTTTACTTTAAGCCGTCCACATTCAAACATTCCTCACGACATGTCATTAGTAAAACAAAATGTACGGATTAAAATAGGATGGGACAGGTCAAGTTATAATGGTTGGAAGATTATTTAATATTGGATAGATAACAAGTTTATTTCGTTCATATCTTGTTAGAAAGCAGTTAGGTTTATTTTTAGACTGTTTATGCATCACAATTATAATAATTATTATTATTAATATTTATTCCTCAATTTTCATGATTGCACCTACCACTGTTTGTCTCTGCATCACCCAAAGGTTGACTGGTAGAAAATGCCTATGGCATTAAGTCCGCCTCTGTACATTTATGTGCTTGAAGTATTAAATAAATAAATAAATAAATAATTACTTATATTTTTTTGCTTCGATTAGTGGTCGCACGCGCTACTGCTGAGCATGAGGTCCTGGGTTCGATTTCAGAGTAGGGCGAAGTGTTATTTGATTTTTCCATTTGAAATTTTCAGTAGCAGCTTGGATTTGTCGGTCACAAATCCAGGCTGCTACTGAAAAAATTCTGTTGATGGCAATAAGCTCGCCCCCTAATACATGGGACTTAAACATGACTGTGTAATGTAGTTGTGCTATAGGTACACCTCTACCTGACCCCTCGGGGGTTATAGGTGGGATGTTATGTTTTGTTTTATTCTTGTCGACTGCTTGTGCCGTCTTTCGTCTACTAAACCTTGTCACACCGAACTATGAACTTTAAAAAAAATGGAGAAGTTATTCTCCGATTATAAGCACACTAACGGACAGACAGACAGACAGACTACGTTTTAAAATGAGAAAATACCATCACCAAAAATGCTACCTACCCATTATTTTGTTCCATAAAAACTGCATGAAACTGGTTTCTGACTCCCATGCTTTGATACTCCACAGATTATGAAATAAATGGAGTGTTAACTTGAAAGCAAAGATCAAAAACTCCCCACAGACATTAGCGAAGACACATCTTTGTCTTATCGAATAATTGCATAATACGGGATAGCCTTACACTATGTTATTGTAGAACAGCGTTTGTAAGAAGATTCACAAATGTATTAATAATTTTGTTATAATGTTTTGTGTCCAATGTCATTTCCAAACTAAAAATATATGTACGCGTGGCAAAGGTGACAAATGAGCACTGTATGACATTAATTTTCGGAACAAATAAGGAACCTAGTGAATCCACTTAATTAAAGTGAATGAGTAAATTAATTTAAGACTTTAATTATGACAACGCACAGAGTAAACCGCTGAGTCTAGAAGCATGAAATTTTTTTTTGAAGGTGACCAGTGAGGACGGTTTTTCGGAAATTCATCCCCAAAGGGTGTTAAGCAAGGGAAGACAGTTTATATAAAAATCGTCATTTTATCCGATCTTGTAGCTCTCTAATTTGCAGTTCGAGTCCATGTTACTCATACATATTTGGTCTCTCCATTTACTTATTACTCCATGTTCAGAAGACGTCTGCTTCACACGCCAACTCAATTCCAGCAAACTAATTATGTTTCGGGAAGTTTTTCTGATAATCAACATCACAGCCTCCAGACATGCTGAAGAGCGTGTGAAATGTTTCACTCAGTTTTCGTTCAAATATCTTGATTTCTGGATTCCAAGAAGACTTGCAGAATTGACCTTTCATACAGATGCGTCTTGTGGCTTCCCACCAGATACGTACCAATGAATTACCATCTTTCCTTATCTATACTTAATATTTTATAGAGGAAAGGTTTGTATGTATGTTTGTAACGAATTGGTTCAAAAAGTACTGGACCGATTTTAAAAATTCTTTCACCATTTGAATGCTACATTATTTATTACTGATTAATATAGGCTTTTTAATTACAAGAAAAAATAAAATGTTTAAAAAATAAATGTCCACCCGTGCGAAGCCGGGACAGGCCTACAAATGCTTCTAATTTTATTATATTGTTCAAATAGGTTGCATATCTATTATCTAAGCATTTAGGGTCTCCAGAAGATTGCAGGAAAGACCTGGATGACACTCGAACAGATCAGGCAAGCATGGTACAAGTGCCTGTATACTCAGCAGTGGGTGGAATAAGACTGCCAATGATAATGAAGCAATTAAAAAACAAAAGTTCCTGAAAGGACTTTGGGGAGGCCCTGCCCAGCACAGTACAAGCTTAACAAAAAAAAACCTAAAGATTTTGTATTAAAATATTTTGCCCAAACATCAACTTCATGTCTTCATTATCTTCATTATAAACTCAGCATACTGACTACAGTTTACTGCTGAAACAATAACCTCTTCAAAGTTTTCCACTCTAGCTTGAAAACAAATGAAAATCATGGACGGCTGTTGTTTAAGGATGTATTGTTGTATAAAGTCATATTTGTGATGGTCTCGAAACATATTTTAATCAACATACTCGTAGAACTTGACACTGATCTGTAAATTGCAAAAAAAATTAAGAAAATTTGAATTTCGCGGGCTGCCCTACCCTCATAAATTAAAAGTAAAACAAAAAGCGCGCAAAAATTGCAAATGATAATAATTTTGTCATGGCACTTTATAAATAGCGCTATTCCAAACAGATATATCTTCAAGGCACCATATTTCCGTATAAAGCACCATAAAACTAATACCATGCATGTGTTTTCATAAAGACTCATCAGGGCATCCAATCTGCAGTTATTGAATGATCAACATAACGCGTCGACAGCGCCTGAGGCGTCGCCGTACACCGTACATTGCTGACTCGCACCTGTCCTTGTCTTTAATATAATTAACACCTGCAATGAATGCGAAACAAACAAAAAGTCACGAACGATGTTGTGTCGATAGTGGTTTGCATATTAAACGGGTGTACTCTTGTCAGTGAGTTTGGTTTTGATACTTTTACGCTACACCATTAATCCCAGTTGTCAGAAACGCGAAAGACTGATGATTACTGATCAAACTTTTACCAGAAAAACAACCGACTTCCAAAAAAAAAAAACACTACAAAGTGAAAAATAACTTTAATTTCGGAAGTCGGTGTCGTTGGTTCCGCATTTTCGTTTATTGACACCGACTTTAAATTTTTTTTTTCACTTTGTAGTGTTTTTTTTTTTGAAGTTCGTTTTTTTTTTTTTTTTTGTAAAAAAGTTTTTTTATTTTTCAGTTTTTAGTGGGCCAGTTTGTGACTCATCTATCATCACCTTTAAAAAATATACTGCTTTTCCCGATTCAGGGACGTCAAATTGAGGAGTTCTCCTTGTAAGAACCAGGAGAACTGGAGCTGATTGAGAAGTCACTTTCAGCTCCACTTCACGATACGCATTGTGCTTAGCAACCACATTAAAGTTCGTAATCGAATCGCAACCCGTGAAATATTTATTATTGAGTAGTTCCGTTGGTCATCTGTGGTCTTCATCATCAGTTCGACTTCACCGGATGGTGCTTTCTGAGAGCAAATGCATGAGTTAATATAAAAAATACCCAAATCGCTATAGGCGTGCCTACAAAATTTGAGGGTTTCCCTCGATTTCCATGGGATTCCCTCATCAGATTCCGGTTTGGTGACAATGGGACCACCTCGGGAGCATATATAGCCCTTTCAAACAAAAAAGAATTTTGAAAATCGGTCCACAATTGACGGAGAAATCGGTGAACATACATAAAAAAAACATACATAAAGTCGAACATATAATCTTCTTCGTTTTGGTAGTCTGTTAAAAATGGAAAAAAATTCCATGTAAAATTTTTTTAAGTAATAAAAAATTAAAATTATATAAAAACTATAGCTTATAGTTTTTATATAGTTTTTTTGAAAATTCATCCTCAAAAAAGATTAAAAGGGATGGAAGTTTGTATAAAAGTTCGCCATTTTTGCCGATGGAAAAATAATACTATCGGGCAAAACGACTACTTAGTATCGAATGCTCCAACATCAACGTGAGAGCCCGATCGCGTCGGCCGCATCACTCGCCCGGGGCGCGAACTTCTCGTAACGAGTACATCTCTCTCACATCCTGTGTTGCTGCGTCGACACCACTGTTAATATTGGTTACCTAATTATACAGCAATGTCGTCTGCTAGAGAGAAGGGATTGCGAAGAAGAGCTTTTTGTGAAGGACCTTATCCAAGTACTACCACCAGACCTACAGTTGCCCAAGAATGTTTTGGCGCGTGGCCAAAATCGGAACTAACGCTACAATCTTGTTTTTTCAATACTTTGCACAATACAATTTCCCAAAATGTTTATCAGCAGCGCCACCTTGTCAACGCCAAAACTTCCTCGCAGCACTCTATTGCGGGCAGCGGGATTGTCCGAAAGGGTTACCGCTACCGCGGAACACAAAGGGCTAAGGAAGGAACACGGGTAGGTTTTAGTCAGTAAGAGTCTGACACTCCCTTCTGCTCCACCCAGAGCGGGAGGGGTCATTTGATGATTTCCCATCCACAAAAAAAAAATAAAGCCATCGAAAAATTCGTCCGCATCGCTGTCAACAGGAAAAGTGCCCAAAAAGCTGTAATCATTGCCACGTTGTGTGGCGATGAAATAAAAACTATAAAGAAAAAAAAGAAATAAAGTTTCAAATCTCTTTTTGCAAATATTTGTACAGACGCCAGCACATTAAGCTACCTGAAACTGTCAAATTTTCCCAATCAACTTTGAACCTTATACTTTAGCGATAAAGTTGAAAATCTATTAAAGAAATTTGTCAGATTGTAGTAGCTTGATGGGCTAGTGTCTGTACAAGATTTTTGCAAAAAGAGATTTGTACTGTATCATTGATGTAAGCCATACGTTGAGCGACTACTGAGTGTAGTCCTACACCCTAATTGCATAACACACTTTCAATCTCAATCTGAGTCATTTTGAAGTATATTGCTAATCCATTGCTTGATATGTTCCTAAAATATCTCTGCTCAACAACGTAAATAACGCAATGAATGTCGTTGAACTGTCAAAATGAAGAACTTTGCTACTGATAGTGTATTACGCAACTACTCCGCTGCGTTCAAGACGCAGGTTGAACAAAATATTATTAGTTTTTTCCAAATGGAAATACTTAACTTGTGAAATGTGATGTCCAATACACTTCTGCCTGACCTTTCGGGGAATAGTGAAGTTTGAACTCTAACACCCTATACCAACGAGAAGCTCCAATTACCCGACCTGGTAATCGAACCTCTACCATTTGGAACCTTGTACAATGTTCAGTGCCAATACTAAGTCGATGGGAACTGCGCAGTCACCGGTACAACTTGAGCCTGTTAGTTCAATAGCTCACTGTATTGGTAGATCAAGTTAGTTTGGTGGAGTGGTATCCTAAGTAATGTAACAGATGCACGACAGACTACAGAATTGCAAACTACATAAAGGTTACCTTACTATGTTTACATGCAGATGCAAATGGTGTGTGCCTTTTGGGCTCCGAAATAGTAATTTGTTTGAATTCGAGAAAAAATTATTTAAAGTCGTACCTACAGCTGTGGAAGAAGGGGCTCGTGGCTAAATAATAACAGCCGCACAGGCCGATCGATCAGGTTAAGCTACGCTTGCCGGGGTTGGTCTCTGGATGGGTGACCATCTTTACAGTCCGTGACCCCTCCGTGCCTCGGAAAGCACGTTAAACCGTTGGTCCCGGCTGTCATTTGTGGATCTTTGACAGTCGTTACGGGTAGTCAGAAGCCCGAAAGTCTGACAACCAGTCTTACCAAGAAGTATCGTATTACCTAGTAACTGGGTTGTGGAGGTCAGATAGGCAGTCGCTCCATGTAAAATACTGGTATTCAGCTGCATCCGGTTAGACTGGAAGCCGACCCCAACATAGTTGGGAAAAGTCTAGGCAGATGCTGACCTGCAGCTGTGGAAATGAACAAATTATTACCTAATTTGTTCCCTATCATAAATGTTTAAAGCTTTCTATTCATTCACTTATCGAACTTTAGGGTCAGTTCACACCGAGACGCGACGCCACGCGACGTTGCGCGCACACTTTAAAAGAGTGATTCAAAATATACTTTAATTTTTACACGAAAAGGTACACATTGAATTGTGAGAGTTCAGAATACGTTGCGCCGTGCAGCGCTGCGCCTCGTGACGCCTCGCGGCGTAGAGCGACGCATCGCGACGCAGCGGTACTTCGCCGGTGCGCGCGGCGTGCGAGAGCGGCGCAGCGCCAAATCACTGGCCTCTTCCAGTATCGTCGCGTCTCGGTGTGAACTGACCCTTAGGCGCAAGTAAAAATAACTGTACAAAGGCAGACTCAATTCCTGAGGCATTTTCTACCAGTCAACCTTAGTGTGATTTAGAGAGAATGTATTACTGGGACCAAGTTAGTTCCAAGTGGAACAACCCAGGTGCGGGTAATCTACGTACTTGTTGGTAGTCGATTCGACACTGTAGCTTGTAGCCACGTACTTGATACCTGAGAACTACACAGATTATAATTATGCTCCACTATACCATGTCACAGGGGCTCGTCCAGGTGACGTGCAGGGCAGGCCGATGTGCACCGCACTTAGTAATAAATCGCATGAAACTACTTTTCGTAAAATATTGACGTTCTATAAGGTGTTGTTTGAAAGTTATTCAGTTCGATGGTCTAAAGCACATCTTAAAGTTTTCGGGTACTTTGTTTATGAGTGTATGGTAGTACCCAGAGTTTTAGAAAAAAGGGGCTCGTGGCTAAATTATTACAGCCGCAAAGGTCGATTGAAGGTTAAGCTACACTTGCTAAGGTCGGTTTGTGGATGGGTGACTACCAATTACATTATCGAGACCCTTCCGTGCTCCGGAAAGCATATTAATTCTTTGGTCTCGGCTGTCATTCGTAGATCATTCACAGTTTTTTATAGGTAGTCAGTAGAAACCCAAAAGTTTGATAACTAGTCTTACCAAGGGATATCGTGTTACCCAGTGACTAGCTTGTGGAGGTCAGATGGACAGTCGCTCCATGGAAAATACTGTAATGTTATGATTAGACTGGAAGTCGATCCCAAACTAGTTGGGAAAAGGCACGCAGATTGATTGAGGTTTAGAAAAAGTTTGGCTTTGAAGAGCTGTCTTTTTTACTGGTACTTAAATGTGTGAAAGTATTTTTCTAAAACTCGTTTTACCTAGGTGAGTATCACAGTAACGGCTGGGTGTGTGTGGTCTACGTAGGCGGGAAGGAACTCCTTGTAACAAAACATTGCAAAAAATGTGGGAGTATCCTCTTAACCTCGTACAAAATCTCTAAAAATACATGTTGTTAACACTCATAGAAATACGTTAAATATTTATTACAGGAGCGAGTGCAAGTAATTAGCGTGGCCGCGCGCCATGTTTGGTGCTCGTAATTACCGCGACACAGCACCGGAGACAATCGCCAGTAAATCAACTCGGCTCATTTACATCGCCTCTTCCTCTGCCTTTTTATTGTATACTGTGTATTTGTGTGAAAATTGCATAAAATTGTTTGTTTTGTTGAGTGTTTGAGACAATACTTGATTCAATAGGTAGGCTTAAGTGATCATTATGAGTTTACTTGTCTTTTAGCATAATGATTGTAAGTATTCCAAAACTCATTTTTGAAACAAATTAGAAACTATTTGGAGTGGCTAGTGGCTAAAAATTTGGAGTGGCTAGTGGCTAAAAAATAACAGCCGCACGGGTCGATCGAAGGTACGCTTGCCGCAGTCGGTCTGTGGATACGTGACCATTCATTACATATCCAGGCCCCTCCCTACGTGCCTCAGAAAGCATGTTAAGCTATTGGTCTCGGCTGGCAATCATAAATCTTTGACAGTCGTTGCAGGTAGTCAAAAGCCTGAAAGTCTGTCAGCCAGCCTTACCAGAGGTATCTCGTCACGTCCGTTTTTCCTATTGAAGTACGGAACCCTAAAAAATAGAAAATAATGATTTTGTAATCTGCATAACCTCATGAAAGAATTATAATGGTATGTAAAACCTATACTGACCGCCTGATCTTTATTTATTTAGTTAAATACCACAGCTAACATAAATAACACCTCAATAATATCAACAAAACGATAATGTTATTGTTTACAATAAATAATAATGTGCGGGGAAGATAATTATGATTGTGTTATAAACACAGTCGATGTGTCGTTGTTGTGGAGAAAACTTTAGACAATGTACTTAGGTAATAGTTTTGTGGGAAAATGCGTTTCATTTGGATCATTGTCATGTCACTGGGCAAGTTAATACTGCGTGGTGGCCCAGTGGTCACCCCGACTTACGAATTGTAGGTCGTGGGTTCGTCGTACCCGCGCTTGGCGCTTTTCTTTGTGTAAATTTTCATCACCGCTGCTCTCAAAACAGTGAAACCGGCATGTCTTAGAACCAAAAATTCCAAGACATTTGACATCTACCAATCCGCACTAGACCCGCGTGGTCTTAAGTATAGGTCCCAGCAGGTAGTGTCTCAGCAGTGGGAACATTATAGGCTGAGTATACATGCTCTAATCCCCAAGGGGTTAGGCAGAGGTGTAACTATAGTATGCCCACGTTTCACCAGTTATGTTTAAGTCTCATTTTATAGGGGGCCAGCTTATTTATTTGCCATCAACCAGCCACTAATTCAGACTCCGAGAAATTCCTGATGAAAGAACCCAATAAAATTTTGCTTGACTGGGAGTCGAACTTCGTGCCCGGCAGTAGTGCTTGCAATCACTAGACCTACGAGGCAGGTGGTTACTATACCAATCTTTTTATTTATTGTGCAGGTAACGCCGATCTACGCTACACAGCAAACCGTTCCACAAGGAAATGGATACAGTCATTTTCAGTGCCTTGGGTCGACGACATCGTGAGAGTCGCGGGCAACCGATGGATGCAAGTGGCGGATTGTCGTTCGGCGTGGTGGTCTAAGGGGGAGGAAATTTGTTCAGCAGTGGACGTCTTCCGGCTGATGATGATGATTTTATTTTTATTATATTTTATTTATTTGGGACAAAAAACAGTTAAGCGTTACAATATTAATAGTTAGTTATGGTATAAAAGTAAACAAACGCATAACCCACACTATTGTCCACGGAATCATATCGATTTTAAAAGAAGTAAGGAAACGGACGTATACAGAAAGCACGGTAAGAAAATAAAAATAAACCTGAAAAGTCACACAAACCAACTCAAGACAGCGCTCCCCGTCCAGATTTAGTCTGAAGTCACCAATCAGATCACACCATAACATCAGCAAGAAGCAGTCATCGTTAAGGAAGACCAGAAAGTAAATCGATAGCCATTTTTCTAAATTTGTTCTGATTAAGAGCGAAAATATCTAAATTTATAAAATGTGAGTTGTACGTTTCTATGATGATGATGATGATGGGTCGGCGTGTTGATCCACCGACAAAGTAAGCACAAATATTATTGAGCATGTCTTATTGTACAACCAGCCGTGTGCCCGGTGGAATTCGTCGGCTTAAATGACGAACTTCCATACAAACTTTCATCCTCTAGGACGTTTATGGGATGAATTTTCATAAATTCTTCCTTGGAGCTCACTTTTGCTGTGCATATAAAAGGAACTCTTTTGCAAAACTATATGCTTCTAGACCCTGTTTAGGTAATGCATCAGTAAATGAATTAATTAATTTAAGATTTTTATGAAGCTTAACCCTTTAACCGCTTACGTCGGATTAATCCGACAAATATTTTCGTGGCCATTTCGCCAGAGTCGTATATTTACGACCAAATACCACAGCTCGTTTACTTTGTTTTTTTTTTTAATTACGCTGTACTCTATCAGTTTATTCGAAAAAAAAAATCAAATCATTGTGCCGGGCGCTGGGGGCACGACTACTGTTATGAAGCTGGGCGGTTAAAGCTTAACTGATTGTACAATCACCTAACGTCAACGTTGATCACTTTTGAACTTTGTCACATTAACCTTGCTTGTCAAACTATCACTGTCACTTGTATGTGATACAAGGGTGTCTATACGCCTGCATGACATTAATTGGGGTTGGTTAACATTGTGAAATTGTCACAATATCACCTGCCTAGCCTTTTCTCGACTATATTGGGCCCAGCTTCCAGTCTGACTGGCATTGTTCCTGCCAGGGTCGCAGGTTGTTCGAGAGAGATACCGTGGCCCATGGATCAGGCAACTGAAGGAACACGGGTGGGTTTTAGTCAGTAGAAGTCTGACACGCCCTCCCGGTCCGCCCAGAGCGGGAGAAGTTATTTAATAACCCACCCACAAACAAAATTCACAAAATTAAATGTCTACCAACAATGCCCTGTTGGTAAACATTTAATTTTGTGGAATTGACACATAAAATTTCATAAAAATGCAGCCTGATCTCTCTCCGGTCGTGTCGGATTGCATGCCGTCCCATGATCCCATCGGACTATGACAGTGGGGGAAGAGGGAGCGCACTTGTGTCTGCGTGCACACTTGTGCACTTTAACCCTTAAACCGCCACGGTCGTGTATAGCCGACAAATGAAAACGTGCCCAATACGCCACCGTCGGCTAATGCCGACAAGAAAACACCATGTTTTAATTATAAAATAAATAAACTAATTTCACTGTGTTTATACTTAAGACATGGTGTTTTCTTGTCGGCATTAGCGGGTGGCGTGTTGGGCACGTTTTCATTTGTCGTCATGACCGTGGCGGTCAAAGGGTTAACATCTTTCGCGCCGAAGGCTAGTCTCGGTTGAGATTGGCCGCCGTGGCCCAAGTATCTAGAGGACTATTATGGGTCAATATCTCGAACGAAAATAATTATGACAAATTGTCTACCGCACGTTAATTGCTGTGATTGGATGTTGATATAATCATTCGGCCAGTCACAGCACCAATACTTGACAACTTGTCACAATAATTTTGCGATAATTTTCGTTTGGTAATCGGCTAGCCTTAAGGCCAGTTTTTTCTTTAGGGCCTATGGTAGCAGTTAACGTGCACAGTGCAATATTTCATAGCTGCTTGCGATTTTGTCAAGTAATGTGTGCCTGCCATCGTAAGCCGCAGTGTTGGACTATGTTCACAGGGGCCCTGATGCACTGGCCCAAGGAGTACGAGTAGATGAACCACCAGCTAGGCAATGTTTATGCTTTCGGATGAAAACGACGGTGAAAAGCACATTGTTTTTAATATGTTTCTTAGGACGCATGCACCTAGTACTTACTAGGTATAAAATTTGTTAACATCTGACAATAAAAATGTTAAATAACGAAACTCCACAGATGTGATGGGTATTGATACCTAAACATTATAACATATAAGAAAATTATACTTTTCTTTTTTGGGCTCAATATCTGCAAATGTGGTGACTTGAAGTTTAGAAAATATATATTTTTTGTATGAGAGGTCTGTCAGACGTCAATTTTATACCTAGTAAATACTAGGTAAGACTTCCTGAAAACACTATATTACTTTGTTTGACAGTGTTTAACAACACGATATCAAACTTAATGCCTCCTCGAGCAATAATAAAGTAATATAGTGTTTTCAGGAAGTCTTGTCGCTTTCACTTTAGCTCAAACGACTCCACGTTTGCGCTAAAGAGAAAGTGACAAGACAAGAAGTTGTGGCATGGCATATGAGCTTAATAAAACACATGAGCATATATAAGTACATATGAGCTTAATAAAACTCATGAGCATATATAAGTACTTACGAGATAAACACGAAAAATGAGTAGACTCGAAGGTGTTAAAATAAAAGATATGCAAGATCGTAAATACATAAAAATGTCTAAATAATTATAAATATAATGTATTATGTGTAGTAAAAATAAAGCAAAGCAAACCAATAGATTTTTAACTAACAGACATAAAATAATAATAATATGTACAAGTATATAAAAAAAAAAAATAATGTAACTATGTTGGGGTCGACTTCCAGTCTAGTCGGATGTAATTATTAATTATAATTAATATTATATAATAATAATAACAATAATAATATAATAATTATTATTTATTATTATTTTGTATTTATTATTATTTATTTTTTAATTATTTTTATTATTGTGTGTGTGATTATGGTGTATGTATGTATAGTATTTTTAAATTATATTATTATTGTATTGTATGTGTTTATATGGGCCCTGTCGCCTGAAATAAATCGATAAATAAATAAATAAATAAATACCAGTATTTTACATGACAAGTGATGAGTCACGAAATTGTTATATATCTATCGTTAAGCTCAAGAAAGTGTGCATTGTAACAATTTCGTCTTGTTGCGGAGAGAAACAAAACAAAGCATTTTTAATTTTAGCAACATAGGCTTACAGTTTCTTTTCTTTACATAGGCTTACAGTTTTTTTATACTAAACCGTACAGATTCTCAACCAATGAGCAATATTCCTTTAGCAGCATTCTCACAGTCAGAAACTATACATACTCCATGCTGTCTTAAAATTACACAAAGTCCTGCCTTATGACCCTCACTCTCAGGAAAGAAGACGAAAATACCGAGTTGCACCTGTAGAATTCGTTAAAACTAAATATGCTAAAAGACAATTCAATACAAATTCCGCTGCCCTATATAATAAAGTTAATAAAATAATCAACATCTATCCCATGACTACTAAAGACTGCAAAAAGGCAATAGTTCAATGGCTAAAACTGACGACCTATGATGACATTGAATTGTTGCTGCAAGCACCATCAATGTGAGTTTCAAAAGATACACGCACGTATGCACCCTCTCTCTCACACACACACAAATACCCTCACCCTCACCTACACTCACACATACACACCCTCACACACTATTTTAGGTATATCGTAATCTTTATTATTATTATTTTAGTTTTTAATTTTAGTTTTACCTGTTATAGTTCAAGTCTTATCTTGTTTAATTTTTTTTTATCTTCTTATTTAAAGTCTATTATCTTTTGGTACACCACTTTTACCATTTTATAATTTGTCATTGAAGAGCGGGGCCTCCTAACACAGGTATATCTTTACTTAAAAGGAGGTCCGTATGTAAGATTTACTGTAAAAGTTGTACAAGTTACTGCAATAAACTTTTTGTAATTTGTATTTTGTATTTGAAATCCACCTGTATTTGTTTTTTATTTAGGTCTATCTCTTTTGTAAACTCTTTTTAACCGACTTCTAAAAAGGAGCCGGTTATATGTTCGACTTCATGTATGTTTTTTTTTTTTTTTATGTATGTTCACTGATTTCTCCGTGTGGACCGATTTTCAACATTCTTTTTTGATTTGAAAGGGTATGCTCCCGAGGTGGTCTCGATGTCACCAAATCGGAATCTGATGAGGGAATCCCATGGAAATTGAGGGAACCCTCAAATTTTGTAGGCACACCTATAGCGATTTGGGTATTTTTTATAGTAACTAGGGCAATTGCTCGCAGAAAGCATCATTCGGTGAAGTGGAACTGATGATGAAGACCACAGGTGGCCATCGGAACTACTCAATAATAGATATTTCACGGGTTGCGATTTTTTTTTTTGAAGTGGAGCTGATGGTGATTTCTCAATCAGCTCCAGTTCTTCTGGTTCTTACAAGGAGAACTCCTCAACAATTAGCGTCCCTGCATCGGGAAAAGCAATATTTTGTAAAAGGTGATGAGCAGTTGACATTAGGTTATTGTAACTTAGATATGTTACAAACTGGCCCACTAAAGTGAAAAATAAAAAACTTTTTACAAAAAAAAAACAACCGACTTCCAAAAAAAAAAACTACAAAGTGAAAAAATAACTTTAATTTCGGAAGTCGGTGTCAATAAAAGAAAATGCGTAACCAACGACACCGACTTCTTTTTGAAAGTCGCTTGTTTTTTTTTTTTTTTTTGGAAAAAGTTTTCTTTGACATTAACATTGTATTACTTAGTTTTAGTTTAATGTTTAATAGTTTAATTATGATTAGATGACTGATTTTACAGACAAGTTCATAAGAATATCGCCATTGCAATATTATTAATAATAATTGATTTTATAAGTTTAATGAGTACCGATACTGATTTGATTGAAAATTAATACATTGAATTTGAAGAACAGTATGCAGTATCACTCGTATTTTTTAAATCTATACTAATATTATAAAGCTGAAGAGTTTGTTTGTTTGTTTGTTTGTTTGAACGCGCTAATCTCAGGAACTACTGGTCCGATTTAAAAAACTCTTTCAGTGTTAGATAGCCCATTCATCGAGGAAGGCTATAGACTATATATCATTACGCTAAAACCAATAGGAGCGGAGCACCAATGAAGAAAGTTTCAAAATCGGGGGATTTTTTTCCTATTGAGAGCTTCCGCTGCGTGCGCTGCGTAAACGGTTAAAGTTTCGCAAAAATCATATATACAGAATTGTTCCCCTTTAAAAGCTTTAAAAAAAAGTCCGCGACAGCATATGTCTATCTTTTAAGGTTAGCTCACTATAACCTCTTTTATGCTAACCAAATTTGTTCTAAAATAATGCATTATTTGCGAAGGTGTTTTTATAAACATGGTATTAATCCTCATCCAAATAAATACATTATTCATCCCATGTATTTAATTTTGAACAAAATTGCCTCTGACATCATTTGATTTCAATGAATATCTTAGGAGATATCATAGTTTTAAAATAATACTAATAATAAAGATGAAGAGTTTGTTTGTTTGAAACACGGTTTGAAAGCTCTAAATCTCTGGAAGTATTGGTCGCATATATAAAAATATTTTTGCGTTTGATAGCCCAGTTCTTGGGGAAGGCTATATTCTATTAAACTTGACGCTGGGACCCTTAGGAGTTGAGCAAAAAGAAAAAAGTCTGACGTTTTCGCCAAGCGAAAACGAAGTAATAGCGCAGGCCGGCGACACGTTGCGACGGGGTGGATCGGGGAAACAAAAAAAAATTTACGCGGACGAAGTCGCGGGCAGAAGCTAGTGTACCTATAAAATTGCATTTTCGAACCCCGCTCTTGTGCGGAACCCTACACCTTCAGGCCATCACTACATGACACATACATATATCATTATTTATGCTACATCCTAGACTCCTGCGCATCCGTTTCCACTTAGCGATACGCATCACGGCTGTGGGCTCGGTCATATCGGCGCGGTCTAGATTGCTAACTAAATTGCTCATTGTTGCTCGGCCACTTAGAGTGAAGAGCAATACTAATGTACTTGCAGCTTGTAATGTTAAAGAAAATTTTCTATTATGGATTAGTCCATCGTCAGCGCTATTACAGACGCGACTACTCTTGTTGTTGCAGCTCGATTTTGCGTTTCATAAATCAATAGGATGAACTAGCTATTAATGGTAAACATTTCAAACTGTCTCTGCTGGGGAATTTGTTGCGCCACTTCTTCTCCCCAGCGAAAGCACTAGGAAGTGGTGAAGGGCGGGCGTTTTGGGGGGACTGTCTTTTGTAATTGACGTTCGAAAAGTGCTGATTCTCAGCCTAGTTTAAATAAATGACTTTTGATTTTGATTTTTTTGATTTTGTCTCGTTGGTCTAGAAATTCCAAGAGCCTGCCAGCACGAGGTCATTTCCCAGGGTTGGATTCCTAGGTCGGGCAAATATTCGCGGAATTTCTTAGCAGCAGTCTGAAGTTTGGATTTGTGCCAGTTGATAGCAATAGGCTCGCCCCCTGTTACATGAGACTTAAACAATACTGGCGATGTGGGTGTACTATAGTTACACCTCTGCCTAATCCTTCGGGAAGAACAGGCAACACGGTTTTGTTATTTTCTATTATGAAGATCGTTCGCCGACAGACGACAGTGTTGATGTCACAGCTGTATTTTCTATTATAAAATCGTTCGCCGACAGACGACAGTGTTGATGTCGCAGCTCTATTTTCTATTATAAGATCGTTCGCCGACAGACGACAGTGTTGATGTCGCAGCTCTATTTTCTATTATGAAGATCATTCGCCGACAGACGACAGTGTTGATGTCGCAGCTCTATTTTCTATTATAAGATCGTTCGCCGACAGACGACAGTGTTGATGTCGCAGCTCTATTTTCTATTATAAGATCGTTCGCCGACAGACAACAGTGTTGATGTCGCAGTTCTATTTTCTATTATGAAGATCGTTCGCCGACAGACGACAGTGTTGATGTCGCAGCTCTATTTTCTATTATAAGATCGTTCGCCGACAGACGACAGTGTTGATGTCTCAGCTCTATTTTCTATTATAAGATCGTTCGCCGACAGACAACAGTGTTGATGTCGCAGCTCTATTTTCTATTATGAAGATCGTTCGCCGACAGACGACAGTGTTGATGTCGCAGCTCTATTTTCTATTATAAGATTGTTCGCCGACAGACGACAGTGTTGATGTCTCAGCTCTATTTTCTATTATAAGATCGTTCGCCGACAGACGACAGTGTTGATGTCGCAGCTCTATTTTCTATTATGAAGATCGTTCGCCGACAGACGACAGTGTTGATGTCGCAGCTCTATTTTCTATTATAAGATCGTTCGCCGACAGACGACAGTGTTGATGTGGCAGCTCTATTTTCTATTATAAGATCGTTCGCCGACAGACGACAGTGTTGATGTCACAGCTGTATTTTCTATTATAAGATCGTTCGCCGACAGACGACAGTGTTGATGTCGCAGCTCTATTTTCTATTATAAGATCGTTCGCCGACAGACGACAGTGTTGATGTCGCAGCTCTATTTTCTATTATGAAGATCATTCGCCGACAGACGACAGTGTTGATGTCGCAGCTCTATTTTCTATTATAAGATCGTTCGCCGACAGACGACAGTGTTGATGTCGCAGCTCTATTTTCTATTATAAGATCGTTCGCCGACAGACAACAGTGTTGATGTCGCAGCTCTATTTTCTATTATGAAGATCGTTCGCCGACAGACGACAGTGTTGATGTCGCAGCTCTATTTTCTATTATAAGATCGTTCGCCGACAGACGACAGTGTTGATGTCTCAGCTCTATTTTCTATTATAAGATCGTTCGCCGACAGACAACAGTGTTGATGTCGCAGCTCTATTTTCTATTATGAAGATCGTTCGCCGACAGACGACAGTGTTGATGTCGCAGCTCTATTTTCTATTATAAGATCGTTCGCCGACAGACGACAGTGTTGATGTCTCAGCTCTATTTTCTATTATAAGATCGTTCGCCGACAGACGACAGTGTTGATGTCGCAGCTCTATTTTCTATTATAAGATCGTTCGCCGACAGACGACAGTGTTGATGTCGCAGCTCTATTTTCTATTATAAGATCGTTCGCCAACAGACGACAGTGTTGATATCGCAGCTCTATTTTCTATTATAAGATCGTTCACCGACAGACGACAGTGTTGATGTCGCAGCTCTATTTTTCGTTTCATACACAGATAGGTTACACATTATCTGCTGAGCCTCTTTCCCAGCTATGTTGAGGTCAACTTCGAGTCTAACCGAATGCAGTATTTTACATGGAGCGACTGCTTATCTGATCTCCACAATCCAGTTGCTGGGTAACGTGATACCACTCGGTAAGACTGGTTGTCACAATTTGGGCTTCTGATACAAATAGGTTATTTGATTAAAATTGCAATATCAGAGGCGTCACAGATACGTTGCCATTCAGGGGACACAGGTGAAACATGCCTCATATCTCTGTAACGCTCTCGGTAGTCATACCCTTCCAACAGGAACAGAGTAACGCTGCTGGGCGGCAGTGAAAGGTGTGGTGTGGTGGTAGTGACTGTACGAAACTTCTTCACAAAGAAAAAACACGAACTTGTATAAGTACAGTCGAACAATACAGGCTAGCAGGGACATCGACTCTCCAACAGTAACCATGAAGTCAGCCCATGATTATATAGGCATTTAACGCGAGGGGTCTACAATCATGGGCTGACTCATGATTCTAGACCCCTCGCGTTAAATGCCTATATAAAATTATCATATTATCATTATGCATATATAAAATTATCGTGTCTACAGTGTTAGTTACCATACTCCTCCGAAACGGCTGGACCGATTTGTATGACATTTTGTGTGCATAGCGGGTAGGTCCGAGAATCGGCTACTATCTATTTTTTTTTTTTTTGCAAAACGACGTTTGCGGGGTCAGCTAGTTATTTATAAAAATAACAACGCATGCGGATGGGGTCACCCGTCAGGAACGAAATTCGTTACGCGCACACACAGTCGTAGATACATACATGATGAAAAAATTTTAAATTTTCGCTGCTGCCATCTTGGATTTTCATTTTGACCTGCTAGTGGCTACAGCACCCTCGAAAACCAAGAAAACTGTCTCTATTAAGACAGAGACAGTCGCATGGAGGACGCATAACGCTTTTTCGTAACGTGACGATTTCTACCAGTTTACTCCTACTGCTCCTTGAAAATCAGGCGTGGTGCTGTTTGTTGTTTATTTATTTATTTTAATTTAAAGTAAAAGGGCTGTCTGACAATTACATTAGTTAAACAAAATTATACAAAGCCATCTCACAGAACTCCAGACGTCGTGATCGTCTACCATTCGTCCGAAAACACATCTCAGTAAGGTTTAGCTTCCAAAAGAGCGCGGTAAAAATAGGTACTACCAAAATATTGTCTTAAGGCGGATCACCCACTGCACCGCTTCACGCGGCGGGACGCAGATAATGTGCCACCACGCGTGATTTTTTACATACAAATTTAATAAAAACGCGCTTCCGCGCGGGTAATTTGGCTCCATTTCCCGCGCTCCGTCGCGTGAAACGTTGCAGTGGGTGATCCGCCTAACTCGCACACAATGAAAAGGAACAATGCCAGTGTAGTGTAACCCAACATCTGCAAACCTACCTGAGATAGGACTTTTGGCCGAAAGGTGTCGGATATCGTCGTTTCCGAGGACGGTTACGCGACACCACGCAGCGAAACACGACGCCAACATTACGTGTATAATCATAGTTTTAAGGTTTTTAATATGTATTAGTTTATTATTGTTTATGACTATTTTGTGTATTTTATCTATGGGCCCTAGTAGCCTGATAATAAAATGATTATTATTATTATTATTTTTTACCAGTCAACCTTTGGGTGATGCAGAGACAAACAGTAGTAGTAGTAACATTTCTCCCCCTATACCAAATAGCTCGTTCGACTGTACTCGTACACGTATGACTGAGCATTACAACGCAGTGACCGTGCACGTTCTTCCCATGGTTTGGCGTCATTACCTGACATTACGCTGTCAGTGCTAACCTCCGCTGTTTATGTGGGAATGGCGCCCACCTTCGACTCGAACTTATTTTACAATGCATTATATTATGATCATAGACGCAGCGATCGCTAAAAGCGATCTTTTAAAAACAACCATTGGCGTAATTTCAGAAACAATTAAAAAGTCATTGTGTCCTGCGTGGATCCACGTTCCCATACGAAGGTTTAAGGGAAAAGGAGAGTCAATATTTCATACATTTCATTTATTCATTAACAATTTACATTGTGTCTGAATGTTTTACAAATAATTAAAATAATAACAAGTTAAGCAAAGAATTTAAATTAATCCAACACAATCTTATTACCTACCTATATTAAAATATAATTTACATTCATAAAGGTTCAAAACTTAAAACAATGTCAACAAGAAGAGAATTAAATAAAATACATGTCACTAATACCTACCTAATAATTACATATATTTTCTAATAATAATAAAAATTATAAAATTAATTTACAATGTTCACAAAAACAAATAAAATAACAAATTAACTTCCCAACATTCCCATCCAACTATAATATACAATGTCACAATTAAATTCATTGATGTCATCAATTCTAAAATGTACTTTATGTTCTATTAAGTAATAATCAGGTCTAGCTAAGACCCATCAGTGAGAAACTCATCAACAGCATAATAGCATTTTTCTATCAGAAAACATTTAATTTGCTGCTTAAACTGGTTTATGTTATATAAGTAGGGGCTTTAATTCCATAGGCAATTTATTATACAATTTGATCGATTGAAAACTTCCATCCATCTATTTCCTGGTATTTCTCTTCAGATTCCCTGTAAGCAGAATTATTGTCATTGTTGATGATTTTATCGCTAAGTTTGCATGAGGATATGTTGCTGGTAGCTCCATCTATTTTCACTTCACTAGTTTCATTACCAGGTAGTCTGTAGTGTACCATTACAATACATACATTCGTAAAACGTGATCCTCAGGAAAACAGTTTTATCGATGAATTCTAGTGTCTCTTTATTCAATAGATACTATCTCACAATCAATACGTACTTATGACATTTGTACGGATTTAGTTTTGGAAAGCTAAGTCAAACAGTTTTGCGTTCAGAAACTAAACGCAAGTATGTACAACACAGAGTACTTTTAATATACTGGCAACCTGTATTAGGGCTCCCGCAGACAGGCGGAACGCGACGGTGCCACGAGATTCTGATAGAACAAAATCCACGAAATTTTCATTAAAATTGATCTTAGTATCGCGTCGCGCCTGTCTGCGGGAGCTTTTGGAGTTTCTAATCGAAGTCATAATTCACCTCATAAAAACTTTATCGAAAAATACATTCTTTTGTCAAATAAAAATATCAATATGAAATTAATTCACCTTAAATTAACCTTCATAAATTGAGTCGACAAAAAGTTAACCCTTCACAAATAATAGAAAACTCATTACAAATCCGAAAGCGATAAAATCTATTGTAGCCGTTAATTATGATGTCATACATCAACCCTAAAATGCCGGCTATTCAATAATCGTTCAAAAATGCGGCCAAGTGCGAGTCAGGCTCAAACACGTAGAGTTCCGTGTACAATATTATTTTATAACTACATTTTTTTTGAGAAAAATAACTAGCAAACATTACTTAAAAAAACACTTTTCCTTTAATATCTAACAATATTCAATTGTTATTATGTGTTGTTATAGCGGCCATAATAATACACACTTTGTGAAAATTTTAAGTATCTACCTATTACGGTTCAAAAGATACAGCCGTGGGACAGACAGACGGACAGCGAACCCTTAGTAATAGGGTCCCGTTGGCACTCTTTGTGTACGGAACCCTAATGAAAGGCGGGTCCGTTGGACCCCGCGGGAGAAGGAGATGATAACTCAAAGAAATGGGTCGTTATTGTCACATTATTCAAAGCCGCCCGGAGGAAGTATTAAGTGTCGCGCGGAGAGCACGATAGTTGGGAGAGCGGTGCGTGTCCGATGATACACGATATTATTGTAATTTTATATTCTTAAGCGATTATAAAGGTGTTACCTTGTAGATAAGTTTTTTTTAATTTCTTGATATGTACTACCTACTGTTTTTAATTATCGATAATTACTATTTATTATAAGTAGTATGTCAATTTTAAATATTCTAAAATGTAATAAAATATAAGTTTAATTAAAACTAACAAATACAGCAAAAGACTAAGGCCCGTATTACAGAACGTCACTCAATACTCAAGCATTACTTAAAACTAGATTCAAGCCATTTGATTGGTTGAAACTAGTTTTAAGTAATGCTTGAGTACTGAGTGACGTTCTGTAATACGGGACTAAGACTAGATACTGCAAATCATTATGACCAGTCAACTCCTTCCTTTTGGGATAAATACTTCCTTTCTATGTCAGATTAAACACATCAAAAATCGGTTTAAGAATCGATTTTCGTTAAAACAGCTTAGATGACATAAAATATCTTATTACTTGTCGGCCTTAAATCAAGGGTACTTAAAGACTTGTTGTTTTTTAGTTCCCTTGATTTGCGATCTCTCATTTAGTTTAAGATTCAGAGATAGCCAACCTCATTTGTGTGTTATCTAACCGAAGTATTTTGTAAGATATCACCAATTTCGTATCCACACGTTTAATAACTCTGTCAACCGTATCATTTAATTAGGGCAATAAAGTATCTACGTGATAAAGATATTGTTATAAATAAAATGTGATTAATGTAAAGGGTATTGCATCTTTAACTTAAATTTATTCTTTCTTTCATATAAATTGGCGATTTTAGGCCAGTTTCTCGAATGACAAATGATCGAGCGGTCGTAAACTACTCAAACTCAAAGCATTTATTTCAATTAAACCATTTCCAGGCACTTTTGAATTGTCAAAATTAACTAGTCGGTCAGTTAGTCAGAAAGTTGAAGCTAGTTGCCCATTCCAAAACGTAGATCTCTTGGAGAAGAACGGGCAAGAAACTCCAAGGACGCTCTTTTAAATTAAGATATTACAAAATCCTGAGTACAGTATTCTTGTTGCTTCTATATGTGAGAACAATGTTATGAAGAAACAATTCAAAATAGTTATAAGATTAAAAAGAAACCCTGGCAGCTAAGAGATGACCAGTCTCAACTGACAGCGCCCGTTCACGAACATGACGCATGGATCAGCACCATCCAGCTCAACCATTTAGAAGGGAACCGAATGATCCAACACACGCGCCACCATCAGTGAGACATTTAAGTGAGCATGACACATTCTCAACTGCCATGCTCTTTCAAGTCAATATCAAAAAAAAATATAATAAACGGATCCATGGTTCTTACATTTACAAAATTAAAAAAAAAATGCTTCTAAATTATACAAAACTATAAGTTCCCAATTTATTTACGAAATGAATAAAATTTTACTAGAAACTGCAACTGGTTGTTGATAATTCACTCACCCATACATAACCACAGTGCGCATCAATCATCCATAATCAGCCTGTACCGTTCCCACTGCTGGGACACAGCCCTTGTCTCTGTGAGATGGAGTGGGCCGTAATCTACCACGCCGGGTCAGTGCGGGTTAATATATGGCACATATCTTCGAATTTTTGGTTCTAAGATATGCCGGTTTCCTCACGATGTTTTCCTTTACCGTTCTGAGAGCAGTGGTGATGAAATCAAATACACAAACTAAAATGCCTGCCTGGGTTTGAACTCACCTACAATTAGTAAGCTGGGGCGGATCACTGGGCCACCACTGCTCAACCAGCCGAATATGCAGCAGCAACCCCAGAACTAGATGACGGGGTGAACGGGAGAGGTTTACGGAGACTGGGACCGCAATTAACTGGAACCGCGGTCCCAGTTGCCGGATCCATTAAATATTAATATTTTTCTTCCGGCGACTGGGACCACCCATAAATTTATTTAAAACTTTTAGATTCAAAAATATCATTTATTTTTTTCGTTTGACTGTACTGTTATTGGCTTGAGCAATAGATATTTTTTTATTCATTAATTTATTCAAGACAGAGAAGTTTGGAAGGAAAAAGTGGAGACCTTTGCCCAGAAGTGAACACAATGAAGGTTTAAAAAAAAATGTAGCAGTTCTATCGTCTGCAATCTAATCTCTTCACCACCCTTAGTTGACTGGGATGAGGTAGAGAATGCCTAAGGCATTAAGTTAGGTTCTTCTCCATAGGAATCGACTGATTGGAACCGTGCACCTAACTTCTGACGTTTCATAAGTGCCCATGTAGGCTTATGTGAAATAAAAATATTTTGATTTTAAAGTCCGCTTTTGTATAGTTTTGTGTGCGAAAAGATTAAATAAATATCGTGTGTCGTCCGTCAACGCGAACAGCCCCAGTATAACAATGGTCCATACAACCTCCTTGCAGACCACACGGGTCCTCCGCTCCTTATAATTATAACTCGCTTATTCAAATAAAGCATTATTTGATCCTAATGAATGGAACCTCGATAATATTACTGAGCTTTCTATATTTAAAGGGTTTTTTAATAGGTTTTATTTATTGAGAGCATTCATTGACTTGGGTGGAGGCGGGTCTGGGTGTCTTGTGGTTTTGGATTCACGGAAATGGTTTTTAGTAGTTAAATCTATTTATATCAACGGTTATTGACTTAAATTGTTCTTTCTTTATTCTATGTTGACTCACGTGATACGCGGTGGGAGCGCCGATATGACATTAAATTCAACTGCGTACATCTCATGACATTTCCAGTCTGAATAAAAAAAATCAATAAAAAATATAAAATATTATAGTCACTGCTAGATCGTGCTAACCGATAGTCATTCATCACTGCTTCTTTTTATTTATTTATTTATTTGAAATCTGTATTAACGCAGAAAGTCTGCCAAACGTTTTAGTTACTTTGAAAAAATAAATTTATAAAAAAATACTCCTATGCATTAGTATTGCCAGAGATTTCATTTAACGCTGTATTATCGCCCCCACATATAAGTACGGGCCGAACAGTTTATGATATAAAAGGTATAATGTTTCACTTATTGAATTAAAGCTAATACTTACATTGAACACGCTTTATGTCAGGATTACCAGGCGCCGTCATATTTCAGTTCAGAACGCAAGGCAAGGACAATAAAAATAAAATAACATGAGCACAATGCCTTTATCGACATAAAAGTTTGCGTAGGAGATGTTAATATTAAATGGAAAATATTGAAGTCAATATCAGCTGTTGTGTCTACAGTGTGCACAACACAAAGAAACAAATAATTATGATAGTTTTAATAAGCACCACTAAGCCGTCATCTACGCGTTCTGTACATTGAACTAAGTAACTTTGTGTAAAAATAATTGCTGGGAAACAAATTTTATTTTTGGTGTGAAAATTCGCTGTTTACGGTAGTGCGCCATATAACGCACGCAATACGATGCTATGCTTATGGCTGCAAGCCCATTGCTACAGGGATCGTGGAAGTATGTTATAGCATTTTACACTGGTTTTATTGTAAAAAAAAGCTGAAGAAGTTGGAACTTTGACCTTCAATATCTCCGTAACCAGAAGGCTCCCAGGTATTATCCAGTACAAAAAAATCATGTGAGAAGAACAAAAAATGACTTTTTAATACAGTTGCTCAAAAAGTGGCGTATTGCAGGGACGTATAGCGTTCGGGATGTGGGCTATTACATATTCGTGCTTTTTTTTTACCTTTCCCGAACTCGTGCGTTCTCTTTCCCAACTGTCAAAATCATGTCTATGAAAAACCAACCATGAAGTTTTTACTAAAAAAATTCAAAGAAGTTTTTATGATTCATGCAAATACGTATATTTCTAAAAAGAAGCTACTAATATGTTTCAATATCAGATTTAATGATTTGATTGAATAAGTTAGATTAGGTTTCATTTCATTTCATCTCATTAAATTTCATTTTCATTTCATATCAATAAAAAAATTCTACTGAAAACTTGGCTGTATGGGCATAGTTCCCTTTGCCTACCAGAATGGGTGAAGAAAAAAAAATCTCTGCTTATATTCTACGGTTGGCGCCCCGCGCCATTTTTCACAGAAATTTTCTTTGCGAGTTTTAGTTGTTTGTTGCACAAAATGAGTAATTTCAACCCTAGTTTTTTTGAATTAACACCACCTTATTTTATTAAATTGCTTCATTTTTTCGCAACTGTATTAAAAATAGTCGTTCAGTACACGTGCGAAACCGTCATTGCAACTTGTTCCGACTGTCAACCCTCGCCTTCGGCTGCACCTCGGCTCGGGTAGACATTTGTCGGAACTCTTTGCAATGACAACCTTTCCGCACTTGTAATGAAATATACTATTCGGCTTCCATAAGATTTTACACCCGTTATATGTGTGTTCTTCGTCCTCTCTCCTACTTGATCTCTGTGCACGACGGGGTCCATAATTGTGAATAAATATAATTATTTCCCTACCGGATATTATACATTATGGTACGCAATAAAGAATTGAATTGTCTAAACTGCCTCCTTTCACGACTGTAGATAAGTTAAATATTGATGTAATTTTTATCCACTTTACTCTCTCATCATACCTTCTAAAATACCAAAATCATTATCTAGATCCATAGGCATGTCTATACACTAGGTCCCAACTCATCCCGTCTTATCGCATTGCATCGCCTGCCCGCGCTTTTACTTCGTTTTAGCTTTAGGAGTTCTAGCGTGATTAAATAACCTATAGTCTTCAAGAATAGGGCTATCAAATACAAAAAGACTTCCGACTGGTAGCTCCAGAGACTTGCGCGTTCAAACAAACAAACAAACAAACAAACTCTTGAGATTTATTATTAGTATATAGATATAGATTTTCAGGAATTAACTCACATTTGAGAGTCCACAGGAGGTCCATGATAATTCGACTGACATCCATTATTAACGTTGATGGTCCTTAAATGCAGAGCAATAAAAATTAGTGTCCAAGCGCCGTGCTGTCCTCAAACACTCGTAAATAAGGTAAGTAATCAGCGTAAATGACAATTTGTCGGTTATAAAATGTAAATTGTGCCGCTCTTGATTTTTACGAGTAATTTGACGATTTTGTTGATACATTAAACTGGAATTCTAATGAAGGGCTTGTGGCCAAGTAATACCAGCCGCACGGATCAATCGATCAGGTTGAGCTACTCTTGCCGCGGTTGGTCCGTGGATGGGTGGCCATCTTTACATGCCAAGACCACTCCATGCCTCGGAAAGCACGTTAAGCCGTTGGTCCCGACTGTTATTCGTAGATCTTTGACAGTCGTTACGGGGCTTCAGAAGCCCGAAAGTCTGACAACCAGTACTACCAAGGGATTGTACCTATTACCCAGTAACTGGGTTGTGAAGGTCAGATAGGCAGTCGCTCAACTTAAAATATTGGTAAGCAACTGCGGTTAGACTGGAAGCTGACCCCAACATAGTTGGGAAAAAGTTTGGCAGATGATGACTAAACTGATATTTTGTTTTACTTTTAGTTCGAAAGAAAAAAATCTATATTAAAAAAAAAATAAAAAAAGGAAAGAAAAAGGAGGAGGAAAGTAAATTTCTCTATTTGTGTCTGTAATTTATATGGTGTACAAACTAAAGAGTATTCTATTCTATTCTATTCCAATACTATAAAACGTGTAGCAAGTTAATAGGCTTCCGAATATAAAAAGATATGTTTATAACTATAAATGCCTCAACTCAGCCTATTGCAGTCCACTGGTGGACACAGGCCTCTCCCAGGCTGCGCCACAACGCCCTGTCCTCCGCCTTCCGCATCCAGTCTGTCCCAGCCACCTTTTTGAGGTTGTCGCTCCATCTAGCTGGGGGCAACCAACCCTACGCTTGCCGATACGCAGTCTCCACTCCAAGACTCGTCAGCTCCCCCGCCCAGGGGTCCTTCAACAAACATGGCCAACCCACTTCCACTTCGTAATTGCAAACTTGAATTCTGATTTTATCCTTCTAAGGATCTCCACCTTTGCTCGACTCTCATACAATAGCTTTCCATCCATAATTATTTATTTCATTCATTTAGTATTTAACCAAAATACAATATTAAGCTAAAGGAATTAACACTAGAACCTTTTGATTACAATTCCAAAATGATTCCGTTACCGACACCTTGTTTAAGTAAACGCAACCTTTTTTTATAGAATACAAAGTGAGTCCATTATAAGGGGTCTCGCGGGCTCGTAAACATGTCATCGGGCGATTGTCCCGCGGTCCGGGTCCCGCGGACCAGTGCGGGCGGGGCGCGGGGGGGTGAGCCCATCGGGACTATTTGTGTTGATTTACGGTCCATGTTGTTAGTTAAGTATGCGTTTAATGTTGGTTGACGTAAATTTGTTGAATATTTGTGTTTTAGGGTAATTTGTAATTGATGGCAGTTTTAGGGGTATTTAATTGGCTGTTGGCGAGTGGCAGATTGCGGCAGTTTGGGGTGATATTATTAAATATTTTAGTAAATTACCCGTCTTATATTCAAATCAAAATACGAATGTTGCTTGAAGTCTCTTCTGTAAAAATCTCACCGTGAAAACTTGGGTAAAGTGAGCTTGAAGTGAACTAGTATTCCACTTGATGCTAGCGATTGACATTATTGGCAGTCTCACTTCAAGTTAACTTCACCTAAGTTTTGACGGTGAGATTTTTCCAGAGCCAGATCGTCAAATCTTTAACAGTACCTACCTACTTTTGTTTGGCCATTTTGGCACTTGTTTATAAATCACACTGTAAAGTTCTTTTACTATTTATTATTTACTTTATTTCCTTTGTCAATAAAAAATATAATTTTAATATTAATTTTTTTTTCAAATGGGTGAAATTCAGAGGAAGGTTACATTTCGATAGCTGTTTTAAGAAAGAAAAAAAAAAAAAAAAAAACATATGTACTACTGACCAGTGTATGTGAAACTATTGCTAACAAGATTGGTTGTCAGACTTTTGTGCTTCTGAATTGTATCTGAGTAATACTTAAATATTGCTGTTTGACAAGTTTTGAGCAGAAAATATGTCAGACTGTCATATTAATTCTTCAGAAAAAAGATCTGACTATTGTAAAATTAGGCCTTATTATGTTGAACAGTAGATAATTGATTCCACTTTACTCGATAAATAAAGCAAAGATTACAGGACACTACAAAATAAACTTCACATGGACAAATGCTTGTGAGTACTAAATTGTAAGTTATGTTACATGTATGTTACATCATTATGGCTAGTAACAAGCGCAAGATTTACGACCCCAGACGAAGATACCCGACGATTTCCGACGAGTTCCGATCGTGACGGATTGATGCATGATCGTAAGTGGCCACAATTTGTCATCAGCAAGTTGTACTGAGCCTTGTAAATGCTTACATACTTACCATATATATTACACGTCCAGTAATGTCGTAGATAACCAATACATTATCCTATTAAAATTTAAAATGAGGTGAAAAAGGAAAAATAAATAAAACACAATTTATCATTTTTCAGCTTTGAAGTTTAAGCTTTGCCCAGTCTAGAATGTCAAACGCTATTTTTTTTATTAGCCTTTACTGTCCTACTACTGGGCAATAGCGTCCTCCAAATCCTTCCAGGAAAGATTCCCGCGCCCCCTCGAACCCTCGAACCTACCCTCGCAGTACACGTCCAGGTCATCCCGCGATCTCAATCTGAGCCTGCTTCGCAAAAAAAATAACCATTAATAAACTATACATTTCCCAAAATTATTTAGTTTTGACGATCATCAAATCATTATCGTTTACACTTTCATTAACAACAATGATTTCCAAAAGCCACCCCGTGTGGATCGCGATTCTACACAAAAATGCGCCAATAAAAACTGCTAACACTAGAGGTGCTGCACCACACTACACGCAAATTTCACACCACCCACCTGTAATTGATTCTGGCCCACCGGTTATTATTCAGGCGGTGATAACTCTTGATAAATGACGACTGTAATTGTGTATAATGCTTGAGCGAGTATGGTGTTCAATAGATTTACTCAAATATTTATGGTTTCAGAACGATTTCGCGATCGTTTTCCCCTATATTTGCATTGAAGAGAGATATATCGTAGTTGTCGCGTTATTGTGACTATTTCTCGGCTTTGTAACATAATGTTAGATTTATGGCGGCCTGTGCTCAAACAACTCAGGTTTATTATGTTGCTCAGTTTGTCTGCGCGAAGTTAAGTTATAGTAAAGTTAAGTGTTTCTTGTTTAATGTGATCCACATTTAGTTTCTTTATCGCGTCGTAACGTAACAGTGGGCCGTGGAAACTCGTTGCATAACATTCGTTTAAAGCATTTATTGAAATTAAACCATTCACAGACAATTTTGATTCTGTCAAGGAATCGATCAGTTAGAAAGTTAAAGCTTCCAGTCCGAAGCGTAGATTTCTATTTACAAGAATGGAAAGGACCTCCATAATTACTACTCTACTCTTTTAAATAAAGTTATTATAATTTAGGTTTTTTTTTTAAATAGATAAATGGGATAACAAACTGTTGCTGGACATGATCGTCTCATTGGAGAGCATCCTGGCATTTCATCAAGCGAGATTGACTAGAAAATAAAAAAAATATTGAGAAGGAAGAAAGAAGAGCGGCTGTGAAGAAATATCAGCACAATACCTAATTCGCTTTGGCTTTTTTTGCACAAAGCAGCAACGATAACGAGATTCTTCATTAAGATAATACCAACTAACTACACATAATTATAGAGAAACCATGGACTCCAACAAGCGATGAAATATGAAACAGATCAGCAATCGTCGAAACAGGTGTCGACTAAGTGGTGCCGAGTGTGGAGGCGACTTCCGCCCGCGTGGGCGTCACCTGGACCACTGCCTGACTAATTTGTGTGGAAAGCAATGAGCTGCATTTGATATTATATCGTCACTTAACGTTATTAAGTAATTCTGTATTATTTATCATGCTAATAAGCGTCGCCTTGCACCATAATGTCTGGTTTCCCGCTGTTTGGAAGCAATCTAGTTTAGTAAAGCCTTTTGTGTGCAGGAGTTGAGGTGAGGTTTTCTATCTAAGACTACTTAGCAGGATTAAAAGATTTTACGGAAACAGTAGAATCATGCTTATGACTAGGAGAATAGATTAGCCAGTCAGCAACGTTTGCCAGTGTCAGATTTTGGCATCACTCATGTTACTAAACTAAGCATGCTATCGGCGGCATATTCGATTCCGCACTATTTGTTGAACAAAAAAGTCAACCAAAGTAATGAGGGTTTTCTGAAATGGCGTTCACGAGGTGGCAGCACTGAGACATCAAGTCCGGGCACGTGTCAAAAGTGTCAAAGAGCATTAATATCTTAGGTAAATACCAAATCATTATCTTTAGCCGTGACTGAATGATGAAACGTCAACAACTCAACATATACTTTATATTCATTGTTGAAATGGAAGAGCTCCCATGAAAGTGGCGCCAGCTGGTGTTGTGAATTTTCATGAAAACCTTCACTACTACCTCAGAATACAGACTACTACACATAATTCAATTTTCATTCGGCTCGTGACGTTCGGCAACTACCCTCGCTAAATCATATTCGAGTCACCCAGTCGGCTTGGCACAAGTCGAGTTAAGCCAAGTTGCTTTTCCCGAACATGTTATTCTATGTGTGTAAGTAGCGTACATACATTTATTCAATTTAGCTGCCCGGCTGTGCAGAATCATGCCGACCCGACCAAGTTTATAGCACCCTTATGACAGTCTAGTTGGGCCACTTCATTTCTTTTCAATAAGTTTGTGAAAACCTGCCGAAACAACCTTCTGAAAACCTATGAAAACGTGCTGATTGCCTCGGGACTGAGGGCTCAACTCTACTTGACTACTCACCAGTACATCATTGGTTTTAAATGTTGTGTTTATCAAGATTCCACAAGGTGTCTTAAGTCTTAACGCGTGGCCAGATGAACAATCACCTCAAGATATCTTAATAAGACAGTTCAAATCATAATAAGACTCAACTTATAATCTGATTACCTTACACTTGTATTGGAAGCAGGTAGCATGTACAGTCAACAGCAAAAGTAGATGATGAAAATCAGAAATTCAATACTAATGAACGGAGTTCGCGTCAGAACTGTGTGGCGTCGAAGTGTCGTTATGTGATTGTAAATAATACCAAACATTTACTACTTCGACGCCACACAGTTCTGACGCGAACTCCGTTCATTAATTAGTATTGAATTTCTGATTTTCATCATCTACTTTTGCTGTTGACTGTACTGGACGCAGAGAAAGTCAACTTGTAAAATTGTAAAAGTCAGTCACTTTTACTCATAAATCATATCACTTGGCTTTAATAGGTGTTTATATTTTATTTATCATTTTGATAGATTCTTATTTTGTAAATGTGAGGACTTTGTAGGCCCTGTAGATTTTAGTTCTGTAGACCATTTTTTATTTTATCAAGGACCTGGTACTTGTTGCCAGGTCTACGCTGTCCTCCCATACCTACTGTAATTTGAAAACATTGTAAAAGCCAATTATTTTTAAAAGAGTAACCGTGGAATTTCTTGCCGGTTCTTCTCCATAAGAAACGACCAATTGGAACCGTGCACCTAGCTTCTGACGTTTCATAAGTGCCCTTGCACGCTTATGTGAAATAAAATATTTTGATTTTACTGCCTCGCTGGCCTAGTGGTTACAAGCGCTACTGCTGAGCACGAGGTTCTAGGTTCGATTCCCAGGTTGGGTAAAGTGTTATTAGGTTTTTCCATCATGAATTTTCTCAGTAGCAGCCCGGAGTCCGGATTTGTGTCTGGTTGATGACAATAGGCTCGCCAGCACCCCAACACATGGAACTGTTGTAAGTTCACTTTTTATTTGAAGCGTGTGTAAGGTACCTATTTAATTTTATGTAGGTGATGAAATACTGAAGCTGTTTTACCTATTCTGACTCAAGTGTCTATGTAACCAGATAGGTGGTATTTCACTGAAGTAACAGTGTACGACCAGTTACATCACCTTGTTGCCAATATTCCAATTTATTAGTTTTGCAGTATCTTACAAATCCTCTCAGTACAAGAATGTTTACACCAAATATAATCAGACGATTCCTATTCCAACTTTTTTACCCACTCTACAGTCTCCGAGAGGCATTCGAGAGATTCTTGCAGCTGATACCGCTAAGCGTCACAGTATTATGAAATTCGTCACACAAGGCGTCATCTACAATTCAATAGACTTGGATATGATGTTATCTATCTACTGATTATGGTCATATTAAAGACATATGAAAGGATACGCCCGCTGCAGAGGATGGCGAAATGTGGATTTAAACACTATACTACCTAAACTAATATGGAACAATGATTTTAAAAACAAGAGGGTGTGTACTGACAGTACGATAGAAGTGAAAACTGACGACTGGAGCCGAGTGTACGCGATACAGCATCACCGACTGACTGAAACCGAGTAGATATACTCTATTCAGCGTCACCGACCCGAACGTGACGGTTCAGCCTATCGATTCTGTAAAAATCTCACCGTGATAACATAGGTGAAGTGAGCGTGAAGTAAACTATCAATGGAGGCAATCCCTAACATCAGGTGGAATGACAGCTCACTTCACCTTAGTTTTCACGGTGAGATTTTTACAGAATAGCACTGCAGTTTCGTACACTATTCAAAAAGAGCGCAAAGTGCACCTAATGAAGTTTTCACTTCAAAACAAAAGAAAACTACTGTCTTTTATTCACTTTTTTTTTCTCCCCTCTAAAAACTTGGTGCAATTAAAATACAATATATCCAGCACAAAACTAAAGATACATCTCTAGTCACGATCATTGACGAGCGACAAACATTCCTAAAACATTGATTATGGAGCAACAAAGAAATAAAGCTCTTATTGAATTATGTAGAGCTTTGATAGTAATCCGTTCGTGCAGGATCGGGATAATTATGCAGGATCGGGTGTAGTCGGGTCCCACAGACAACAATGCGTTGAAAACGAAAGTGTGTTATTGTGAGTAGAGCGAGTCAGTGAGGCGAGCCAGTTTCACTGCGATGCTATAAATTATATTTACTATTACTAGCTGTGCTTCACTGTGCGAGTGCTGGCAGGCAGGTGTACAGACGGTGAAATTGTTTCCTTTGCACGCTAGTACAGTGTTCAAAGTGTCTTCGCTGTTGTTGTCGTGACAGTTTAATAGTCCAAAAGCATCCTTGAAGGTTCGATTCTCAGGGAAATTGTATTTTAATGTGATACAAATATGAAAGGGGCTCGGGGCTAAATTAAAATAAAGAATAGGATCCCCGACCGATTTCGATCACGGTGGCCAATCTCAACGGAGATTAGCCAGGTACGCAGGAGATATTATAGTGCACAAGTGTGCGCGCAGACACAGGTGCACTCCCTCTTCCCTCACTCTCATAGTCCGTTGGGACGGCAATCCTACACGACCGGAGAGAGATCAGGCGCAGGACCAACGGCTTAACGTGCTTTCCGAGGCACGGGGGTATCACACCGCCAACTTACAAACTCCGGGCTGTTACTAAGAAATTCCTAATGGAAAACCTCAATAACACTTTGCCCGACCCGGGAATCGAACCCAGGACCCCACGCTCAGCAGTCGCGTTTGCGACCACGAGACCAACGGGGTTTGGGGCTAAATTATAACAGCCGCACGGGTCGAGCGAAGGTTAAGCTACGCTTGCCGCAGTTCGTATGCCTGGATGGGTGACGCGGCCCCTCCGTGCCTCGGAGAGCACGTTGAGCCGGTGGGCCTGGCAGTCATTTGTAGATCTTTGACATTCATTACGGGTAGCCGGAAGCCCAAAAGACTGACAACCAGTCTTACAAAGGGCTGTTGTGTTATCCAGTAACTGGGCTGTGGAGCTCAGATAGGCAGTACCTGGGGGCAGTGTTTGTGCTGAAAAGATAGTTTTATTGGGTAATGTTTTTTTTGGAAAAATAAATATGGCAGTATTTTTTTTTTTTTGTAAATATAATTTTAGAAGCTCCAAACTAGTGACAAGCCAAGTTGTGGGAGTGATCCGGATACATTGCTCATAATCAACTTGCTACGACTTTGTTCGCGTTGTTTACGTAATTTACAAACCTGTTAACTTGAGTTAAAACTGATGCGGTGATAGAATGTGATGCAGCAGGCGCTCTAACAATATCAATGATAACATGGGCACTTCAAGTGCCTACTTACTAATATGCATGGTGTTGGAGTAATAACTTTGACGGCACGGTTGGCGCAGTGGTTAAGCGATTGACTGCTGCGCTGCGTGTCGCGGGTTCGATTCCCGCACGGAACAAATATTTGTATGACCTACAAGTAGTTGTTCCGGGTCTGGCTGTTTGTGTACGTGAGTTTAAATGTTTGTAAACGCACCCACGATACAGGAGTAATTCCTAGTGTGGGGCAACGTTTAAAAAAAAAAACTAATATTTAAAAGACCCTGAACTGACACTGAATCAAACGAAGCACACACAACATACATATAAGCCATACTTTAAATCACCTCTCTAGTCTCTACACTAGAATTCCTACACGGAGCACCAAGATACAGACTAACTGTCTAGTTTGGGGCTCACCAGCAAATGATACATATATTGTAACTTAGCTGTAGATAGTATTATAAACTACTCATGTGCTACAACTTACTGTTAACCTGTGAACCTGCTTATTTTATCACCGGGACGGGTGAAGGGCGCGTGTTTTGGGGGGACTGTCTTTTGTAATTGACGTTCGAAAAGTGCTGATTCTCAGCCTAGTTTGAATAAATGACTTTTGATTTTGATTTTGAATAAGATTTTCTATTGAAAAGCATGCTTGAAGAAAGGTCGAAATTTATTGAAAGTCTATAAGGAAACCTGCGCTTAAAAGTGAGTGAAAATGTATGGAAAATAGGTATGTGTGGTCTTTTTCTTTTCTTTGCAATTATTATTCTCAGTACTTGACTGCCTCGTTGGTCTAGTGGCCGTAAGCGCTATTTCTGAGCATGAGGTCCTGGGTTCGATTTTCGGGTGAAAGAAAAAAGTGTTACTAGGTTTTTATTTATTTATTTATTTTTATTTATTTATTTACTCAAAACAAAGGATTGTAGAACACGTTAAAAATACAGTTTTACAAAATAAGTACTATTTCTACAAACGTGTGGGTGAGCACTGCTCTCCTAGCTAGGTTATGGATACCTGTGTTAAGGAGAAGCAGTCCGGTCCCCTAAGGAACAATGACGCAAAAGTTACATAGTCTGATGTTACTGTTACAATTCGAAGAATTGAGTTAAACAATTAAAAGTTTAAGATACTTTTTTGCTATCGCTAAAATAAAATAATTTGAGAAATATATGTGTGTGTGTGTGGGTGTGTGGTTGGGTGTGTGGTGTGTGGTGTGTGTGTTTTTCCATCTGGAATTTCAAAGTTTCAAAGCAGCTCGGAATCTGGAGTTGAGCCCGCTTGATGGTAATAGAATCGCCTATTACGTAGGGCTTAAACTTCATCATTTTGACTAAGGAAACGTTCAAACATCCGCACTGTCTGTACCTAGTTATTAACATAATCTGACTGTGTAAAGCTGATATAATTTGGATCTGTCGAGCCAATCATAAATTACACACATTTACATTATAATAACGTCGCCGGCGCAACAAATATAATAAATTTGATTGTCGCCCTCAGCTAATTAAATAAGGCTAGTATTTATTGCCTCTATTGTAACAAAGTCGCCAGTCTGTTGTACGGGAGTAATGCGCATGGCTGCGGACTGTTCCGGTTGGATAATATTATAATTGGACTTACCGTACGCGACTAGAATCAATTCTATTTTTTAATTTTAAATTTTGACGTTCAAAAGTGCCTTTTATGTGCCTATTTGAAATAAATGATTTGACTTTGACGTAATGCAATTTCTGATAAAATTGTTTTGGATGTTTTTTCTATAAGTTATGTCGTGGTAAATAAGCAGACACGTGGAACGTTGTCACCGCCGAGCTTAACAGATGCTTAGTCTCCGGTACTGCACATCTATCATCATCTCACTCATGTGCCTCTCCCATGCTGCGCCACAACACCCTGTCCTCCGCCTTCGGCATCCAGTCTGCCCTAACCGCCTTTTCAAGTTCGTCGGCCCATTTAGCCTGGGAGCACTTCAGAACTCGTCTGCTCCATCGGCCATCAGTCTTTCGTCAAACATAGCCAGTCCACTGCCACTTCAGTTTGCTTACTCTACAAGCTATAACTCCAGTTCTTTTGTGCATAATTTCATTTCGTTCAAAGTACAGATGGCCACAGACATTTTGGCTTTGTTTTATGTCTAAGCTAAAATGTCTCGTGTACCTGTACTAATTATATCCTTCAAACCAGAACACAGAAACGCTGCTTGGCTGTACAAATATGTATATTGATACTACGTGCTGCCCCGGGTGAGCTCCTTTCCAAAGATTTTTTTTGTTATCCTATATTGCGTCCCACTGCTGCCATCCCTTTTTCCTTCCAAACCTCTCTGTCATGTGCGATCTCTGGCCACGTTGATCCTGCATACATTACCACATCGTCAGACCACCTTCGTCGTGGTCTACCTCGACCGAACTAAAACCTGCCCTCCATTACCTATATTTTCCATAGGTATAGGACAGATATGTGTAATGCATCCATGTTTCGCCAGTTAGAAATTCCATGAAGTAGAGGGGATTTAAAATAAAGTAAGTAATTATTTGTTTTAATAAAAGACTTAGCCTAGGTAACATCGGTGTTATATCAATAAGGGATGATACATATGAGAAGACCCCTGCCCTTCAAACTAGGAAAATCCTGTATCTTGAAGGACAGTGTACTTTTACGGGATTGACACGTTTTACAAAATATTCATAACTGCGCAATAACTCTGATGCTAACATACATATTTAAAGGGGCTTAAAAGCTAATTGTGGGAAGTGTTTGTGTGTGTAAGAGTGTTGTTGTTGAGTTAGACTTTTCCATTGGGGAGTGTGTGGGTGTGGTAAATATAGCAAGTATCTGTCAAGGAAATGAAAAGTTAGGTATTTTAGTTGTAATTTGTAGAATATATAAGTTCCTCTGTATCGCAATAATTTAAATTTAGGAGGAAATTTAACAGGTTTCTTTTTAATTCGAAAGGGCTTAAACTATTTATTGTTAATTTGTTTTGAATTTTTATCTTAAAACTTGTTTTATATCTACACCCTAGAAGGACATATTATAATGACTTTGTTGGTGATGTTCTTCAGAAATGTTTGGTGTGTAGTACTAGCAACCGGCGTGCGTGTATGACCAGATCAGTTGTGCAATTTCAAAATCTAGCAACTGACATTTCTAAAAAATCGGTATTTTTGCATTTTTGACTTGCTAGATATCTAGCAAGTGAAATGAGAAAACACCGATTTTATTTTTTAATGTCAGTTGCTAGGTTTTGAAATTGCGCAGCCGAGATGTGTGAACGTAAACGCAGCAAAAGAAGTATTTAAGGATCGTAGCAGGTGGCGTTCTGTAGTTTCTGCTTATCCCCATGGCAAAAGGCGTGGGGGTGTGTATGTATGTGAGTTATATCAAATAAACATTACAATCAATTGTTAGGTTACTAACATACCGTAGAATTTAAAAAGTTGATCTTGATATACTATTTCCTCATGACTATTAAACGATTTAAGTATCCGAATGTTCATCTTAATATTTAAAGCAATAAATATTAAAGAAACTAGCTCATTATTCATTAATTATGCTGATGTAATCTGCTGGTGTGAAGTCGTGAATAAGCATTTTACACAATTATTAAAATTATATTACTATACGTTATTATTGTAGAAACAGTTCCTATTTACTTAAACAGCTAGACATTTGTTTTAATAATGGTTATTTATACTACTATTAAGTCTAAGACAGTAGAAAATCAATAATAATGTTGTGTGTCCGGATTATTTGTTACAGTCAAATACGTATTTAGGTTTATTTTGTTACGGTAGTTTCAAGGGCAAATGTAACAGGGAATGGTTCAGCCTACTACTATATCCTTGAATTTTAAGAATTGCTGTTTCTGACCCCCAAGATGCAGGCAATCGCCTAGTTTGAGGGTCGCCGCCCAAACCGGTCGTACCTGTCTAGATTAATAACTGAATACACTCATGCAAGTTTGGAATACACTTTCGATGTATGGAGTGTACAAAAATGTGACGAATTTACAATAACCCTCTTGTTTATACGTATGCTTAAAAGGCGGGCCGTTAAGAATTAAATATTTTGAAGAGAAGTGAACTATTCAATCAGTTGATGCTATCGGGAAAACTCTTATACAAACATATCTCATCCATCATTATCTAGCTATGTATATAATATCTACTTTATAGCTTGGTATATCCTCCACAGGAAGATGTGATCTTTGGCAAAAACTGCTTAAACCTCTTGATTTCTTCATTAAAAAATAAATTATATATAATATGTAATAGAAATAAATTATTATTATTATTATTTATTTCATTATATATACATATAAATTATATTTTTAAATATTAGAATATAAAAAAATATAAAAACATTTAAAAATATAAAAAATAGTAGGCCACCGGTATCGGGAACAGGGTCCAAGCTACCGGTGGTTAGGGCTCCAGAGAGAGGAACCTCCTCACAATGCGAGCCGTATCAAGGAGTACTGCCTTCTGAATCAGGCCCTTGATCCAACCGCCTAACGAGAGCCTCGATAGATGTTGATCGAGGCTTTCGGCCATCAAGCCATTGGCTGATACGACAATCGGCACAATGACAGCCGAGCTCACATTCCACATGTCAACAACCTCGTGTGCTAAGTCGAGATATTTAATTTGTTTCTCTTTCTCAGCTTTCACGAGGTTCCCGTCATGTGGAATGGTAACATCAACAATCATTGTGCGGCGCGCTAATCGATCTATCACCACTATATCAGGCTTATTGGCGACAATAGACCTGTCAGTAATGATAGATCGATCCCAATACAACGTGACATGGTCATTTTCAAGAACTGGGTCGGGCACATACTTGTAATATGGTACCTCAGAATCCACAAGTTTATATTTCAGAGCAAGTTGCTGGTGAATAATCCTGGCTACTTGGTTATGTCTGTGCAAGTACTCGCCATTAGCCAGACGAGAACAACCAGAGATAATATGTCTGATAGACTCACCCGGACGGTGGCATGCCCGACACACGTCAACCGTCCCGTCCCTCATAATATGTCTCCGGTAGTTATTCGTCAAGATAACTTCGTCCATAATTGCACAGACGAAACCTTCAATTTCCCCGAACAGGTCACCAAAACGTAGCCAGGATACGGACGCTAAGAAATCTACACCGGGCTCATGAAGAGCCCGATAGAAGCGCCCGTGAAGCTCCTTGCTCTGCCATACCTTCTTGCGGTCATCGGTAGAAAGCACTACAGGTTTGTGCCAGTTCTCTTTAGCCATGGAGAGCGGGGTGAGCCCCTTGTCCACTGCGACCACATCACGGTGCATACCCACTTCGGCTTTTAAAAAATATTCCCTGAGACTGCACATCTCGCGGTTGTGGAGGGTCTTCGCATTTAAAAAGCCTCGACCCCCGCACTTCCGCGGGATATACAGTCTCATCACCGATGATCGTGGGTGATGCATCCGGTTTGCGGTTAGCAGTGTACGGACCCTTCTATCCAGGGCGTCGAGTTCAGTTTGAGTCCATTTGAGTATGCCAAAAGAGTACATCAAAACCGGCATGACCCAACCGTTGAAGGCGCGCACCTTATTTCCGCCCGAAAGAAGACTAATTAATACCTTCTTCAGGCGACAAAAGAAGCGCTCCTTCAACGATTGCTTCATGTCAGCATTGTTGATGCCTAACGCTTCCGACATACCCAAATACTTATAGCTTTCGGATGAGGAGAGGGATCTAAGGCTTATGGAATCCGAGAGTTGAATTCCCTCGGATTCCATAATCTCCCCTCGCTTTACATGCATGACTGCACATTTGTCTACACCAAATTCCATCTTGATGGCGCTACTGAAAGTTTCAGTTACCTTCAGTAGCTCCATCAGATGCAATTTGTTGGGAGCAAAGAGTTTCAAATCATCCATGTAGAGTAGGTGAGATATGACCTGACCACCTCTTCTCAACCGATAGCCTAGACCTGAATCCTCCAGTAGTGTGCTTAGAGGATTCAAGGCTAAGCAAAACCAAAGTGGACTCAAACTGTCGCCCTGAAATATTCCCCGTTTAATCCATACAGGCTCATCATTCCCCTGGATCTGTCGACATCCTGGATAACGAAGGACCGTCTTCCACTGCCCCATACACGACTCAAGAAAGGTGCGTAGAGTTGCATCTACCTTGTATAACTCCAGCACTCTCATGAGCCATGTATGTGGCACCGAGTCGTAGGCCTTCTTGTAATCTATCCAGCATGTTGACAAATCCTTGCGGGATCGACGAACCTGTTGGCTAATGGCCATGTCTATGAGGAGTAGCTCCTTAGTACCGCGGGACCCATTCCTACATCCATTTTGAGAAGCACTCATAATCAAGTTATTATCAATGTGCATATTAATTTTGGCTCTCAAAATGGATGTAAGAAGTTTATAAACCGTCGACAAACACGTGATTGGTCTATAATTCTTGGGTTCCGCGGGACTACCTGACTTATGGAGCAGGTGGGTAACGCCTGTTGTTAGAAACTGCGGTAGCGACCCAGACTCTAAGGATGACTGGAACTGAGATGCCAGGCAAGTGTGTGAACTAATTAGCCATTTCAACCAGAAATTGTGCAGTCCGTCCGGTCCCGGTGATTTCCAATTCGGTAACGGACGGACCGCTCTGGCAACGTCTGATGGCGTAATTAGGACTGCATCCATTTCTGGTATAGTCTCACACACTCGCTCGACATCCCGTATCCAGCCAGCCTCAGTATGACAGACGGATACCGACCAGATGCTGCGCCAAAATGCACTCGTGGCGGCATCATCCGGGTGGCATACGTCTGTCACATTTTGTTCAGGTCGCTCCCAAGCTCTATACACCCACCTTTCATCGCTCTGGAACATGCGATTCTGCGTGTATCGATCAACCCGCCGCTTATACCGCCGAATCCGGCTCGCCCATGCACAAACTTTCTGCTTCAGGAAGTCGATGCGCTCTGTAACACAGGACATGTATTCTCGAGGACTGATTCCAGTCCCCGAGAATGCCTGCCTCACAAAGCGCATCACTCGTGGTCGTGTATTGCCCTCCCTGAAGCAGTATAGTTTGCCAATGAGTACCCTGGTCCTATCGATACGACCCTCGATCCTGCATTGCCAGGCTGGTACGGTTGGTTTTGGTCGAGTAGCTCCGTCATGATTTGGAAACTTGACGTTAGCTAAACGACATGCCGCAACAGCTGCGCAATACAGGATCGAGTGTGTATCAACAAGATCCTCGCTGCTCTCGAAGAAATTCTTGAGCTGCGAGTCCAAGGCACACACCAGCGCCCTATTTTTCTTGTGCATAGGTAACCGTGGTAATCGGGGTCTAAGTTCGGTTGGAGTGGATCTATACTCGCGAAATGCATCCTCCAGTGCGCTCCTCAGTCGGACATTGTACTGGCTACTTACTGTGGCAACCCCATCATCCTCTTCTTCAACAAGATTGGACCGCGGCGGGATGGCATCAACAGTTGACGCTTGTGCCGCGGTTTGTGCCGAAGTCGAGACGATATGGTTGTTCAGTACCTCTGAGCGCAGCCTATCAAGTGCGATATCGTCCAACCTGTGATTGCGTTGAATGACTCGCACCTGATCCGACAGTCGTTGGGCCGAGACGTTGACGGTTGGTTCCAGTTCCTGGAACAGAGACAGCATCCTATCGCGGTACGCAGTGAGGTTAGTTCCCCCCTCTGTAGACCCGTAATATGCGCGCATGACGTTCTCGTTCATAGACTGAGTCCATCTCATGCGCTGCACACAACCACCGGTAGCGGGGACCCGGCTCGGGGCCGAATGGCCCCTAAGTCCCAAGCTCCTCGGTGGCCGGCCTCTCCCCTGCCGACGTACAGGTGTTGGCGACGTCGGCGGGGAAAAATATTCGTCGCTCGAGCTCGACGCAACTGCCACGGCCGGTGTCACAGCACTCTCGATGGGGCTGGGTTCCGGCGGCGGCGGGGCGGAGCTGAGCGACGAGTCCGAAGGTGGTAAATGTGTGCGTCGAGCTGCTGATCTCGTCAACATTATAGTTTTTTCAGTCTCTTCATAAATTTATCTTGTTCGGAAGCCAAATTTGACAGCCGTCATTTTTAAGTTTTCTGTGTTTGTAAGACATTTTCATTTTATTTTTGGTTTATTGATTGTAGATAATTTATGTTTAATTCCAAAAGGTTCTTTAAAATACTTATTACACTTCAAATACTGGAAATTAATTAAAAACAGGAAATATAAGATAAGAAAAAACAATGTACGTCGTTGACGTATCAGTGTTGCCATATTATATTATTATTATTATTATTATTATTATTAAACCATAAGAGAGCTTCCTATCCGGTCACAAGTTGCTTGGAAAGCTTTAAATCGACTTCGTAACCAAATAGGCGGCAGGAAGGACAACCTCCACAAGTGAGGGCTCATGGAAGGACCAGAAGGCCAATTCTCGTAATTTAAAACGTTCAAAATCTAGTCGCAGTCTCATCTCGGCGACAAACAAATGTCAAAAACTTGTCAAAATGTAGGGAAATTAGAGGTATTTTTGACAGATTGAAACTGAGATCAGACTGTGAACGATCTTAAAATTACGAGAATTACCCCTCGGATCTCCGGTGTGTACGCGGTGTTTCTCCACAGACAATGGCTCATCTCTCATCTTGTGCCACATGCCCTGGGACCTGCACACGTGAGGACGTAATGGCTGCGTCAGCGAATGATTTTTTTAACGGTTGTTTTGCCATCGACACACTAAGAATAAAATTGTAGCATTATCCTAAGTATGGTGTGGTTAGCTAGAGACAATTCAATTCTCATTATTTAACATCAAGTAAAAAACCACGGAATCAGCTAGCGCCATAATATACGAAAATGAGATCTGTTGGTAGCTCTATGGTGACAAGTGAATAATGGCGGTTTGGTGCTGAGGCAGTCGCATAAGCACACGTTGAGGTAAGGCAGCGATGTGGACATGAGCGGAGCGATAAGAGGAGCGGCCAGCAGGTGACCTTTCATTAGTTATAACACCTCGGTCTGTTGTTGACTCATAAGTCGCAGTCATAGCTATAATAAGTCCCATGTAATATTGTAAAACAATTTTGGAAAGTTTGGGTTGGAAAAGTGGAGACCTTACCAGATCGAGGTCAATAGCAGGCTCATTTTGTAATAAAAAAAGAGCAGCGAGACAAAACAAAGGCATTAAAAATGACAAAAAACAAGCGTCTTTTTATAAGAAAAAATCTATGTTTTTATTATTTCCTAATTTATTTTTAACAAACTGCAACACTTATGTTACGCATCCAAAGCAATCTTCTACGTATGCATCATAGGACACTGGAGTGAATTTGCATTTTTTTTATTTTTATTTATAATCACATCGCTAATCGTATATTCTGTCGACCATACCTATACAATTCGTGTTAGTTTAACGATTCAGTCACTTGTAGCAATCAATCAAAGTCCAACAGGTCATCGACCTTTCAACTGACATTACTTTCAAGGCTAAAACACCTTTTAAAACTAAAACGTAGCGTAAACTCAAACGTAACGTTAACTTTTAACCTTAAAGCAGACGGTAATGCGATTAACCTTTTTTAGCAGCACGGTGATTTTAATAGCATTAAGGAGACAGTTTCGATTTGTGTATAAAGGTGTGTTTAATTTCGTGGTTGGTAATTTCATAAGTAAAGCACACAAGAGCAAAATTGCAGTATTACTATACTCCACAGAACACATTGTTTGTAGGTTTCTTCTTCTCTGTGTATTCTTAATTTTCCTCTTGTGTGTGTGTGTATTCACAACAATTCGTTACTCTTCCGTGCCAAATCGAACATCAATCAATGTTATCAAAAGAGACTTTTTAAGGCTGTTCACAAATCGAAAACCCAAAAACATGTTGTCATTTAAATCAAATAGACGACTGCCATTCTTTTGAAAAGCTGTCGGATGGTTGTGAAGTGACAAAATAAGTTATAAAAAAAAAATATTTAAAAAAATCTCTGAATAATTATGACAATTTCATCCACCGATCCTGAATGTGTGTGAAATTAAGCATCTCAAAAATTCGAAATTTCCATTAAAACCGCTGCCTCTCATACAGCGTGTCCTCTCCCTAATCTCAACAAAAAACTCCACATTCTAGTAATAAAAAAGTGTTCACCTTTTAACGGCGAATTAGCCGAGTGTCGCGTCGAAAGCTATAAACACGTCTGAATTCATATCTGAGGCAGTAAAGTTGCTGACGGATCGCTACCGGAGCGAGTGCGGCGCCCCTGACGTATGCCAGGGGTGGCAAGCACTGGGGATTAAGGCTTTTTGACTTACTATGTCTAAAGATTTTATTTAAATTGAATAAAAACGAAAAGGTAACCTACTGATAAACTAACTAAAAAGTCTTTACAGTAACATATAATTATATATGTATCCTTCTTCCAACTCTTACTATCATTCATCATTAACATTAATTAGCAGTTTAGCTGATTCGTTATCATGACATTAGAATTCTTCACCCATAAAACTGAAGTTTGTGTAATAATCACTTTTTAATATTAACAATATTATTTGTGTGTAGTGTAGTGTGTGGTGTAGATAGTACCAAAGAAATACATATCTAGATACACTAATCAGCATGTCCCATGCTGTGAAAGACGCATACACACGTATCATTTGCATATCTTCGCCTACGTACCTACGGGTGCGAAATGTGCACGCCATGCATTTACGTTTGATATTATTTAAAGACTTAAATAGGTATATTATTATGATTTCTCCACAATAAAATACAAAAAAAAAGTTTTTGACAACCCTAACTTGGGGGTAAAGTGCCCGGTGACAATAGTATTGAATCAAACCATATTAGGGCTGTACCAACCACCTGGCCACAAATGTGACAAAATTATTAGTGCCTACTAATTCAGATTGAGTTATTTGTAAGTTAGCCTTACAGTAAAGATTATGTCCACTATGGTAGCTAACGTTGAATTTGACATTTATTTCGTAATTTATTTTGACCAATATTATTTTGGTATAATTTCTAAGACACAAGCATGGATACTTTGTGACACAGATGAGGCTAATAAGAAGCGGAAATTAGAAGGCCAATTCCCGTACTTAAAAAGTATAAAATCTAGTCGCAATCTCATCTTAGATTTTAGAGGTATTTCTGGTAGATTAAGACTAAGAATAGACTGTAAGTGTTCTTAAAATTGCGAGAATTGCCCCTCTGATTTATTTTAAGACCCCTTTAATTTTGTAAATGAAATGCAGTATATAGGCTTTTATTAAAAGAGCCTCTATGACCAATTACTTATCACAAAACCAACCTTGCTAACTAGTTAATCTTTACAGTACAGCAAACTATTTCTGGCTACTATTAGCTATTCTATTCTCAATAAATCAATGGCTTTTGGTGAGAATAAATATCAAAATTAACAAACTTTTTTGTAAACCTACTACTTAGTTTCAAATGTTATTGACCACATTCTATAATGTAATCTGATAAAATGGTAATAATAACATTGACGATAGAGATATTTATAGTACTTACCTAATTTGAGTGAATCATACATAGGTAAAGGTACCTACATATTTCGCACACCAGATTCATATTACCATTTTATATATTTTGTTTATTACTACATTTATAACTTCTTATAATAAATACGTTTTTAAATATTTTTACAAAAAAACATTTAAAAATACATATATAGTGATCCTCTGGGGCCCAATACCAGAGGGACAATTCTCGCAATTTTTAAGAACGTTCACAGTCTGATCTCAGTCTCAATCTGTCAGAAATACTTAAAATTTCCCAACATTTTGACAAGTTTTTGACATTTGTTTGTCGCTGAGATGAGACTGCGACTAGATTTTGAACGTTTTAAATTACGAGAATTGGCCTACAGGTGTCGGGAGCAGGGACAAAGCTACCGCTTCTGAAAAAGGAACCTCTTAAAATACGCGCCATGTCGAGAAGTACCGCTTTCTGGATCCAGCTGCGTAACGGGAGGTTATTCAGATGTTGGTCGAGGTTCTTGGCTATTAAGACTATGCCGACCGCACAGTGGCGCCCTCATCGTTTGTTTGGTTATTTCATACAATTTAAAATGAGAATGCAGAAAATAAGCACATTAACGGAATATAGTGGCCACTGTTATCCGTTTTAAGGATTATAATAAAACTAAACAATATAAAACTACCGCTTCTAATAATATTAACGTATAATTTTGTGAAGCATAACTTAACGTGCTTATTTTCTGCATTTGCATTCTAAATTATATGCAACTAGCGGTCTGTCTCGGCTTCGCACGGGTGAAAAAAAAAAAGAAAAAAAATGGCCTATAATAATCAGAGATAATGTAGCATTCAAATGGTGAAAGAATTTTTAAAATCGGTCCAGTACTTTTTGAGCCAATTCGTTACAAACATACATACAAATCTTTCCTCTTTATAATATTAGTATATATAACTAAACAAACGATGAGGGCGCCACTGTGCGGTCGGCATAGTCTTAAGCCATTGGCCATCACGACTATCGGCTCAATGACTGCTGTATCCTCATCCCACATGTTGACAACCTCTACTACTCTAAGCCTAGCCTCTAGAACTACTCTCTAAGCACGAAATCCGTAATTTGGCCGAAGTTAATCGTCTTTCTTGCCCTGTATCACCTTCGGACATAACATTAGTTCGGGGTCCGAACTACGAATGAATGACAACACGATTTGACAGCTGTCCTTACCACCGATGTGTGCTTGCCCGTCCGAAAAAGTTAGAGTTCATTCCAAAGGATCGATCTTCTTTCGAACGGACCCGTATCTTCGTAGACGGACTCAGACGAAGATATTTAATCTGCTTTTTCTCAGCTTTCTTGAGGTTCTCGTCATATGTCCGCTATACGAACCAACCACCATTGTAATATTAATGTTACCAACTCCAAATAAAGTTCAGTGCCACTTTTACAAAAACACACTTACTTACTGGCACAACATGTTTCCAAAACAAGCCGACAAGTCCTGCCATGCGTAGACGCATTAAACTTGCTAATTGTATGGCAATATAATGTTAGTTGTAAAACCTCCTTGATTTACCGCCGAGCCATAACAATCGCTTATTTCTTATACCTTTAATATTTTATTTGTAACAATTAAATCAGAAGTTTTCCTCTACTTATAAATATTTAGTAGTTTGACATTTAAAACTTTTATTATCTTTAATTAATTTGTAGTTTAGTATTTGATAACTGTAATCCATCAATATAAAGTCGTAAAAGAATAAATAAATGATAATAAAAGACGTTTATTGTAATAAATTGAATTTGACTACCGGAATCAAGACAAAATACCAGCACAGAGGTCAACGCAAAGTATCAAAGCTACCTCTATCCTTATTATGAGCGTGTTGTGTCGCACTGGAGGGCAATTCTGTCTTTCTATTTTTCTTTTTCTTTTGCAATTACATTCTAACTCATCACGCCTCCTTCTGGACCTACCGCGTCACCGGTTTCTGTTGTAAGGATCACAATCTGTGGCTACTTGCACACAATGGAAGGCAGTATACTTCGGAGGTTTCCAATGGAACGAAGTAACTTACTCATCATTCTTGTTAAACAGTACTCAGAAAAGGTTCGATTTAAGAAAAAACAAGCACCCACTTCCTAAGCTCTTTCAAACATAAAAATTAACATCACACAACACAACCAGTGACGACTTGTTAATAACACCCAAAAAATCGTTGAATTGAGAATAAACTGCACATTGGACAATGCTTATCTCAGTGCAGCACAGCCCTATCTTCAGTTGCATCGATGACATCTGTCATTTACTCGTCCCTTTGTTGGGACAGCACTATTAGTTAACTAACTAATTGGTCCAAACGTTTACTTGTCTCGATAACTGGCGTGAAACGAAAGGGACAGTTTTTTGTGCAGCCGACAAATTGTTTAAACTTGTCCTTTTTAAAACAAATAAATTGTTTGCGTGAAGTTAAAAGGGCGTAAAAGACATTAACATTGATGTGACTTACGGCCTTTTGACCCTATATGGGAACCTTCTTAACACGTTTTGGATAAAAGTTTAAGATAACAAACTGACTGATACACACACTGACATACAGATACAGATGCATTGTTCGATTAATAGGTCTTTATAAAACTTTATCTTTTTCTTTCACACCCTATTAATCTCTTAGCCTAGGCCCAATATGGTACTTTTATCATGGAAAACCTTTTTTGCCTTAACGTGTATTCGTAATGCATAAGTAGGTAGCCATAAGTTCTTAAATAACTTCCTACTAATCCTACTAGTCCTATCCTACTAATATTATAAATGCGAAAGTTTGTGAGGATGGATGGATGTTTGTTACTCTTTCACGCAAAAACTTCTGAACGGATTTGGATGAAATTTGGCACACATATAGTTTATAACCCGGATTAACACATAGGATACTTTTTATCCCGATATTCTCACGGGATCGAAACTTACGCGGGTGAAACCGCGGGGCGCAGCTAGTTAATAATATAATCACAATGAAACACAAAAATATAAAATATGAATTCACTGAAAAACAATAACGGACCTCCCACAGGGGACAAAACAGCTGTATCTGCAGTTGAAAAATTTAAACAAGAATGTATCTCATATTGTCCTGTGTGCCTGAAATAGAGTTAATAATATGCCAGTTGCCAATAATGTACAGTTTTTAATATGCCAACTACAGAAAATATACAGCCGGAAAAAGCATTGTTTAGAAAATTGACAAATTCCGTAGATTTTCTGCATAATAGCCTTTTCATAAAACTGTGTGTGACATTGGCAGTTATGATTTGAATACTGACCGTATTCAGTATTAGTTAAGCTTATAGTCAATTTGCTTTACAATTTGTTTCCAAGACTGTGCAAACGGAACAACAAACATTACAAATGAAGCCAGTCCGCCACAAATATTATCCCACATTATAACATGCTTCCCATGGCGTGCACAGACAGACAGACGGACGCAATGACACAGTAATGACGCGGTAATGAACGAGCGACGCCGCGGGACATAACTATGCTTTTTAGGGTTCCGTATCCAATCAATGATAAATGCAGTGCAACAATTATGTGTTCCCCTTACTAAACCTCGGAACGAGTAAAATGTCGTGAGGAAAGTTTTGAGTGTGAATGTGGATATAAGAGACGGGGAAGAGCACAGACTGTATCTCGGCAGAAGAATGATGGTCCTTACTAAGCCAACAGTCATTATGTACTTTTATCACTTACTTGTACTTTCACCTAAACAAAGGAAACATTTTGAAAAAAAAAATTGGTACAACTTAAACACACAATAGGTACCATCAAAGGGATACTGAAGAAGATATGTCGTGTAGGATTGGAGAAAAAATCGGATAAATCACTTTAATTGTCAGTTTCGAAGTTTTGAGAAGTATCTAGTATACAACTACAAATTTATTTTTGTTGCCGACGAAATCAACACGGCTTGTGTAAAGATTCATCCCTACAGGACCGAACAGTTTTTGACGTCATAACGTCTTATAAATCGATGAACACCGGCTGCACGCACGAAAAATGTCACGTTCCGCCTGAGAACGATAACAAACGATAGAGAGGCACGATCGGCCCAAGCGTTGGCTTGTGACACATTTATTCATCAATGCTTCTCTATGACGTTATCACATAAAACTATCGTCCGTAAACCGACTTTACAGACAACCAATTTTTTGTTTTAGCTTTATCTTGAAAACAGTAATATTTATGAGCACCAACTAGATCAGTAGGGCATTTCCTTATTTTTAAGAATGCTTGCATTTTACATCTCAGTCAGAATCTGTGAATATATAATATAATAAGTTTTCATACATTTTTAATGAGTTTTTGTCATAGATTTTTGCCGAGTTGAGATTGCGACTTGAATTCGAACGTTTTTATGTACGAGAATTGGCCTTCTGATGTTCTTACGCAACTTTTTTTTACATCGCAAATAACAAATATCAATCAGCTATAATATTTTTAGTGATACGGAACCCTTTGTGCACTAGTCCCACTAGCACTTGTCAGGTTTTTGTAAACCCAGGTCAATTAGATCTCATTATAGCTACACTTGATGTAAAATAAATGCATGCGTGGGCGCAGTTTATTTACGTAGTAAATTATATAAATGTATAGGAAATAGTTTATTAGACTGCGCCTGAGGCGCTAGCTGTCAGCAGGTCTTAAATTAAGGGTTGCTTATTAAACTGGCGTTAGTCCAATTGCAGAGGTGTTTTGTTCGAAAGTTCGAATAGATAGAGGTATAAAGGTTTTATAGAACTTATTCTCACGACCTATAAAAGAATACAGTAGCCATAAATGAAGTTTGGTAGTGAGGCTGACTGCATAATGCTAATTTACTTTAGTAGGCATCTAAAATTATCACTATACACCACTATTTAAGAAACACTTATAATTTAAGTGAATTACTGAGACATCACTACTGTTAATAAAGTCTTAGTTCGTTTTTCGTTAGTTTTTTTTTCTATTTTCGTTTATTCACACTATATTATAAAATGTCCAATGGTTTTTCTTATTGATCATAAAAACCAGAAGCTCGTGGCTAACTGTTTTCTTCCTCTTCAATCACAGATGACAGTAGTCAATCTTCTGATATTTTAGTAAAACACATTACTTTTTCAGTATTGCAAATCATGTGCTTGACTTAGTGCAAAGATTGACCATGCTTTGTCTTTGCATCACCCTAGGTAGACAATGTCTTGCTGCATCAGTTAATAAATAAACGTACAGCTTCGCTGACATTACCCTTGCGGTCACATTATTATTATATTTACTCGATATAGGTACATAAGTAATTAAACAAACTAATTACAATAATAAATTATTCAAGCTTTCTCAGAGATAATAAAATACGAGTATCATGGAGGCCGGACATGGAGTTAATAATTATAATAACGATTAAATAGGTCTATTAAATACGCGAACATGACCTCTACAGTTAATAGTAATATCTGTTACAGTATAAGGTAATTATGGGCATTTCAAGCAAAATCTGATCTATGATCTGTCTAAGCTAGGATTTATTTATTTTAGCAGCAGTAAGGCACTTTGTACAGAGGTTCAGTTTCTTTACGGTACGGCGAATAAACCGCGCAGTAGAAAAAACGTGTTTGTGTACAAGCTTCAATAGTGATCCATACAACACTGACGACCGTGCTACACACGGCGAATAAACCGTTGTTTTTCACGGCAAGAAAAACGTATGTTACAAAGGGCCTAAACCTCTTTGTGAAAATCTCGTCCGGAGAAGTACTAGCACCATACCTATGTCAATTGACAACCATTACTGTGTGACTCTTGGTGAAATGAACACGATCTAAAGTCCCATCAATTCGCATTCGGCGTTTTACAAACCAGCGAGTGAAACGGACAGCGCTGTGACGAATCATACAATCTACAGACGACATAAACACAGGCACATGAGATATCTGTTATCTTTGTCCTTCGGATGACAACGCACCTGCGATGCCTCTGGTACTGCAGATCCATTTGCCATCAGGTGCGCAGTCTGCTCGTTTGTCTTCCAACTACATTCTGCATGTCTTAGTTGTTCCTCAAACTATCAATACTCAGTTGTGCTGTAACATTCTAAACGGAAACATTTTATTGACATTGGCATTTTATTAACATTAGTACATTGCAGTACATTTAATGGCAGACCATTTCATTGGCGCCGGTACAGTACACTGCAGTACATTCACAATTAAACCGATCGTCGTTAACCCACTCAGTGTTCTCGTCGATGTAACGATATAGACTCGCTGGAACAGTTCGATTGATTGCTCTTGGTGTAGGTCACAGTTTCGCAACTGGCCAGACGGAGTAAGTCGTTTCCCCAGACTATCCTACTATACAGGGTTATTTTAAATTGGCTAGCTAAACTCCGCAGATACGATGAATTCGATCGATGTCTTAATATACATACATATCATGAATCTCGATTGTACTATATCTGTCGTATTAGAATCAAGATTCGTGTATCGATCAATATGAAAGTCAGTTTGTTAGTCGGTCCTGCAGGCGTAGCATGAACACCGTTTTGCCGACGGAAGATTAGACAAAGATGACGTTCCGTGTAGACAGTACGACGGCAGCAAAGTAGAAAGAGTCAACTGCACTTTTTACGAAATACATACTCTTATACATAATTCGACTCAGAATTCTGTTTTGTCATAGGATTTTATTCGTTTTTTTTACTGATAATAAATCACGTATATTAAGACAACTACAACAATTGTTATCAGTGTCGAAGTACCGTGTTTTGGAACAAAAAAATATTGTAGTTATATCATGATTTTGTAGATAACCGTATATACTTTGTGGCCGTCGTGTAAAAAGTTTAAAATTTCCTCACAGCTGTCAGTCGGCAACGTCATTTTGACAGTTGAGATAGAAAACTTTCTTCTGAAATAGTCTACATATAAAAAGACCTAGACAAAGATCGTTAAAAACGAAAGACAAAATGACAGATTGTAGAAGGATTTCTACGGTGTGATGTCAAAAGTAGAGAAACGAAATGTCACTTTGTATAGAAAGAGCTGTATCAATTCTACGTAGAAATAGAATGCGTAATGCTAAGCCTGCTGCCCGGCCGCTGTACAACAATACGCCGTCGACTGAGTTCCCATCTCGTCCCTCATAGTGCGGGTGCTCACCGACGCTCTATTTGTCACAGTTTGTCAGATCATTACACACGAGCCTTCATATATCTGAAGCTGATACACGGTAGGGTTGACGCACGAATTTAACACTTACTGGAGTTTTGTCTGAGATAAATCTTTGTTACAAGACACGCCAAATATAAAAGCTGCATCATTTTTTAGCATGATAAAAATATTACAAAATTGTGCAATTACCAATTGCTAGGCACATTAATTAGAAATCTGACAACCAGTCTTACCAAGGGTTACTGTGTTACCAGCATCCAGTTAAACAGGAAGCTGTACCCAACATACTCGTACATAGTTGAAGAACGGCAAAAAAGTCTAAATATTGACATTCTATAAACCAGAAAAAAATGCATAATCAGCTTATAGCGTTCCCACTGCTGGGACGAAGGCCACCTTTCGGTGAGCGGGAGTGGGCCGTAATCCACCTCGCTGTACCAGTGCGGGTTGGTAGATGTCACATGTCTTCGACTTTTTGGTTCTAGGACATGTCTGTTTCCTCACAATTTCCTTCATCGTTTGGAGAGCAGTAGTAATGAAATAATTTACACAAAGCAACGTGCCTGTCTGTGTTCGAACCTACGACCTACAACTCGTAAGTCGCGGCCGATAACATAATTCCTCTCCTACAAGGTCAGTACCCATCTCAACCTGATCCCTCCTTAACCTAGCACAACTAGGAATGTTCTCTTAATGAAGCATTAATAGTGTTAATGATACTTTATGTGGAACTTGTAGGAATCATTATGATCTGCTCCAAAAGCATCCGAGAAAAATGTAAATAAATAGATCAGAAAACATACCTGGGGATGCCAATTTATAGAGTCACTTACAAATTGAGATTTGAATAAGTATTTGAATACTTAAGTTTAAACCGTGTTTTTCATTTTTGAGGTTAATTTTTTAACCTGATGAATTTTCAATTATTTTTTAACAATGTTACTCAAACGATAATTGTTGGCAAAGTGGGAGACTTACAGTTGATTTTTTTTTCTATTTCGTTTAGTGGGTGATTGCATTGAACCTGCACCGGGTTTGGTTTATACTTTCATCAGATATGGAACAGACTATACTACTAACCATCCTTACTCCTAGGCTCAGGACGACAGAGGGGAGTGAAGCGCGGGGCGGGGCGGCGGCGGGGGGGGGGGGGGGTGTTCAGTTACATTGTGTATAATTTCACATTATTGTGATTAGGTACCGTCGGAGTATAAAGTAGATGAGAATTTTATTGATGACTTTCGTTTAACACAAGGGTCTTTGGAACAGAGGGCAGTTTTTCATGGTAAGTACTAGCATGACTGTTTGTATGACCTGTAGGCCAATTCTGTTAATTTAAAACGTTAAAAATCTAGTCGCAGTCTCATCTCGGTGACAAACAAATGTCAAAAACTTGTCAAAATGTAGGGAAATTTGAAGTATTTTTGACAGATTGAGACTGAGATCAGACTGTGAACGTTCTTAAAAATTACGAGAATTGCCCCTCTGATGTTTCCCATTACCCATTCATAACATAGTCAGTATATACCCAAGGGGTAGGCAGATAATATTAATAGTCAATAATTATGACAAGTCATTGTATAATCTTTATTTTCGTTGAATATGGGCACCATAGTACCAATAGGCATTCGCATTAAATCCTCCATCTATGCTAAACATGCTGCTATGCTTCGCTCTCAATAAAGCTATAACCGCTTGCTATTACCTAGTTTTCGCATACCGAGCATAACAGTATCGACATCTTATTAAAGTAAAATTTCTTCAAGTTCAAATAAGGTAAAATTCAATACGATTTACAGCGTTTTATTTACATAAGAACAAGGTAATGAAAGTCTAACAATCGCTGCATTATAAAGTGGTTGTTTTGCTGTCGGTACACGTTATTAGGGAAAGCTGTGGTCTGCGGCTGAAACGGAATCCGTGTGTCGATGCTAACGGTACTCTAGGGATAGGGGTGAGGACCATCATAGATTAGAAAATATCTAGGACTTTTTGTTAGGAGATTAATCTTAGAACGAATTTCACCAATGAAGTTAAACGCGATCAGCACATCTGAACCGCGTTCAAGAGCTGTCAGCATCATCATTGCTGTGGGAAAATTGACACTGACAGCTCTTTATCACGGTTTAGATGTGCTGATTGCGTTTAATTTCATTGGTGAAATTCGCCCTTCGCAAGACGTTCTGCATGATTTAAGTAACAGGGTGATTTTGTGAACAAGGATCGCTATGGCGCTAAAAACTCAACCGTTAGTGATTTGGACTTACAAATCGATGTAGATTTTTTCAAGCGTATTAAAACTGCATTAAAGTCTTACTGGATTATTTTTTGTCAAGCCACAACAAAATTAATATCTTTGAATAGATTAATAAGCGTTAGAAAGTCAGTAAGGCTAATATAAAATCTTATGCAGGGCAAGGATTGTGCAATTGACGACGAAATTTGACAATACAGTGACAACCCTAACCCCTAACCAAAAGGTCAACATGCTCTGTGACGTCCTTGCTACAAGTCCCCGTTGTAGCTCCCCTGGCTACAGGGACGTAGACGACAGTGCACATACATTCATTGGCGAGACACTCCCGATACCTTTCTCATACATTCCCGATAGCTGCGTGCGCGCAATAATATTAGTGCAATAATGATAGTTTTCAAGAATCCTGCGCAGTAAATAGCACAGATTAAATACGATACAGAGACCCCGTTATATTCGTGAGAAATAAAACTTGTAAAGAATTTTAAAACTATATATAAAGTCATTGCTTGCAGGACGGATTGGCAATGGAGCTGAATAGTTCTACCGTGAAGGTCGTGGGTATCCGTTGCGGGGAGCTCAGGGCCGGTCGTTATGGTGACGATGCTGAACGATGCTGATGACATTCGGTGATGTGAGACTCAATGAAGTTTCATTGGGTTGTACATCTCGCTCGTTCACGTACTTGTCATAACATCTCGCTTGTATTTCCCGAGGATGAAGGCTTATCGATGAAGGAATTTTGTCAATTATGTAGTAGAGGCGAGCCTATTGCCATCAACCAGGCTCAAATCTAGGCCTCGGGCTGCTACAGAGAAGTTCCTTGTAGAAAATCCCAATGACACTCGCTGACCTGGTAATCGAACTCAGAACCTCATGTTCAGCACTAGCGACCTACGAGTCCTACGACGCAGTGATCACCCTCAACTGCTCAATAAGTTCGATTTTTATCTGTGTGTGTCATGCGTGCAAATATATGTTGTAAGTAAGGTATCCGAATGTTTTTCTCCAAATCTGTGGGAGGAAACTGAGTGGTAAGCTAGAAAACAAAACAAATAATAAAATTGCATCATAATATCCAAAATGGAGCAACGATATTGGCGGATATCTTTCCGCGGTAAACTCACCCTTTCCTCACACAACTCTGGTGAAAAGACAGCCTTAGATATCCGTGTGTTTGTATTGTATACATTATCTGGAGGTAGCTCCCGTTACCTTTATATATTGTAATTACGCTGCGTGTAGCACAGATTAGATATCCACTGAGTTAGCACCCGGCTGAGTTGTGGTCCAGGCTAACTCGCTGCCGGACAACGTTCAGAGGGGTTAAGGTTACTCCTTACAATACTGCATTAGTCTCATTTACGTTTAGCCTTCTTGTATGTAAAGTGGTTGTATGATGAAGCTATCTAGCCAACGGGTCTGGGTTCAATACAGAAAGTGGAAAATAGTAAAAATAAAACCCAACTACATTTAAAAAAATTCTAAACAAGATCACTTCTCAAGCATGGATCATTCGGTTCCCTTCAAAATAGTTGAGCTGGATGGTGCTGATCCATGCGTCATGTTCGTGAACGGGCGCTGTCAGTAGAGACTGGTCATCTCTTAGCTGCCAGGGCTTCTTTTTAATCTTATACCTATTTTGAATTGTTTCTTCATAACATTGTTCTCACATATAGAAGCAACAAGAATACTGTACTCAGGATTTTGTAATATCTTAATTTAAAAGAGTGTCCTTGGAGTTTCTTGCCCGTTCTTCTCCAAGAGATCTACTTTTTGGAATGGCAACTAGCTTCAACTTTGTGACTAACTGACCGACTAGTTAATTTTGACAATTCAAAAGTGCCTGGAAATGGTTTAATTGAAATAAATGCTTTGAGTTTGAGTTTGAGTTTGCAGTCCGATGCCGTTTCTTGGCAGGTATTTTAGTACAATCTCAGATTGTTATAAGTTTTTGTTTTATTTATAACCTTTAGTGGATTATCTATTTGCCTCCTTACTAATAAACGTATTATATCAGATGAATAGTTACACACCGATTTCTCTCTTTCACTCGTCAGTAAATTGACTTTCGAAAGAAGAACACAAAGCGTTGTGTAACTATACAGACGATATACAACGTTTATTAGTGAGGGGGTATGAATCATCACTACTTACTGATCTGTCTAAAATCCGCCATTTTTATTTTATAACAACAAAACCTAGCGTATCATCGGGCGACCCAGACGAGTCGATGAACATCTATTATTAAATCCATCCCGCCGTTTGGACGCTCCGGGATAAAGACATACAAATATGCAAAGATCCATAGATACGCATGAGACACACAATCTTGTCTTTGATTTCACGCAGTTGGGTAAATACAAGGTTACTTTTCAATGACTAGCCAAATTTAAGGATGTAGTACATAACTAAACAACTTTCTCCATGGGATCAACATCGTAATCGCGAATAAAAATTTAGCCGTCCCGTACGTTTAAGTCGAGTAGGTATTGAAGTTTTCTATGGAACAGTTGATAAATTTTTCGCGATTACGATGTTGGTCCCATGGAGAAAGTTGTTTAGTTTGATGGTGTCATTGAAAAGTAACCCTGTATAGACAGCGTCGTTGATGGTATGTTTAGTGGTCGCACACGCGACTGCTAAGTATACAGTGCTGGGTTCAATTCTCAAGTCAGTCAGGCCAACATCTAGACGTTGGTGGTATTAGGTTTGCCTTCTATCTTTATGCAAATCCAGCACTTATTGGTCGCTATCAGGAATTTCTCAGTAGCAGCCAAGAGTCCGGATTCGTGCCCGGTTGATGACGCTGGGCTCGTCCCTTTAACATGGGACTTCAATATAACCTGCAAAAATGTATGTGTACTGAACACCCCTGCCTTCACCCTAGGGGAATACAAGTGAGATGTTATGTTAGTTTTAAATTAACATTAATGAACTATGCGCTGCTGGGCAGAAGGGTTCTGGCCTTTGACAATAAATACATTATATATAAAATTAACACCTTTTGATATAAACATAAGGAAATCTGCTTTACATGCAAATGATGACTTAACGTCAATACGAAATACTTCTTCATATTTACAATAAGTTATTGGATGCGTACTAAGTGCATCGTTAATTAAACTAGATAATAAGGATAAATAACGTATTCACTTGAACTATCATAAATTAATTGATTTTATTTACCACTCATAGTATTTTCGCAAGGATATCTACTGCTAACTCTTATGATATTGTAACTTAACATGAAAGTAATCCTCGGCTGTATTGTATTGCATCGTATCATGTCGCCTACAGTGGAAGGCGGAGGCATGCAGGGTGGCAGGAACATCGACGCGCAAACTGTAATCATGAACTCAGCACATGAAATTTCATGGAAAAGTACCTATGCGGTCAAAATCTACTGAACAGCATTTTTTTTAATAACCGACGTAAAATTTCAACGCATGGGGTTCAGAATCATGTGCGGAATCTATGGCAATAGGTTATCCGTCGATGTGCACTCTTTATTTTCAAAGATTTACCACACAAACATACGCCATACAGTGGCCCCGATTCTGTTGTTCACAAACTAAATTTAATTTAATTCAGTGCATCTTTTTCTTTCTATTTCATTATGAAAAGGACAGAAGATAAATATTAGGTTAATCCTGTCAAATTAGATAATCCATAGACAAGTTTAGACGGGATTAAAAAAATGACTACTAAAAAGACGTCAATTTACGTCAGGCGCTGACTAATTTGACAGGACTAAACTAATATTATTTATCCTCTGTCCTTTTCATAATGAAATAGAAAGAAAAATATGCACTGAACTTAAATTTAGTTTAGTAAGTGAACAACAGAATCGGGGCCAGTGACGAACCATAATTAAATGCCAAAAACCAAAAAATCTGGAACCCGGCCTGCTCTGAGGAATTCCTAAAACCAATAACTCTTTGCCTGAATTAGGATCGAATCTAGGAGCTCATGCTCAGCAGTCAGTACTAATAGACCACCAAGAAACAAATAAACACGTTACTGTATATTTTTGCCACTTTCACAATTTCTTTAAACTGACCATTACAAATATATTACTTTATTTTATGTACAAATACACTCACATACAACATATATATTAAATAAGAGTCGCTCTATGAACCATCGTGTATAACTTAACGCACATAAAACAATAAAAGCTAAGTAAGGTCTGCGCCCATTAAGTTTCGGTTAAGTTTACAAGTACGCGGCAGAGCGCTCATACAAAAGACTTCAACGAGAGACGTCTCTTTGATTGTTTGAATGTAAAGGAATTTAATTTTTCTCAGATTTTTCTTATATTATTATTTTGTTTGTTTTTAATAAGGTAAAGTGTTACGTTCAAAGTAATTATTTTAAGTATTTCGCTTATTTTCCGATAACGTACACAAGTGCTTGTTTTTTGTTGGATACTTTTATTATACAGTAGAAAATATTAAATTCTGTCGCTGCCCATAAATATAATATACTTTTTGCAAGTGATTATTAATTTATTGTATGTAAAATTGCAAATGATAATATTTGTTACAAAAAAAAAAATAACTAACAAATATACTTTAGAATCGTGGCTTAGATAGATAGATTTATTTATTTGCATAGAATGTAGGTAATACAGTTAGGTGTTACAAATATTTTTGCATCCTTATACATTCTGCCTCATGGCATGCAAAAATGTTTAACTTAAATAAGTACTAAAATTATTCTATTTACTTAAAGCTATATAATTACTTAATTTAAAAAATAAAAATAAAAAACTTTGGAACTAAGCACTGTAAATTAAATAGTTTTGTCATTTAAAAAATCTGATACAGTGTAATAGCACTTTTGAACAAGTAATTTTTTAAGGTACTTTTTATAGTCGATCTTGCAAATATCAAACCAATGGGGCTTTAGGCTTGATAGTCGATCTTGCAAATATCAAACCAATGGGGTAGTTTTCATTAAGTTATTAGTCTAAGCTAGCATATTATACATACTATACTAACTTGGATATTCGCTAAATCATGTCTTTATAACTGATAATTATCTAGGGCCACCCACACACCCAGTAGTGCCGACACTAAACTATTTAACTCGACCAATAAACTTAACTCTAAAAATACTCTTATAATCCCTTTTATCTAAATCGCACGCAAACCGCCAAAAGCTAGGAATCCCTCGTCAAAGTTATGAGATCGTTAGGATCAAGTTATGTTAGGAATGTGTAACTGTCTGGCGCTGGCTAGACCAGACGCGGCTAACGAAGCAAAAAGTCGTAGAGTGGGACCACCGCGGAGATGTGCGCTGTTGTGTCTACAACTGTACAACTGTGCACCTACTTATGAACCTAACAGATAGTAAGGGGCCACAATAGGGCTACTTGAAGTACACCAGCCTGTTACTGTCCCACTGCAGGGTGCAGGCCTCTTCTTATACAGAGAAGGCACCAAGTATTACCACGGTTGCTCAAGACGGGTTGGCGATTTTAAACTTACATAAACTATTAGCGGCCTGTCCCGGCTTCGCACGGGTGGACATTTATTTTTTTAACATTTTATTTTTTTTTTCTTGCAATTAAAATAGTCTATATTAATCAGTGATAATGTAGCATTCAAATGGTGAAAGAATTTTTAAAATCGGTCCAGTAATTTTTGAGCCAATTCGTTACAAACATACATACAGAACTGCCCTCTTTATAATATTATATAATAATATAATATATATATTAGTATAGATTAGTATAGATAAAGTTCAGGTTTCCTCGCGATATATAAATAAATAAATAAAAAGTTGAATTGGTACTTCCCCGTGTTTGGACATACCACCTCGTGCATGAGACGCCAGACCTTAACCATAGGGCCATCACGACCAATACAAAACTAGATGAATTAGAAGTAAAGACGATGATCAACAAACAGGCTGGAAGGAGGACACTGTTGAAATGATCAAGATTACGGAACATCACGCGTGTGCCTCGAAGGGTTAGGCAGAAGTGTACCTACAGCACACCCGGATTTCACCAGTCAAGTCTAGGTCCCGTGTGATAGCAGGTGAGCCTATTGCTATCAACCGCGCAAGGATCCAAACTCCGTGCAGCAGCACGTAGTTTGGATATGTTATTGGGTGGAAATGTTATTAAGATGAAAAAACCCAATAACATTTTGCTCGACCCGGGAATCGAACCCAGGACCCCACGGTCAGCAGTAGCGCTTGCGACCACTAGACCAACGAGGCAGTCAGCTAATAGAGATGTATGTAAGACGAAGAGATACTGCGCCAAATACAGATACATTGGCATAAGGCTGGTCCTGCCCTTATGCCAATGTATCTGTATTTGGCGCAGTGCCAGGCCCGTGCTGGACGGCGCGTACGTGATCCACGCGCGCCTCAAAGAGATGTCAGCAACAAGGAAGGGGCCCCGTAAGGGCCGTAGCCTGCCGGGGCAGTGGGATTGTCCGAAAGAGTTACCGCTGCCCCGGAACATAAAGGGCTAAGGAAGGAACACGGGTGAGTTTTAGTCAGTAAGAGTCTGACACTCCGTTCAGTTCCACCAGAGCGGGAGGGTTCATTTGATGATTTCCCATCCGCAAAAAAAAAATGGGCAGGAAAATACTGATGATGGTCAGGAAGTACGATGTTTTGAAGGAGAGGCGGCCCATCTTTAACAGCCTCGTCTTACGAGGTGCGAGTTAAGCCAGACAGATATGAGGTTCATCGTGCAATTATTTTCATCACCACTACTCGATAACGATGGAGGAACATTTCGTCAGAAACGTGACATGTCCTACAACCAAAAAACCGAAGTTTATCAAATCAAAATTTGATGTATAACAATTGAAATTAAATTGTGTCTCATTAGCCACAATTGAGATAGTTCAATTACTGCTGTGGGCAAAGTGTTATTGGGTTTATCCATCTGGAATTTCTCAGTGGCAGCCCAAAATCTGGATTTATACCCAGTTGATGTCAAAAGACTCGCCTCCTGTTACATAGGACTTAAAGATAACTGGCGAAATGTGGGTGTACTGTAGGTCCTCCTCTGCCTGACCCTTCGGGGAATACAGGCGCACTGGCCTCTCACACACAGGAGGTCTGAGTCCCCGCAGTGGGGACATTATAGGCTAATAACGTTAACACAATTCTCTCGAAACACTAATACTAAATTACCTATTAGATGTGTTAATAAACTAGTGTATTTACTAACCCTGACTCACAGATTATCATGAACAATAGTTGCACTCATAGTTATCCTCCACAAACAACAACTTAATAGTTTCCAACGATCGTAACGTTCGCACACATAATAGTTTTATAGCTGTAACAATATTGGCAATGTGGTCACTTCCCCGTCTTTTGTTTTAAGGCCGTACCTAGCTAACTCGATTGGTCAATATAGGATGTTCAGATTTTGTTTGCACTCTGAATAAAAGTTCATTATAAAGGCTACTATAACTCATTTACTTTATTGTATATATAGATAACTAACTGTTTACACTAGGTAATAATGAAAGGAACTCTCCCTCTCTCACTGAAGAGAAAAGTCATGGACATGTGCATTCTTCCTACCCTCACCTATGGAGCGCAGACATGGTCACTAACCAGTCATCAAAAGTCCGCACTCGGGATCTGTCAGCGAGCAATGGAGTGCAGTATCCTTGGAGGTAAACTTACCTGGGCTGGTCACATCTGTCGCATGCCGGAGGAGCTATAGCCTAAAGTTACCACACAATGGGTCCCAAACAGCAGTAAACGGCAACGCGGCAGGCCCATAATGAGATGGCGGGATGAACTCGACTCTTTCCACAGGGATTGGCGCATAACAGCACTGGATAGGGATAAGTGGAAGGAGGGAAGGGAGGCCTTTGGCTTGCAGTGGGACAGAAACGGCTGATGATAAAAAAATAATAAATTAAATTACTAACTATACAAATAAATACAAAAAGACACTTAGGCGTCGAAGTACTCGTCCGCATCGCTGTCATCTGGAAACTTGCCCAGAAGACTGGCAGCATTGCCACGATGAATGGCAATGCTAATTCTTTGGCCAAAGAACGAGCCAGCCCTCTGGTCACGTGAAGTGTCGACCAATTAGCGGGGATTGAGCCGTCGAACCGCCTTTCAGCTGTCACGCTTGTAACCACTGAACCACTTAACAGTCATTGAAATTTTAAGACAATCCCGGTGGTCTTTGTCGGTGATGGAAAACATTGTGAGGAAACCTGGACTCTATAGTTCATATAAGTCTGAAATCGCCAACCCATCTTGAGCAAGCGTGGTGATCAATGCTCATGCCTTCTCTGTATGGGAAGAAGCCTTTGAGGTTTTCTTTTGCAAGATAATTTATATTCGATTCCAAATAAACATTCAAAAACCATTGATCTAGTAGTACAAATAAATTTCTTTCAACTGAATAGGAAAAAATCAATATCCTTATCAAAATTCCATTTATATGTGCCAACAAGACGTGCGTCCAATAAGAGTACCCATCGGACAATGACAAACTTCCATCCTCTTTAGTGGATAAATTTTCAAAAATCTTTCCTAACCTCTTAGGGAACTCTTGTAAAAAATTCATGCTTCTAGACCCAACGGTTTATGCTGTGCATAGTGACAGACAACGCACAACATAAAGCGAATGAATGAATACATTCATTTAAGATTTTTATTAAGCAAATAAACAAAACAAAATATCTCCTTCCTTCAATAACATTCTAAAAATATGCTTCTATTGCACCACGCTCCAGCGTGTGTACTATAATTAGCACATTATGACACATTGCTCCTAACTGCGGCACTAACATTCAGACTCCTTCGTTAAAATGTTTCACATTCTGACACATACAGCCTCCATTCAGTTTCCTTTGCAAAAAAGTTAACTCGCCCAGCTTTCGTAGAAAAGGCTTTAATAAAACCTTCGCAGTACACGATAATGATAACTACATTACATCAATCTAAGAAAAAAGTTTTCAACAATTTATCCTTCCACAAAGTTCATTGCTGCGTAAACTGAGGACTGAAGTTTTGAAAAAAGAAGAAAACCAGTAATGTATGTTCTTTTCTAGAAGGGACAGTTTCCTGCCAGCACTATGCAGGCGAAATGCCGGTCCATTCGGCGATGACCGTCAGTGGATGCTGTGGCCGCGTTGCGGACGGACGTCGATCGCGTACCGACTATCTCCGAATATTCTATACGTCGCGAGTTTGAAACCCGTGTGTGAAGTGAACTGTGATTTAAGAACTAACATTTTTTTTTGTACAATCCATTGTTATAAAAGTAAATAATTTTCTTAGGAACAGTTTCAGCATTTTGTTAAGAAAATGTAAGTTTGATTTTTTCGCTGAAAACCTGAAAACGACGCTGATAATTTTCACCAAAACTTTCGTAAGTGTTTTTTTTTTTTGTTGTTTAGTTTTAGAAATGTATTATTATGTTATAACCGAATGACTAAATAGTGCAAGTGTAACCTTATCTCTAGGAATAACAATGAATGACCTTTAAACTCGATAAAAACCTGTATCGTCGCGCAGTTAACTTTTGTAAATTGAGCAAAAATAATGGACAACTTTTTCCTGTGAGATAATTTTATAATAACTAAGATTCGTATTCTTGGTATTTCTGGCTCTACCTATCCTCTTTTGAGAGCTTCAAATATCGCTCTTGAAAGTTATAAAAAAAAGTTGTAGATTAAAAAAAGCTTTTGAGCAAACTTGGATTCGAAGTACTTCGTACAGAATTCCTTTGTACGAAAATTTCATTTCCGTACAAAGAACGATGGGGAACTTAAATAGTAGTTAGTATTTTTCAATTAAGTTTCAAACAGTAAGTAATATTATCATAATAGGTACGACTTTTCCCATTGACAGCGATGCGATTTATTTGATGCCCAATAAACTCATCCCTTTTTTATATAATTTTACCAATTGTACATAATAGTATTTAAAGTTTAGAGTTAGCTTGTATATATTGTATTTAAAATGACGTTTACGCACCTTTTCCTAAATATCGTATTGATCGTTGTGTAAATCTGAAACAGGACCGAATAATCGAAACCTCAATATTTATCAACGCGATCTATTAGAAATATGATTGCACTTAAGTAGCCTACTAAATAAGCCACAGTCAACGTAGCCCGAGTTAGATAAATCATTAGGAACATAACACGGGCCACAACTAGATATTATATGTTAATTCCGTCACATTACGCCTCTGCGCCTGCGCTCTCTATTGCAAACACTCGGGTCGTATCGATTAGAAATTATTCGATTATATCGTAACTGAGATCCGAATGATTGGCGGGTATAAAGCACCATTTACACGAGCAGAATATCTTGAGAGTCGAAAATGTCCTTACGATGTTACGAGTTTAGTACGAGTAGGCGAGACTTGTAAAGCATTTATCGCATTTATTGTATTGACAATAAGCTAGACACAAGAACTAGCCTATGATTACATTGCCGCTAACCCAATTTATGAATGACTAGAGGCCCGTCCCGGCTTCGCACGGGTGTAAAAAAAAAGAAAAAAAAAACGCCTATATTAATCAGTGATTATGTAGCATTCAAATGGTGAAAGAATTTCTAAAATCGGTCTAGTACTTTTTGAGCCAATTCGTTACAAACGTACATACAGATCTTTCCTCTTTATAATATTAGTATAGAAGTATAGATCAGCGCCACATGTCTCTATTAGCCATCCTAAAACTACAAGGACTAATACTCATTGTAGTTTTGAGTTCGAATCTGGATGGCTATGAGAGTAGGAGAAAACCTTAGAAACGATGGATGGACTGTGAGAAAGTTGATGGGACTAGAAAGAGGTGACCACTGAGATGATGGCTAATAGACAAGTATGGAAGAAAAGACATGATACATAATATGCCGACCCTAAATACTTACCAAATTGATTAAATTACAGTCTTCGTTATCGTATAAGTATGTACCAGGATGTATCATACGATAACGCCAACTGTAATTTGGAAACGCGAGCTTCGAAAAAGGCGTGGTGAGTAGTAGGGAAACTTGCGTTTTAAAAAGTGTGGAAGACTTTTTCTCAAGTCAACGTTTTTGTCTCTTATTTGGCACCTAGATATTCGAGGCGAAACACCCCGTGTAAACTAGATATTAGAGGAGGTGGGACATTCGTGGGACGTGAATATTAGTTATTTTAAGTGATCTAGATTTAATTTATTTGTAAGTGTAAGTTTATTTGTTTGCAGATTTCAGCGGTGACAACTTACTAAGTGGTTCTAATATTTTACGTTTCAAGCTTTATGTGCGCGATAAGACAGATAACGCAATAAGTGATTTCGTAATTATATTTTAAAAACATTTAAGTACCGAAACGATATCAAGTGCTTGTGAAAAAAAAATATTTAAGTTCGGAGCTTTTACCGAAAAAAAGTAATGCTGAAACATAACTCTCATACTTGAATCACCTTTCCCTCGAGTTTAAGTGAACTGCTATCAACTGAATAAAAAGCTCAATCCGGCGCCGTCTTCGTTAGTTCTTTCTGCCTCTAAAATCTGTAAAACTGAAAGAACCTGGTTTAATTCCCATTGACAAGTCCTTATTTCATAATATCCACCAAATCTGTTACCTCCAGTAAAACCACGTTGATTGCCATAAAATGCTAGCTGTTGCCCGCGAGTTCGTCTGCAATCCATAATTAAAAGTAGTGTCCTGCTCCAGGTTCCAGGCTACGATCATTTCAGTCGTTTGGGTAACAGACAGACAGAGTTACTTAGTTCCTTATAATATTAATGTACGTTGAATATGTACGCCGAATGAGTTGGTCATAAGCCCATCACTATCTAGGACGCATCTTGCTAGCTCGCTGTCGACACCCATCTTGTATCACACCACACTCAACAGATATTAGTTGCGATCCAAAGTATTGCAACCTGCATGTGTCGAAATACTAATGATGAACCAACAGCGCGGGCGCCGGCCATCGCGCACTCTTACTGGATACGATCTTAACTGTGCGCATACAGGATGATTGGTAATCTATATTCTAAGTCTACATCTTACAGATTATAAATTAAAGTTGCTTGTCATGTCTGTGTGACCGAGTTGTTCTTCTAAACAAAACAACGAATTTTGATGCGGTTTTCACTATGATTTAGAGAATATATATACGTAGGTAAGCCTGATGTGTACAATAATTAACCCACATATAGTAAAGAATACTCAATGTCTCAAGTCGTAAAAAACAGGAACGGGTCACAAGTACGTACTATAGAACGAAGTCACTTTTCGTGTCTGTCTGTGCGACCGGGTTGTTCTTCTAAACAATAAATACATACATAAAATAATAAATATAAATCTCCTCAACAACTTTGAAGCTACTTAATACTCTTCTGATAGCTCATGAACGAATGAATTCTCTGGGAACCAAGTGAGCACTCATCACCCTGTATAACGCACCTATGCACGATGCACAATAGATCGCGTTAGGTTCTCTCCTATCGCTCTGAAGTACAAGATGTCGACTTGAGTATGTTGTAATCAGAAGACCAATTCTCTTAATTTAAAACGTTCAAAATCTAGTCGCAGTCTCTTCTCGGCGACAAACAAATTTCAAAAATGTAGGGAAATTAGAGGTATTTTTGACAGATTGAGACAGATCAGACTGTGAACGTTCTTAAAATTACGAGAATTGCTCCTCTGGGCTTGTGGCGCTTAAAATACTATCTATGTAGGTATACGATAAGGTATTCGGAACTTGAGAGCAAAGGGGGCCTAGTGGTAATGGCCGCGACTTACGAGTTGTAGGTCATAAGTTCGAACTCGCTGTAAACGAAACGGTATATCCTAGAATCAAAAATTCAAACACATGTGACATCTACCAACTCACACTGAATCCGCGTGGTGGATTATAGCTGACTGCTTCTCGATGGGAGGAGGTCTGTGTCCCAGCATACACAGAACATTATGTGCTGATTACGTAATGTAAGATGCACTACTCAGGCGTAATAATATAGCACATCGGCTAGGTGGAGTAAAGTGCCTGTCTGGGTTCAAACTCACGACCTACCACTCGTAAGTGGGGGCCGATACCACTGGGCCGCCACTGCTCCGATACCACTAGACCGCCACTGCTCCATATCATGTGAGAAAGTTATTTCTAAGTCAATTTGTAACTTTAAAATTAAGAAATGCAAGTAAAAGTAAATAGTTATCGAATACGGAAAGTGTTGGAGATGCGTTATCTATGCAAATTGGAGCAGAATACATTATTAACATCCACTCGCGTTCCTACGTAATTAAATCAGTCGCATTTCTTCATTATATAAAACTGATTGAATATGAATTTTGGGTTTGATTCCGTGCGAACAAAATGGTATTGAGTTTTGGTTTTCAATAGCAGCCGGAGTGTAGGTTTGTGTCCGGTTGATGGCTATATTCTCGCCCTATGATATAGAACTTGAACCTAACTGACGAAATGTGGGTGTACTGTCACACCTCTACCTAACCTCTTGCGCAAACCTGAGCAGATCCAAGGTCGCCAATACACAGTGACGATGCCCATTGCTTCTTTCTATGAGAAGAAGCCTTTGCTTTGCAGTGGGACAATAATAAGCTGCTGTTATTATTATTAACCAGCAGACTATTATTATTATTATTAGTGAACCAGCTGACTAAGTATTATTATTATTCTTCTTCTTTTGATATTGTTCGAGAGCCTGCGCTCCCAGACCTTTGGAAGGCGTACGAGGGGCCGAAGCCAACTCACAGAGGCCCGTTAGACGTTTTTAATTAAATGAGGCACAGACCGGCGATTATCCCTGTTCGCACTATGCAAGTGCACCCGAGGACAACCCCCGGTTGGTGTACGACTATTTAAAATACAAATTTGGACAATGGGTTTGGGCGGCTAAAGTGGACTTGTTACTAATAACTATGGAAGAACTATGGCCTCGCCTGATCAATCTATACTAATATTATAAAGAGGAAAGATTTGTATGTATGTTTGTAACTAATTGGCTCAAAAAGTACTGGACCGATTTTAAAAATTCTTTCACCATTTGAATGCTAATGTAGCATTCAGATGGTTACTGATTAATATAGGCTTTTTTTAATTGCAAGAAAAAATAAAATGTTTAAAAAATAAATGTCCACCCGTGCGAAGCCGGGACAGGCCGCTAGTGTTTTATATATACACGGTATTATTAGTGAACCAGCAGACTATTATTATTATTATTAGTGAACCAGCAGACTATTTCTCATTGTAATACTATGGAATATGATAATCTAACTTTTCCCGAGTCCGCTCGCGATTCCCTGTCGCGATAAACTATGGAAGTAAAGTCGTGACCGACTCACTAATTCTATTTATGCCTCAGCCGGCACCGAACTTGGGACGTTTCGTATCGCGTTTCTCTCGGAATCCGTATCTTTGTTGTGTAGTGGTTTACAAGCTCGGTTTACGATTGAGGATATTTATGGGGGCCTGGGTTCGATTCTCGTCCCCAGTTGAAGAGTGCTTGTTTTGTTTTGAGCTAGATTGACGCCACATAAATAACAAATTTCTTACAAGCACAGACAACGCACGACCTAAACTGTTGGATCTATAAGCATAAAGTTCAGCATATGCTTTCCTTATATAACGAAAGTCAGCACTAAGTGAGCACTAAGGAAGGATGTTCTTATGGAATATTGCTATTTTTGCCGATAGGAAAACCCATCGGTCAGGCGCACGGCTTGTAATCTTATAAGTTGAATATTTTTTACAAACAGTTGTTACTTTTCTTCGCATATTATAATCAGCCTATAATGTTCCCACTGCTGGGACACAAGCCTCCTCTTTGAGAGTGGGCCGTAGTCTAACATGCGGGCCCAGTGCGGGTTGGTAGAGGTCACGTCTTCAAAATTTTGGTTCTAGGACATGCGGGCTTCTTGACAATGTTTTCCTTCACCGTTTTGGGAGCAGTGGTGATAACATAATGAACACAAAATAAGGTGCCCGCTTTGGTTCGAACTTACAACTCTTAAGTCGCGGTCGTTACCACTGCTCTCGATTTGACAAATTCACAATTCATGCATTATATTTGACAGATTCACAATTCATGCATTATATTTGACAGATTCACAATTCATGCATTATATTTGACAGATTCACAATTCATCCATTATATTTGACAGAATCACAATTCATGCATTATATTTTGAGGTTCCCAGACAGACCAATATTTTTGCACCAGATTGTTAATTAGTCTTCGGAAAACCAATATAAGTGCTAACAGATTTATTTAATTCATTCGTTGTAATTTTATTTGGGGGGCCCGTGGCTAAATAAAAACAGCCGCACAGGTCGATCGATCAGGTTAAGCTACGCTTGCCGCGGTTGGTCTGTGGATGGGTGACCATCTTTACATAACGAGACCCCTCCGTGCCTCGGAAAGCACGTTAAGCCGTTGGTCCCGGCTGTCATTCGTGGATCTTTGACAGTCGTTACGGGTAGTCAGAAGGCTGAAAATCTGACAACCAGTCTTACCAAGGGGTATCGTATTACCCAGTCACTGGGTTGTGGAGGTCAGATAGGCAGTCGCTCCAAGTAAAATACTGGTATTCAGCTGCATACGGTTAGACTGGAAGCCGACCCCAACATAGTTGGGAAAAGGCTAGGCAGATGATGATTCGTTGTAATTTTATTTACCTTTCTCACAAAGGCATTGACATCTGGTTCAGTGAGTGGTCAAACCCCTACTTAAGTATGTCACTCATCACCATCATTCTCCTACCCATAACGCAATGTATTAGTGGTCGGCGCAACTATCTATTTCTTTTATATTTCTTTATCTATCTTCATCTGTTTATAGTCACCATCTTTCTTACCATATATTTTTTTTTTCTTTATATCACACAGTCCATCCATCGTTTCGTTGGTCCTCCCCTACTCTTATAGCCATCGACATTCGTACTCAAAACTTTCCTCACTACATTTTTCCGAACGTGTCTATGTTTTCTTCCAAAACCATGAAAAAACAGAAGTCCATTCATATAAATTAATACGAATCAATTTATTAATACTGTATCTTAATCCCAAAGCTAATCAAATACTTGTAACACAAATACAGTTACATAATTAATATTATCCTTATCTATGCTAATTGTCTGTGGTCGCTAAACGGATCTAAATATTGCTAATTAATATTTTATAGATCTGTTAAATGTTGCAGATAAGTGACGTTATTTATGTGATTTAATTATTTAACATTTGCATACGATTTATTGATAATAAATTATTGTAAGATAGATTATCATCAATTCATCACCTTCGTAACTTAAAATAATCCTTTGTATAAAATCGCGCCAACAAGAGTTTCCAGATTGCAATCAAAGCATTTATATCATTTTACATTTTGCTCTAGAAGAAAGAAAGAAAAATGCGTTTATTGGCATTACAGCAAAATAAATACACATTAAAACATTAAAAATAGAAAACAAAGATTATAATGCCAAAAGGGCCTCAGCTCAGCATAATGTCAGATGACAAAATAATAAAACGAACACTTTTACGTTTAAACAATATTAATTAATGTCGCAATAATATTAGGTCGGGGCAAAAGTATTTTCGTATTTTTCATACAAAAAAAAATGTTTCTTTTAGGTTTATTTTTTTATTTATTTATAATATGTATGTGCCGTTTAGATTGATGACTTGTTGCCATCTTGTGCGCAATGCCATGATCCCATTGCTGTAGAAGTTTTGAGATTTTTTATCAAAAAAATCTGACAGGTAGTTTTCACAGTGTTTTTTTGAGGTTAACTTTATGCTTCCTAAAGAGTTATGAAGTGACCGAAACAGGTGGAAATCTGATGGAGCAAGATCATGGCTATACGGAGGATGCATCAACACATTTCAGCCAAGCTCTCTCAATTTTTGCTGAGTGGCTATAGATGAGTGCGGTCTGGCGTTGTCGTGATGAAACACCACGCCCTTCCTATTCACTAGCTCCGGCCAGTTTTTCTCTATAGCTTCTTTTAACCTCATTAGTTGTTGACAGTAGAAGTCAGAATCGATAGTTTTACCCGGCGGCAAAAGCTCATAGTGGACGATTCCTTTCCAATCCTACCAAACACACAGCATCACTTTGTTCCGAGTCAGGCCGGGCTTTGCCACGGTCTGTGGGGCTTGTCCATGCTTCGACCACGATCTTTTTTGGACATTCTTATCATAAGTGATCCATTTTTCATCACACGTAATCAACTGTTTAAGAAATGGGTCGGAATTATTACGTTTCAACAAAGAATCGCAAATGGAAACACGTTGCATTAAGTTTCTCTCAGTGAAATCATGTCGTACCCAAATATCAAGTTTTTTCTTGTACCCAGACTTTTGTAAATGCCGTAAAACTGTTTTGTGATCAACATCCAGTTCTTCAGCAATATCATAACTACTATTGTCGATTTTGCTCCACTTTTTCAAAAATGGCACTGATTTTATCCGTGACAGGGCGTCCAGAGCGAACTTCATCCTTCACAGTAAAATTTCCTGACTTGAAACGCTTGAACCACATTTGTGCTACTCGTATTGATACCGCATTAGGTCCGTAAACCCCACAAATTTTATTCGCGGTGTTAGTCGCATTTTTACCTTTTTTGTAATAAAATTTTAAAATGTACCGAATTTCTTCGTCACTTAAGTTCATGTTGCTTGCTTGAAAAACATTTGTGAAATGGCGGGAACTTGTTTTTTTTTTTTTTAATACATCTATAGAATGTCAACATTTGATAGTATTAAAACCAGCCAGTTACATTCAGTAATGCCAAAGAGGTTTGATTACTAACAATAGATTAAAAATACGAAAATATTTTTGCCCCGACCTATTATGTACCTATGCTTGGAATTAGTATGCACTATTTGTATGGCATAAGTATTCATCTGACAACTGTCAAAAGACTCCAAGATTTGAAGAATTTTAATTTGTAACAGTTCAGCAGTAGTTCAGGTAAACACTGACCAGCACCCTAATTGTGTAACACACTATCAATCACAATGAATCATTTAAGAATATTGCTAATCCATTGCCTCATATGATCGAAAAAAAAATCTGCTCAACAACGTACCTAATAACGCAATGAATATTGTTGAATTATATCAGTATAAAAGCCATTCCTACTACTAGTATATTACGTAATTACCCCGCTGTATACTACACGGGTTGATAATGAATGCTTCGCCTAATCACCGTGAAAACCGCACTATATTAACTAACACTTTAACAGTTATAAATAATTAAACAAATTAAAATAAAGTTGATATGGAAGACGCGTTAATAACCGGAGTGTAAAGTGTTCAGCAGTTATCGACATTAATATTTATAAACTTGAGAGAATATTCTGAATATCGGAAGGTGATCAATTTGTCGTGAGAATGTTATAGTGCCGTGTTAGAGTGACAGAACGTTACGTACTGTATAAGGAAGGAAAATGGATAGCTTAGTGTACATACACACGAGCGACATGTCTGGGGAGATGCGTGAGGGGCCCGTGGCTAAGTTATAACAGCCGCACAGGTCGATCGATCAGGTTAAGCTACGCTTGCCGCGGTTGGTCTGTGGATGGGTGACCATTTTTACATACCGAGACCCCTCCGTTCCTCGGAAAGCACGTTAAGCCGTTAGTCCCGGCTGTAATTCGTGGATCTTTGACAGTCGTTGCGGGTTGTAAGAAGCCCGAAAGTCTGACAACTAGTCTCACCAAGGGCTATTGTATTACCCAGTAATTGGGTTGTGGAGGTCAGATAGGCAGTCGCTCCATGTAAAATTACTGGTATCCAGCTGCATCCGGTTAGAAGCAAAAGAAGCCGACCACAACATAGTTGGGAAAAGGCAGGTAGATGATGATGACACGAGCGACATGCGTCGACAACAGTGGCAACTGCACCGACGCGTCGGTGGTCGCTGCCGTCGATGCGTCGGTGGTCGCTGTCGTCGACGCGTCGTTGGTCACTGCCGTCGACGCGTCGGTGGTCGCTGTCGTCGACGCGTCGTTGGTCACTGCCGTCGACGCGTCGGTGGTCGCTGTCGTCGACGCGTCGGTGGTCGCTGCCGTCGACGCGTCGGTGGTCGCTCTCGTCGACGCGTCGGTGATCGCTGCCGTCGATGCGTCGGTGGTCGCTGTCGTCGACGCGTCGTTGGTCACTGCCGTCGACGCGTCGGTGGTCGCTGTCGTCGACGCGTCGGTGGTCGCTGTCGTCGACGCGTCGGTGGTCGCTGTCGTCGACGCGTGTCGCTCGTGTGTATGCACACTAGTGAAAATAAAAGAAACAATTAAAAGTTCAAAACAATCACACTTTTCAAGTAGTATGCTGCAGTTGGTGGCAGTTATTTTAGTCAAGTTCGTGGTCCTATGGTGATATAAAAAATTGTTTTTATTACGTTGATATACAAAAACTGATAGACTTTCACTAATTTTAACTTAATTTAGGTAAAACAATCTCGATCAAGACCAATCCAAGGACACCTCAATTATTAAAATCGGAATGAAACTGATCGCGATCAGCACATTCAAGTATCAAAAACTGTCAGTGTCATCATTGTTTTGGAATATTGACACTGACAGCTCTCAAATCCGCTGAAATTTGGCCTATGTGAGGCTGAACAGTCAACAGCAAAAGTAGATGATGAAAATCAGAAATTCAATACTAATGAACGGAGTTCGCGTCAGACCTGTGTGGCGTCGAAGTGATTCAAAAGTATGTGATTGTAAATTATATCAAACATTTACTACTTCGATGCCACACAGTTCTGACGCAAACTCCGTTCATTAGTATTGAATTTCTGATTAACATCATTTACTTCTGCTGTTGACTGTACGAGAGAGGGAACAAACTCACTATACAGTCAGTGAGAATTATAAGTTTCTAACTTTCCCTTGTCCCAAACTATCATGTCAAACATTACGATTGGTTCAATGTTTTAGGCGTGAAAAGGTTACAGACAGATGATTAGCGATGAACATAATCATATCGAATCCCAACCCTACAAGCAGGGGCGCACATCACTGGCTGAGCGAGCTTCAGTTGAAGGTGACAGGACTTCCCGCGCTTTCGAATTACCGGGTGATTTCAATATTAATTTAGGGATGTAATTAGTGACATTACAAAGATCTGAGGGGCAATTCTCGTAATTTTAAGAACATTTACAGACTGATCTCATTCTCAATCTGTCATTTGATTGTCGCTGAGATGGGATTGCAGCTAGACTTTGAACGTTTTTAATTACGGGAATTGACGTTCTGTCTTCGCAAGTAAAGCCAGAGTGTAAGACTAGTCCTCACTAATGATATTCCGCGGTCAGTGTATTTACCTGTGATAATTAATTCCATGTCATAGTTTGTGCCAGTTCGCTCGTAATAAATCGACGCGTTACCATTATGTGCGAGATCGTAGATTATATTCAATTAATACATCTCTGTTGCACAGTATTATCATTAAGTCTGTGATAGTTACATTATTAGTTATGGAAATCAAGTCGAAACTAAGGTAATGGGAGACTCGTAAAATACTAACATTGAAAGATAAAATGCTCTTTATTGTACACCATCATCTGCCTGCCTCTTGCCAACTATATTGGGGTCGGCTTCCAGTCTAACCGGATGCAGCTAAATACCATTTTACATGGAGACTGCTTATCTGAAATCCACAAACTAGTTACTGCATAATACCCCTTGGTAAGACTGGTGGTCAGACTCGGGCTTCTGACTTCCCGTAACGACTGTCAAAGTTCTACAAATGGCAACCGGGACCAAAGCTTTAGGTGCTTTCCGCGGTAAGGAGCAGTCTCGGTATGTAATGGACGGTCACCCATCCACGGACTGACCTCGGCATGTGTTACTTAACCTTGATCGACCTGTGCGGCTGTTATTATTTAGCCACTGCCTCTCTCCTCCCACCTCTCTATTGTACTCACACCATAACAATTAAATTAAAATAGTGACTGCACAATTATGTATGTTTATGTAACTATACTTACAACTAAAATTGATTGATCAACATTTAAATCTGTTAGACACCCCAACCACTTTAAAAAGAACCCCTATAATTAAAGAAATATTTTTTTCACTTACATAGTGAAACTTACTTTATTACCGACTGCTAGCTGCAGGTTGGATTTCTTAATAATTAAAGAAAAACACAGCCATACGGTATAGAAATATTATAATGACAGCGAGTGAAAAAACAGCTACGTATCAAAAATAGACAATAAAAAGCAAAACAAAACCAAAGATAAATATTTCTAAAAAGTTCACATTTCATCGTGAACATCCTCCCCTTTTTACAGGGGAACAATATTTTTTAATGGTCGCTTGAACATGCCCCCTGCGGTGCGAACATCGACCACCCGCACCACGCCGTCACGACCCGGGTACAAAGCCGCGATCACGCCACGTGGCCAGGTGCCCCTTGGTAAGTCTCCGTCTCCAATGAGCACAGGGTCCCCAACCCTGACCGCAACGTCTGTACCCGGAACGCGCCGCGGTGCTAAGGTGGGCAAGTATTCACGGACCCAGCGCCGCCAAAAATGGTCCGCAAGTCGCAGTGCCTTTCGCCAACCGCTCCTGCCAACCAACGCCGCATCGGTTAGGGCTTCGCTAGGAAACGAGTGTCCAGATGAATCGCCGAGCAAAAAGTGATTGGGTGTAAGCGCTTCCGGATAGTCAGCATCGGGAGAAATGTGTGTCAATGGACGCGCGTTGACAATCGCCTCTGTTTCTGTCAACAGGGTGGCGAGAACCTCCTCACGCGGGGCCCGCTCTCTCAATGTAACCTTGAGGGCCGTCTTCACGGAACGAATAAGCCTTTCCCAGGCACCACCCATGAAGGGTGCCAGTGGTGGTACAAAGCGCCAAGCAATTTTGTTTTCTGCTGCAAACTGTGGAATTGTAGCGTCATAAAGGGCTCTCAGTTGCCGGTTTGCTCCCACGAATGACGTCCCATTGTCAGTAAATATTTCGCTGGGAGTACCACGACGAGCAATGAAGCGACGCAGGCACATAAGAGCAGAATCTGCAGATAAACTGGCTACAATTTCAAGGTGGATAGCTCTAGTCACCATGCACGTAAACAGCGCCACCCACCGCTTCTCTCGTCTTCGTCCAATTGTTACTTCTATAGGTCCAAAATAATCTAAGCCAGTGTAAGTGAAGGCTCTCCGATGATGGGCGAGTCTGGAATCGGGAAGGTCGGCCATGGGTGGTTGCAGTCTTGGCGCTTTTAACAGTTTGCATAGCTGGCATCCACGCACCACTGATCGCACAGCGTTCCGTATCCTCAGGATCCAAAACTCCTGTCGAAGCTCATTTATGACTGTTTCAGTGTTAGCGTGAGCGAATTTGTTATTTATTATTTATTTATTTATCAAAATCTCCCTTACCACTATCATTACAGGTGTATACCTAATGCGATAGTGAGGTCTTAAAATTAACTTAAGTACTTACAATTTAAAACTGTTCTTATAATTACATCTAAAAATAATATTATGTACTAGGTTCCCTAAGTAAAATAAAACAAAATAAAATAAAAACAACAAGATAGCCTACTCTAATCTACATGATAACATAAAAAGAACATCAGTATTTTTGCGAGTTCACTCAAATGGCATGTAAATACATCTATCCTCACGTGAAGATCGTTAATAACCCGAATTGCACGGGTCAATGGTGTTTTGGCGAGAAGGTTGGTCCTGGCAACCGGCACAGCCAGCAGTGGTGGGCGGCGCCGCCTCCACACATAGCGGTCTGGTACACATATACTCAGGCTCTGCAGTACTCCTGGGTTATGCTCAATGCCACGAAGCAACCTAACCAGATACGCGACAAGCGTGAATTCCCGTCGCACCCTCAGTTGGTTGTACCCGACCATACCGAGCACAAACAGAGTGGGGTACATCAACGGGTAAAACGGATATACCCCATACAGTTTCTTGTACAAGTGGCGTGTGAACTTGTTCTGTACGCGTTCCAGCATTACTGAATACTTGGCCTCATGCGGAGCCCATATGACAGCACTATGTTCCAGATGACTCCTGACGAGTGCGTCATACAGGACTCTGACTGTTGTGATGTTAAGGAAGTGCCTAGTCTGTCGCAAAACAAATCCCAAGTTTCTAAACGCTCTTTTACAGACCCCCGTAATATGATTGCGAAACGATAGTTCGGGAGTGACGATAACCCCCAAATCAATGGTAATGACGAATTAGAAGGCGCACTGCTGGGTCTTTTCCATCCAATAAGATGGGCTGTTTATCGGAGACAACAGAGGTTCTACCAGCAAGATGTATTAGTCCGTTTTTTAATACTGGTGATAAAAATGCCAATCGACTTTTCTTATGGATGTGCCTTCCAATAGTTAGGCAGTGAATTTCTTCTCCGAAAGCATTGAGCTGGCTTTGCCCCAAAATGTGCCGTTCTGCGCGGATGATGTCTTCCACATCCAATGGCGCAGGAGCAGTGGCGGAGGCGATATTAGGCCGTAAATTGCGCCCAGGCGTGTTTATAGAGAAACAAATATCCTCAACCCAAAAATTTTGAAAAGTATGACCCCGATTTTTGAAAATGGAGGCAATGAATTGATGAGTTCTAGCTGTTGCCCTTACCAGTCTAATCCAAGAACTAAAATGAATGATATCGGCTACTACTGGTAAAGGTAACTGTTTTGAGTTGTTAAAATTCATGATATCTACAATGCACGATGTATGTTTCGACAATTTAGGATTGTTAAGAGATGGCTTAAGTTCCTCCTGTCCGAGAGTTGTTGGCGTTGAGACTTTGGGCTCTGACGGCCACTCGGAGGCCGGCGACAGGAGAAAGTTTGGGCCTGATAACCAACGCTGCTCAATACTACACTTTCCTCGTGTCGCATCGTCAGCCACGTTATGTTCCGTTGGAACCCAATGCCATTCAACTAAGTTGGTGTTTTCCAGGATTTCTCCAATACGGTGCGCAACAAAGGGCTTATAATTTCGCGCGTCGCTTCGCAACCACCCCAAAACCGTCATGGAGTCGCACCAAAAATAGCGTCGACTGTGTTTGAGGCGATGAGCGTCGCAAATCTTATTGGCGAGGCGAGAGGCTATTAAAGCGCCTTGTAGCTCCAAACGCGGAATTGAAACTGGTTTTAGGGGAGATACACGTGCTTTACTAGCTATGAGCGCAAGTTTCACCTCACTGTTGTGTAGCGCAAATCTCCAATAAGCAACAGTGACATGAGCCAGCTCGCTAGCATCGCAAAACACGTGTAGCTCTAGGTCAAAATAGCCGCTTAGATTATAACACCTTGGTACTCGTAATTCCGAAATAGATTTGAGGCATTCAAACCATTCAAGCCAAATTATTTGGTCTGACTCGGACAGCCTTTCGTCCCAGTCAAGATTTTTACGCCACAAATTCTGAAATAAAATCCGACCTCTCACTACAATGGGTGCTAACAAGCCTAATGGATCGTATATCCGCATAACCTGAGCCAAAACTTCGCGCTTCGTGAGATGAGCTGGTGAATGATCTTTAAGCCCTGGGTTAAAACCAATAACGTCCTGGGAAGGTTGCCAGATTAAACCCAGGGTTCGAGTGAAAGTGGACGATTGTAAACTACCCAAATTTACACTACGATCGACTACTGAGAGGTCAGACAACATGTCCGTAGGTAACTGACTTAAAGTTTCAGGCTTATTTGAGATCCAACCACGCATCTCAAAACCTCCACGCTTATGGACCTCAACGATTTCAGAAGCCAAGCGCGCGGCCTGCTCAACCGAAAAGTCAACACTACCAATATAATCGTCCATATACGTATCGGTTCTGATCGAGTGTACGGCCTCTGGAAACTCAGCTTGAAACTCGGATGCGTTTCGGTTAATGATGTAAATGGCAGTCGATGGACTGGAGCAAGCCCCAAAAATCATTGAAGACATGCGATAAGTTTTTATAGGTTCCGTAGGTTTGTTGCGCCAAAGAAAACGTTGCGCATCCCGGTCACATTCTTGTATTTTTACCTGCGGGAACATTTCCTTGATATCGGCAGTCAAAGCAATTTTCCCCTCCCTAAAACGCATCAAAATATCAAGCAAAGGTTGCAATAAATCAGGACCAGTCAGAAGCATAGAATTCAATGAGACGCCCTGTACCTTAGCGGCCGCGTCGTGGACAACACGAAGTTTTTCGGGTTTGTTAGTATTTACCACACCAAAATGCGGCAAATACCAACACACTGATGTAGGTAATTCGCCTGTGTAGTCCTCAGCATAACCCTTAGTAATCATGTTCTGAATATTGAGCCGGTAACGCTCGGCGTACCCAAGATCCCTTGTCATTTTCAATTCAAGGTTTTTAAACCTGGAAAATGCCAAAGGATAACTGTTGGGTACCTCGAGGTCATCAGTCTTCCATAGCAAGCCGACCTGGAAGCGCCCATTGGGAAGGCGCCGTGCTGAATGCTCCAGGATATGGAGAGCACGCTGATCATCCGAGCTCCGAGGCTCATGCTTGGTGATACCAATCGCGTCTAACCTATATTGTTCCTTAATGAGGGCTTCTAGTTCGTTACGCTCGCGAAGGGTCACATGGTAGGTACTCTCCACAGGTCTAGTTTTGCTACTCGAAAAACCAAATAATACCCATCCTAGAGGCGTTCGAATAGCAACAGGTTGTGACTTTGTACCTTTCCTAGTTTCAGACGCAGTGATAAGGTGCCAATTATCTATTCCTATAATGAGCGTAGGCTTAGCTACATCGTAAGACAACTCCTCAACCAAATCTGATAAGTACGAGTAAGTTTTTAAGCTGTCGCGAGTAGCCGATTGTGTTAATAATCCTAAGTTTTTGATAGACCTTGCTCCTTTAATAGTAAAGTTCTGTGAAGCTGACCGACCTTTTATTTCAAAATTTACGTACCGAACCGTGCTTTCCCTCGACAACCCTCCAATACAATCTAAATGTAGGCGGCCCTCTGGCCCTTCGGCTCCTATTTGTGAGGCAATGTCCGCGTCTATAAAGGTTGCTGTTGATCCATCATCCAGTAGAGCGAACGTGTTAAGGCTCCCAGATGACCCAGAAACCGTAACTGCTACTACTTTTAATAAAGGACGAAGTGTAGAATCAACTGGAGAGTTATTAGTAGCTACAAGTACTTGATCACTATTTATTGCAGTTTCATTCACAGGTACTTCGGTTTGATCATTCACATGCGCAGAAAAGTTATCATTGTGCAACAATGTGTGATGCTTTCGGTTACAATGTGTGCAATTGGTTTTATTTTTATTACAAAATCTAAAATTATGCGGAACTTTTTGGAGGCACCGAAAACAGATTTTATTGTCCTTGATAAAACGCCATTTTTCCTCAATTGAAATAGAAATAAATTTTTGACAGGTTGACAGTTGGTGTGTCAGTCCACAAAATAAGCAAATATTTTTAGGATGACGTTGATGATTAGCTAATTTTTCAGGATTTGGCCTTGAAATTTCATGTGGGGTTCCTCTTGCACCTGACTCTGAAACGGTATGGGCCCGATGTTGCTGTGATGGAGCCGCTGTCGTCTCAGAAGCTGCGCCGAACCTCATGACTAAGTCGACCTCGTGGTTTAAGAAATTCGATAGTAACTCCACCCTGGCCTGACCTAGATGTTCGTGATTGGCAGCGAAATCTAGCCACCGTGTGCGCAACAATGGAGATAGTTTGCTAAGCAGCGCCCCGAACAATTCTGGCGAACGTAAATAATCGCTGTGCTGCAGTAGTTTAGCAACTTCTACACAATTACGCACGCGAGAAGCAAACAAATTTAAATCTTTTACCTCCTGACCCAGCTTAGGCAGAGCTCTAACTGCGTTGACCTCCTGCAGTACAATCTGCTCAGGCCTGCCGAAACGCCGATCGAGAGCGTCAATGACGTCAAATGCACGAGGAGCCATCACCAGCAGCATACTTACAGCCTCACGCGGGGCACCTTTCAGTGCCTGGCTCAAGCGCGCGAGGTTTTCTGCCTCTGAAAAAGTTCCTTCCGTGTCCTGAAAGGCACGCTTGAACATAAGCCAATCTACCGGGTTTTTTCCGTCAAAAAATGGGAGTTTTATTGTGTTTTTTTTATTAGAGCTATTATTTTTCAATAACTGCAGGGCTTGCACCAGTTGTGTAACGCCAACGGAGCCGTCCTCTCTAGAAAAGTCGGTGGCAGTGACCCCGTCACCCCCGCTTACTTTGTGCTGAGGCAACTGTGTAGGGTTCGGTACTGCGACATTCGTTGAAACGACGACGTCATTATGAAGTGGAAGTGCCTGAGAACATGTAACGTTATTAATAGGCTTTGCCTCATATCCGTTGTTGGATGGCGAATAATAATTACCTGGTTCTTCCCGCTGTTGATTTGGCATCTTGACAGGGCGAGGAGTGCTGTGCAACCATCGCTCCACGCTGGCGCGACTCCTGCCACTGCGAGAACCATGCTTACTTTCCGCGTCTATTGCGGCAAGCTCAGCCTGGTAAGCAAGTTCGGCAGCTTTACGCTCTAACTCAGCCTGCTTACCCTGAATCTGAGCTCGCATCGTCGCCTCCATCTCCTCGATCTCCAGTTGTGCGAGGTGACGAGCATGTTGCGCTTCTGCTGCTAATTTTTGCGCAATGACGGTCGCAGATGAGCGGCTAGTGTGCGTAGCAGCAGAAAATGTGCGCGTGTTGGTTATAGGTACCTGTATTACTTCCCGCCTGGTAGTCGACGTAAGAGGCGTTGAAACCATCTCGTGACTTGATTCAGAAGGTATATTTGGTGTACTTTTTGCGAGTTTCGTATTCGATCTCGTGATAACCATATTTATATGTGAAAGTAAAAAATTATCTGTAAAGAAGAAAAGCTAGAATGCACTAGTTCACTTTAGTAGAACGGTAGAAGGACCACTATTACCGACTGCTAGCTGCAGGTTGGATTTCTTAATAATTAAAGAAAAACACAGCCATACGGTATAGAAATATTATAATGACAGCGAGTGAAAAAACAGCTACGTATCAAAAATAGACAATAAAAAGCAAAACAAAACCAAAGATAAATATTTCTAAAAAGTTCACATTTCATCGTGAACATACTTCTAAAAGAATTAGCTATCTCTTCTTCAATTTTGCAACATTTTTGAACAGTGAAAATACTGTTATATACTTTATGCCTGTTTCATTTTCTCGCAATCGAAGTGAAAAGCAGAGTGTATAACTCGGGCATAAACGAGTCATTTTGCCCCTCGCCTTAACATAAACGTCACGAATAAACGTCTCGGGGTAAAATGACTTCTTTTGTGCACTAGTTGTACAATGCAGCCAACGATGCGAGTCGCACTGGACTGGTCGATGTGGAGGTGGTCTTGGGGAAGATCTATATCCCGCAGTGGACGTCATTCAGCTGAAATGATGATGATGATGATATTGATGATACAACTTTCATTTAAAACACGTCATCATTCTGTTACCCCAGTTTATTAGTGGTCGGTGCAACATGTCTTTTTGTTTCATACTTGTCCATCCAACGTTTCATTTAAAACACATTCAGCAACACTCCTGTCCAACCATAACTCGAAACAAAAAACTGACCTTATCTCCCAGCAGACAGCGCAGACGCGTAGATATTATGTTAATACAAGGAACCAGTTCCTCTTATAATAAATTCAAGCTAACACTCTTCGATAATGTTTCATTAATTAATTACTTGGACTTGTCACAACATGCCGTGTAATCAGACCATCAGGGGCCGACAACTTGAGGCAAAAAATAATAATCGTAGTTTTTATTATTCCTTTTGGTGTTGATATTAAACTATCTGATGATCTATGGATCGTATGGTGGCGGATATTAGAGTCAGATATTAATAATAAAGATATTTATTGAAATGGTTTAACTTATAAATAAAAATAAAACGTTTAGTAAACATAATATAACATCACGCCTGTATTCTCCGAAGGGTAAGGCAGAGGTGTACCTACCTAGGTATATAATATAGTATATTTCGCCAGGTATGTTTAAGTCCCATGTGATATGGGACTAGCCTATTGCCATCGACCGGGCACAAATCTAGACTCTGGGCTGCTATTGGAAAATTCAAAAAAACAATATCACTTTGCCCGACCGAAAAATTAGTGGTACGTTTTTTTTTTTTCGTTATTTGTTGTTGTTTCTCTGATTATGCAAAATTTTCTAAGGAACACTCTTTGGAATGTTTAGGTACCGCATAATCGATGAGATGGATTAGTCCAAATTAAATATTTTTGAGAAGATATTTTGCGTTTCATATTTTGGTTTATAAAGGTTTCGTACGAGAACAACATCAATTACATTATAGGTACGTTTATATAAAATTGTATCTATTTAGCAATAAATCTAGCTCTACAGCATTAGTTATAGAAAAAAAAGGCCAAGTGCGAGTCGTACTCGCTCAAAAAATGTTGGCGACTCCAGATGTAAGTGACGTAGAAACAGCATGTATCTAATATTTCCTCGACATGGGGGAAAGCGATTAAAGAATGTGTGGAAATATAGAAAACTGGTGATTTGTAGGTTTTCCGGCACCTTTAAGTAGAACGATTTAGATAACATACATAAGTTCAGTCATTTCCTGTTTGTTTTTGTTGACTAGTGATCTTGAGCATGTGGCATGTTCCGCTCTATTGTGAAAATCTAACCGTGAAAATTTAGGTGAAGTGAGCTTGAAGTGAACTGTCATCCCACCAGACGCAACATGCCGCTCGTGTATTTGAGTACCATACTCAAATACACACGAGCGCCACGTTGTCGACGGTTGCGTCTGTCGTCGACGTATGTCGCTCGTGTGTATGCACACTTAGTTTTCACGGTGATTTTTTTAAAGAATAACACTACTGGTTTTTATCAGCACAATCTCAGAATCATACATACAAAAAAACATAAATACCAGAAAATACAATAAAGAGGTTGACAACATTTTGGCAACTTGAACATGAGCCATGCTCTTAATTTTATTAGCAGTCATAAAATATTAAACATAGCTTCGGCAATAAAAAGTCAACTTTAAAGCAAGCTCTGAATCACTCCCACCGTCAATTAAAACTAAATAAACATCGAATGGACGGTTGTATAAATATTACGTAAATAAAAATATAATGTAGGTACATACATCTGCGGCATCTGCCAAACTTCCAGATCAATTAACAACTACGTACTCTACGCTGTTTATAATTAATAAGAAGAATTAACAGAAATATAGAACCACTATGTTAAGGTGACATCACACCGCATATGCGACACGACTAGAAGAGGTATACTTAAAAAAATCTTAAATTCATTAATTCACTGACAGAATGCATCACCTAAATCGCTGGGTCTAGAAACACGATATTTTGCACAAGAGTTCCTTTTGTTATAATGAAGGCTAGTAATACGGAAAGATTTTTGAAAATTCAAGTTAAATAGGCTATGCAAAATGTTAATAATATGGTAGTTCGTCAGCTATGACGTTAGTAAAATGTAGTTGCATCATCACTTTTTGAAAACTCATACATTATTCAAGTATGTACGAAAGTTTGTAATTTTTGCCGATGGAAAATCCTATCGGGCACACGGCTTGATGTAATATTAATTACAAAACTATTATCGATTTCCTTGCCAGGGTTGTAAATATCTGTCGCTTTCAACGATCGATCACAATCCCTGTATTGATCGCAGTTTGTTATTATTGGCATAAACGTTAAATCTTCTGCCCGATGCATGTGGCTTACTCTAAATGTACTAGTGGTGACGGGAGGCATTACTGAGCCAGGGACCATACACGGAAATATTACAATGTATCAGGTTCCATTAAACTTTAGATAAACCATCAATCTAGCATTCGTTTACTCTGTTCAATCTATTATTTGATTAGGATAAATCAAAACACATGGTATCTATGCATCATTCTAGCACTATACGTTAAATTTGAAATCAATTTCGCCGAGACCACAGAGTGAAATGATGCGTCACCTCACCAAAAAAATAAAACAATCTGCCTAGCTTTTTCACCAAATATGTTGTGGTCGCCTTCCAGTCTAACCAAATGCAGCTTAATAGCAATATTATAAGTACATGAAGCGACTGTGTTTCCGACCTCCACAACCCAGTGACTGGGTAACACGATACCCCTTAGCAAGACTGGTTGTCAGACTTTTGGACTTCTGACTGACCCGTACCGACTGTCAAAAATCTACGAATGCTTATCGTGCTTTCCAAGGCACGGAGGCGTCTCGTTTTGTAATGGATGGTCACCTATCCACGAACCGACCGCGGCTAGCGTAGCTTAACTTTCGACCGACCTGTGCGTGCGGCTGTTATTAACTGTCTATGAGCTCTAATGGTCGCCGTACTTAATTTGTTATGATTTATAATACCAATACCGAGTGACGCACTCATCTTCAAACTTGTAGCTACCGAACTTACATTCGTAGCACTTTATTCTGTATTACCGAGCTTCATCCGGGCAGCGCCCGAACAGCGCCATCTCAATAAGTCCAATTATCAATTAGTGTGAACTGACACAAACTGAAGTAAATGCGAGTAATACGCGCAACAAGTTTTGTCTGGGCTGGCTTTATTTACACCCGAACAAGACACGTTTGTACCATTCATATAAATTGTAGAATATTATTGGCGATTATTGAATTATTTAGTAGGTGCGACTAATGTGGGCACTACGGTTTTATGGAGACAGATACTGTGTCGGTATTACAGAGTTTATTGAATTATTAACTTTAGCCTCTGACATCAATCATAAAGCCAGATAATAATATTATTATTGGCTATGGCGATAGCTAATTTTTCGCTAGACGTTGTTTACGAAACCTTGGCAAAAGGGGGAGACACTACAGATGTAGGTAGTGGTACCCAGTGGTTACGAGTTTCAGGTCGTGGGTTCGAACTCAGGCAGGCGCTTTACTTTGTGTAAATAATTTCATCTCAACTGCTCTCCAATCAGTAAAGGAATACATCGTGAGGAAGCCGGCATGTCGTAGAACCAAAAAATTCGAAGACATGTGACATCTACCAACCCGCGCTGGGCCCGCGTGGTGGATTACTCTCTCGAAGATAGAAGATCTGTGTCCCAGCATTGGCATTGGAAACATTATAGGCTGGTTATTCTGCTACAGATTTATCTCGCTAGGAGTTGCATCGTCGCTGTTGTTGTTTAGATAAACAAAAACACTTAAAAAAATTATAGTGTTTGACAGGTGTCTAACACTATAATTTTTTAAATAAACATTTTTTTCAGTTAAATGCCTGAATGTATTGCATTGAATAATAGAGTTGTAATAAATAAAGGCGTACACCATTTTCTCGTTCATCAGGAAAGAAGAAAACTGTTAAAGCCGTACGCCTAATAAATTGGAAATCGAGTTCAGTGGCTATTTGCACTTTAGACCTGGCGATTTTTATGACGAGAGCGTTTTGTGAAAACATTCATCAGATAGACTACTGACAGTTACGAGCGCGGGTGGCGTCATCTATACGACTATACATAATATATACAAACTACACTGTATATATATACAGGGTCAAATTAAATTAGCTAGCGAAAATTCGCAGACGAGATGAGCTATAAAATGCAAAACGAAATTGTAAAATTCGACTGATAGTTAGAGATACAGCCTTTTCAGCTTTATTATTGGCATAGATAATAAAGCTTAAGAGTTTGTTTGTTTGTTTGACCGCGCTAATCTGTGTTGCTCCTTTAGTTATCAATAAAACAGGTTTAAATAAACGTATAAATGTTTTTTTCTCCATGTGGCACCAAAAGTACCTCCTGTAGGTATAAATATGGCCTTCAATGATTATTCGCAGATAAATATTAAACGATTTTATTTCAAAGTAAGCCTTACGAAGCCCGTGTCGTGTCGCGTCCAGCTTGCCGCCGCACGCGCAGGCGTCGGGTCAATATCAAGAGTCACTGCATCTATTGAGGGACGACTTACAAGTGACAACGTTCACAGAGCTCCAGATAAGGCGGCGGTGACTAACAGCATTGAACTACTATCGATTTCTATGATAATATACTGTCAGTATGTCTGTATGTTTGTTACCTTTTCACGCCTAAACGGCTGAACGGCAGGCCGTGACCTGGGTTAGGACTTTGGGTACTTATTATCGGGGTAGTAGGTACGTTCCCGTGGGATTATTTGGAAGCAGCGGGCAAAAGAAACTCTCATGTATGCTAACATAGGGGATAGTATAGCTATTAAAAAAAAAAATCTAAATCGCACAAATAAATAACCGAAAAAATGGTAAGATTTATATTCCATAGATAAGTTAAAACAAGTGCAACATTTAGCCAGAAACAGACAGAGAAACACAACACTAAGATAAATATGAAAGTAAATCAAGATATCTTTCACATCCTTAACAAATAAATAGCACTAAACAATAGAACTCTCTCTCACTAATTTATATTGAAGCAAGGTGTCACTAATACCCGCGTCTAATAACTCGCCAACAGCCGCCCCATAATACATTACCATCTAAATAAATCTCAACGTTGTGTTAAATCAGGACATACTCAAGCAAAGCTCAAAAGGTCCACTCCGTACACCAAGGTGAACGTTGAAAGGTAAATATGAATTTCTTATAATCCTCCCGACAGATTTCGGTCATGGTGGCCAATCTCAACGGCGATTAACCAGGTACACGGGAGATATTATAGTGCACAAGTGTTTGCGCAAACACAGGCGCTCTCTCTGATCCTTCACTCTCATAGTCCAATGGAACGGCAAACTGCTACTGAGAAAATCATAGTGAAAAAACCCAATAATACTTTTTTATTTTCTTTTCAAAACTAATTTAGAGCATCTGATAATATGTGTTCAATATTTGGCATTTTTGGTTAAATATCGTCTCGACAAAACTGAGCAATTTACGGTACTACAAAGATAGTCTAGTCTAGAAACTGCAAAGAATTGCACAATTAATTCTAATTTTGTCATAAATAAATAAAAATATGTTAATATACAAGCTACATACGGTCAGCTTCAGAGACTGTATCTGTCACAAGTCTTTGAAGCAAATAACGTTTTCTAAAACATACATAAACTCACGCCATGTTCCCGTGGAGGTAGGCAGAAACTACATCTTGCGGCCTGTTTTGGTAGCAGGTGGCGTTTTCCGAAACTTGATGTGTCATGTAATTATTTCATGCCGAACACTATACAACAGAGCAATGCTGGCCCAGTGGTAAAGGCCCAGACTTACGAGTTGTGGGTCGTGGGTTCGAACCCAGGAAAAACATCGTAGGGAAACCGGCATGTCCTAGAACAAAAATGTGAAGACATGTGACATCTACCAACCCGCACTGGGCTCGCGTGGTGGATTACAGCCCACTTCCACTTGAAGAGAGAAGGCTTGTTTCCCAGCAGTGGGACCATTATAGGCAGATTATGCTACAATATTGAGTTGACTTGTCTTTCTTTAACTATTCTGCATTCCGACACTGCGACAAAGTGCACAGATAAACAGCGTCGGATAAACTCGTCGTACAGTAATCTCCGAGGGTCCAGCTCCACAGAACACAAGCTCCGGTGATTGAGGGCCCCTGATACAGCATCATAGTTATGGAGGAGATTAGAGCTGCTCCGTAGTGGTGACCCTGTCCATGTGCTAATAGCGATATTGGAGGAGTGGGCGCCCGATAGAGGGTTGATACAGCAAACTGGGAATAATGGGATTGTCAAACAAATTCATTTTAATAACATAACAAATCATGCCTACTATGTTTATGTGGAGGATAAAATATTTACAGAGGATGAAATTAGAAATGAATTTATCCGGAAAACAACCGGAGTTGCCGACATAGCTTGCAGAGTTAGCAAGCTGAAGTAGCAGTGGGCTGGCCATGTGTGTCGAAGGAGCGGTGGCCGGTGGAGCAGACGAGCCCAGGAGCCCCCCAGCTAGGTGGACCGACGAACGCAAAAAGGTACAGACTGGATGCGAATGTGGGAGGACACAGGTTACCAGACGAAACATACAAATCCTTTCAGTCGTTAAGGCGTGCGGCTTTTGTAGTAATTGAGCTAGGAAGGTGAGGCAAGTAGGAACCCGCTGGATGCGAGAAGCACAGAACCGGTCGAAGTGGAGGTGCTTGGGGGAGGCCTATGTCCAGCAGTGGACGTCTTTCGGCTGAAATGAAGAGTTAGAGAGTAAGATGGTAAGATGCAATAGGTGGCGAACCTATTGTCATCAAATAGACACAGAACCAGAGTTCGGACTGCTACTGGGAAATTTCTAAAGGAAAAAAACAATAAAAATTTGACAGGATCCACCATCCTCTAACCCAGATCCCCAAGCACTGCAGCCTCAAGACGAAAAGGCAGTAAAAATTCAAAAATTAAATTCAATTTCATAATATTTTATTTCACATAACCTACAAGGGCACTTATGAAACGTCACAAGCTAGGTGCACGGTTCCAATTGGTCGTTTCCTATGGAGAAGAGCCGGCAATAAACTCCACGGTTACTCTTTTAAAAATAATTGGCTTTTACAATGTTTTCAAATTACAGTAGGTATGGGAGGACAGCGTAGGCCTGTCAACAAGTACCAGGTACTTAAAAATAGTCAAATAATAAAGTTGGTGAAACATAGCGTCGTAACATACAATTTGTTTACTTTCTCACGAAATTAATCAGTGTTTGTACTGTTTTCCCATAAATTAACACATTTATCACTAGAAAAAGTACCTGAGCCCACTAATCGTTGCCCTAACAATCTCAACGATAACGCCCCCAAGCTTACTTACAATTAGCGACCCAGCGTGGTACCGATGTCGAGACCGTAAATCTGATACCGATACCAACTTTCTAGCCGACATGATAATCAAGCGATACGATATATAATCTGTGGTGTATTTACTGCGGCGACAGATGGAAACGTTTCAATTTGTGTAAATCTCTGCCTGACTGCGGGTCAGGACACAAAGTGCTGCGACAAGTACGGCTCATTCGACACCGGAATTATCGATTAGTACTTTAAACTTGACATCGATTTGGAGTGGGGATACCTAGGAAATTGTTGAAAGCCTTCGCTCTTAGAAATTATACTCGATCAGAAACGGATTCTTACTTCTTAATTTCTTACATTATACTCTCTCTAATAACTTACTGTAAATTGTGTCCGTCCATAGAGTTCCTTTAAAATAATAGCATGTTCAGTCTTTAACATAAGATGCTTTCTATTAATAATCCTATCCTACTAATCCTACTTCCTACTAATCCTACTATTCCTATTATTCCTACTATTCCTACTTTCCTACTAATATTATAAATGCGAAAGTTTGTGAGGACGGATAGATGTTTGTTACTCTTTCACGCAAAAACTACTGAACGGATTTTGATGAAACTTTACAGTAATATAGTTTATACATCAGAATAACACATAGGATACTTTTTATCCCGATATTCAAACGGGATCAAAACTTACGCGGGTGAAACCGCGGGGCGCAGCTAGTAGTTTATAATAATACCAGCCTGTTACAGGCACAGGCCTTCTCATACAGAGAAGACACGAGTAATGATCACCATGCTTGATCAAGACGGATTGGAGATCTCAGCCTTATATTAACTATAAATTCAAGTTTCCTCACTATGTTTTGCCTACAATGATGTCCAAAATAATCTCAGAGGGTACATATGAATTGAAAAAGTCACATTGGTACAAGCCCGGATTTGAACCCAACCTCGTGTGAGTGGCGACCGCGAGGCCTTAACCACTGGGCAATCACGACACGATATGACATAACAACATAAAAAGAACTCAAGCGATTACTTCGATCTTCTAAATGCATATACACACGACGATACATCAAGATATACATTTCCAGTTTTAGCAGACCTTGCATTGGCTTTTCGTACAATAAGAAGTCAGTTTATACAGGGTTATTGGTAAAACACTAGCAACCTCTTAAGAGGTCATTGTACTCATCATTATGAACAACTTTTACTATGGGACCAAACCTGAAATCGCGAAAAAAAAATCAGCTGTTCCCTACATTTTGACGAGATAGACGAAGATAAATGTAGGGAACAGCTGACCTCTTAAGTGGTTGCTGGTGTTTTACCAATAACCCTGTATACTGGAAACGAATAGCTTGATATGTCGCCGTGTGTACCTATGATCACAACATTACTGATGAAAACTATCGAGTACTAGCTTGTCGAGTTTAATATCAGCCCTAGTGATAATAATTGTGTAGTACATAAAGCGAGTACATCTAATCTAGTTGATAACGGAGCCCGTTCGTTAGCTCGCTGTCACTACAGAGAGGGGTCGATAGATCTCTCACCGGTTCCACTAAGAATAGAATTATAGTACTTTACTATCAACCTAATTATTGTCAAGTCGAAGAAACCACTTAACGGAGCTATAACATTATGGAGTGTATTTATAAGCAATGATTATCTAAAGTGACGTTTAAACGTTAAAAATGTATGTACCTTTAAATGGTCAAACAGTCGCTGATCACTACTTAACTTTAAACAACGTTTATGTATACAAGAGTTATAGTTTGGACGTAGATGAATTGAGTCACCGTAACTACGGCAAACATAACATAACATCACGCCTCTATTCACAAAGGGTTGTGCAGACGTGTACAGGGCCGTCTTAACCATATTGGGCGCCGGGGTGCGAAAATCAGCCTGCGCCCCCTTGCCAACAAAAAAAACAACATTTATGTTTTTACACGTCTGCCCAAAAAAAAAGTGTTATGTTTTCAAGGTTTATGTATGTTTCTTTAATCCACCATAACTTCTAAACGGCTTAACCAATATCAATGTATGTGGTGTCGTTAGAAGCGTTGCGTAATCCCGCGTAATATTAGCAAAGACTGAAAATTTTAAAAATATTATAAGGGGAAAACACACAACTTTTTCAACATTTTGCATCGCTATATCTCCGAAATAGTGATTCATAGGAAAAAAAAATGTAAGAACAATAATTTTTGTAGATAATTGCATGATGAACAATTTTGTCGTAAGTACCTGTTTTTATGATAAAACTTACCGTTTAGCTGAAAAATGCAAAAATATCGATTTTTTGCAATATTTGACCCTGAATAAAAATTTTCAAACGCTTCGGATCGATGGGCACTTTTGAAAATTTATTTTTAATGGTGTTCCTAACCTTACCAATTTTCAGCTTTATGCGAATTAATGTAAACCTTGAATGTCTATTTTGACCACTGGGCTATCACCAGGATATGCAGATATTTTAACCTGAAATGGTCCATTTTCTGTTATAAATAATCTTGTATTATTTGTGGCCAGAGAACAGGGTCATTCGCGATATCTTCAGAAAATCGTGCATCCGATGACAGACGCCAGCACATTAAGCTGCTAGAATCTGTCAAATTTCTTTAAAAGATTTTCAACTTTATTACTACAGCATAAAGTCCAAGGTTGATTGGAAAAAATTGTCAATTTGTTGCGTCTGTACATCTCCAGCTGCACATTAATTATGTTGTTCAAGGGACCTAGCCCTTACATGTCTGGGTTTGTTATTTAATAATGCTGCCAAATTGGTTGTATGTAACGGAACGGTATGTAGGGTGGGGAGAGCGAGCGGAGCGAGCTCGAAAATTTTAACAACCCGGCTCGGTTTGGTCAGGTTTTGTTTTATATTTTCAAACAGAAATAGGAGTTACATTGTCTACTAATGCAGACAAGCCCAAAAAGCAACTAGCAGAATGTAGAGTAAGAGCGAGCGTAGCGAGCTCGAACATTTTGCACACTCTGATAGGTACGATTTTCTTTCGATCATTCCAAAAGGACTAGGAATTACTTGCTTTGTCGACTTAGCTCAAGAATCTACAGAATGGAAATCGCAAAAGCGAGCGAAGCGAGCCTAAAAATTTTAGAGACTATTCAAGGTGGGGCTTGAATAGTCTCTGTTTGCTCTTAACCATCATAATTATAGAAAGAGAACTTACCTTATCGAATTATGAAAAGCTTTAACTAGTTTTAAAACAGTCTAGGTTTTGGAATCTGGCCATAATCTAAGCCTTTCAAACCTTACGTATGTACGAGCAGGGTGCACAATACGAGTATTTCCAGTTTGCTTCGCTCGCTCTTGCATCCTAGATTCTACATTTTATAACAGGCTCTTTAAAGTACTTTAATACTTTTTAGGCGCGTTAAAAACCCACTGTCACTTCATAGTTTTAAGTTTTTACTTCTGTTAGCAATTGCCCATCGGGGTTTTCGTGGCTATTTTTATACAGGTATTTTTATATAGATAGGTATTTTTTTATTCTGGTAAAGATTTTTTGCGATAAACCGGTCATGATTTTTGTTAAAATCTTATTAAGTACTTAGGTACTTTATTTCTGCACTGCATTTTTACCGCATCACTTTAAAAAAATTAACCTAGCATAACATTTCCCAGTTGCAATTTTAATGGTAGTTGTAGACTGAAACTTTTGTTGACACAATTTGTATTGGTAACTAGATACCTACTTTCAAGCGGGCGGTGATATGTCAAAAGGCGGGCGTCGCGTGTCAAATCAAAGGGCGCGCGCGCACTCACTTGTAGCCGCAAGCTGTCTTTGAATTTGCCGCGTGTGTTTGTTGGAATATAAATTTAATTATTGTAACAATAAGATCTAAATTGGCTTGCACATTACAAGTCAGCAAATAAATAATTAATATTTGTGTTAAAACTGATTTTGATTACGCATCACGCATGGTTTGGGTAGGTACCTATAAGGCGAGCGGCTTGCGCCTCCTAAGACCCTGCGCCGGGGTGCCACGCACCCCTTGCACCCCCGGGTAAAGACGGCCCTGCGTGTACCTACAGTACTCCCACATAGCCTATTGCCATCATCATCGACATGAATCAAGACTCCGTACTGCTACTGAGAAATTTCAGATTGAATAACCCAATAACACTTTCCCCGACCCGCCCTGGGTTCCAGGGACACGTGCTCATCAGTTCCACTAGACCAACGATATGGGCGACTATTAGTAGGGAAAGATATTCAATCAGTATGCAAAAGAAACTTCAGTACCTAAATCAGTCATGCTAGCGAAGGAGGTGGCGGGACGGCTGAGGGAGAGAGCCTCACGTCCCAGCCGCCGCGGGAGACGCTCCGGGCGTCGGGAGCCGCGTGACGACTGCCGGCCACCGTAGGCGCGGGCCTGCGGGCGGAGAGTAATGGGTAACTCTCCGTCCGATCAGGACCAGGCCCGTGGGTTTTAGTCAGTTAGAGTCTGACACTCCCTTCTGTTCCACCCAGAGCGGGAGGGGTCATTTGACGAATTGCCATCCACAAAAAAAGACATGTCGTTCAATGGGTAGTTCGATTGAGCTACCGAAACTTAAGTCACACCGGTGTAGGGACGTTGGCGCGCAGCCTGCTACTCTCTGTGGATTCGGTACAAAATTCATTCATTCATTCATTCTGTGGACTCATCTGCGATGAAGTTGTTCGTCGGTGATCATCCTATATATAGGCAAAAAAAATTAAAACTTTTTTTTTTTTACCTATATTAATAATAATAATAAAACATTTATTTCAGACGTAGTCCATATACTGTTAGTAACACAAACCTTATAAAGCTATTGTTAGTACATACAAAAACAAGCCACAAAATCACAAAGTGGCACCGCACAGGACTGCCAGTTTATGCCAAACCCTGGACGCGTCCACCCGCAGTGTGTAGTCGCATCCAGTGCCGCCACATCGGCGAGTCCCATCGGTCCACAAACACGCTCAGAAGGCTGTTTGAGCTGATCCGCATACGCTTCATAAGAGCTGCACAACGCTTCCGCATTATGGCATGGAAACCATCCACACTTTTCATCGCAAACATTGCTGTAGCGCTGCAGTGGCGTGGCACCCCGAACAGCATCCTGAACGCGTTATTACACTGTACTCGCAGAGCACTGTATGCACGCTGCGTGTAGCTAGTCCACAGGCTGCAGGTGTAAAAAGATGGACAGTATGCTTTAAATAATGTCACTTTAACTTGCTCTGTACACCGTGCAAACCTGCAGGCCAGCATGTTGCAGCGCACAGACAGCGCTCTGCGCTCCCTCTCCAAATCAATGTTGTCACTCATATCCTCTGAGACCCAGTGACCCAGATATTGTGTCCCACTGCTGGCCAAAGTCATTTTCCTGTAAACATGATCTGATCGGCACTCCACCTTCGCCGTGGTCTACCTCGACAGCGACAGCGATGTCCTCCCTCAGGCGTCAAGTGAGTGACGATCTTTGTTATCTCTCCGGGTGCATTAGTGCGACGTGGCCAGCTCGCTCCCATTTCCTGGCTGTTTTATCTCCAAAAACTCTTTAAACTAATTTTCATTAATTAATTCTCTCAAGATTAAAAGCGACCTAAATTGTGAGTGTTTTATTCATAAGAGCTTGAACTTACAGATGTTATAATTTCACGCCCACTTTGCAGGACTGATTCGATAGACTGCCGTCTATCAACGACTGAATTATATTTGGTATACCTAGTGCGAAAATAAGTCATGGACTATTAGCTAATGAATTGACTGAATGATTAACACTTCACGGTTAGCTATAACGGTATTATACAAACATAGTCATAATTATTATAATATATTCAACTAATAATAAAGCTGAAAAGTTCGTGATATTGTTTGTTTGAACGCGCTAATCTCTGGTCAGATTTGAAAAATTATTTTTGCATTTAATAGCCTAATTCTCGAGGACGGCTCGTCAGATAGATCCTTAAACGACAACGAACTGACATCGTGGGCAGGGGATGCGATGCGATGGGGTGGTTTGGAGAACGAGACATTTCACGCGGAAGAAGTCTCGGGCAGAAGTTAGTATTTATATAAAATATAAGTTATTTAAGACCTGTATTATGTACAAACCTATGATCCACAATAAAGATATTAAATTGAATTGAATTGAACTTTCCTTAGTTTCCACAGACTAGAAATAATATTATTTATTTTACTTCGACGTTTATAGGTAGTTAAGATATTTCTAAGAAAACAAGTATGTCTCATCTTTGACTGAATTAACAAAATTATAACAATACTAGGTAGGTATCTTATGAAGGTATGTATCTTTGGAAGTAATAACTTTTCACAGGAAATAGGTCTCTAGTTTTTAAGCCAATGTAACTAAAGTTATTCAGTTTTCGTAAATACATATTATGTTGAACATAATGGCGTGTTGCGTGATTGTGACACTAATTATCACAACTTGTTCTTGTTGTGTTTGGGTGCTATATTTTATTATTGTTTATGCGTCACGTTTAGTGCAAACAAAATGTATTTTTTCTTTTATTTTTTCTTTGTAGTATCTCACTGGTGGATGAGCCTCTCCATTTTTATCATCTCTCGAAATTCTGCTAAACAATATTAAAGGAACATGCGCTCTAAAGTTAACCGGATTACTCCCCACACAGTCACACAGCCAGCACCTAGATTCATTGTAAGCATTTTTATTTATATGTAGCACTTCTGTGAAACTATCAATATATTAGAGTGCGGCAATTGTTTGCGGAAGCCGCGCCCGCGCTGCAGCCAACATGTCGGCGGGTAATAGATGAAATAAATATGTAATAATGACCTCTCCAGACCATCCGTGACTCACTGCATATAGAGCACAATCTTACAGTCTACCAAGATGAAACCTATTGGTTAAAGACGTCAGGAATCGCATTTATCGGTACCTATAGGTAGCTTTACTAGAACTCAGACTAATGTCCAATTTCAGAAAATTTATTGATTCAAATCTACAAATTATATTCATTAACCGCTGAGCATAACATCACGCAAAGACTATAACATCACGCCTGTATTTCTCGAAGAGTTGGGCAAAAGTGTACCTATAATATAATAATAATAAGTTTATTAGTACATAAAAATAGCAACACAGTAAATAGCAGGAAACAGTGGGTTGTACTATTTATCAATATTAAAACTCGCGTCCGCTTTCCGGGCTCCTAAACTAGGTACACAGACCTGTATCTTAGGAGTCGGAGATTTTGCGGCTTCAATTTATATAATACAACCGTGACTTTTCTGTTTGCTTACAGTGGTTGTTAACACAGAAAAAAAAATAAACAAATTACCCCAGTTATGTGCTTATTGCCATCAGCCAGTCACAAATCTAGACTCCATACTGCTACTGAGAAATTCCAGATGGAAAACCCCAATAACACTATGCCTGATCTGGAAATCGAGCCCAGGATCTCATGCTCAGCAGTAGTGATTGCGACTAGACCAACGAGGCCGCTTTGACTAGTTGACTAAAATACGGATACACAATTAAAACTTAACATTAAGTTTTCAGTAACCTTATTCAACGCTTTACATCAGGCGTGATCGAGGCAAAGAGGAGAGGCCTACTCTTTGCCTCGGCCTCAGCCATTCAGCAATTAAAAAGAATAGGTGAATCTTAGTAACTGTGATTTAATTATTGTTATCACAAGATTTTTCCGTAGTTTAATATAAACATAGTAATTTGAACAGGCTCATTCCAAGTCTAGTTAATTTGTTTTTATAACAAGTTGCCAAAGCCGGTTACAGAACATATCGATGGAAAGTTCAAAACCCTCATCAAACGTGTCCTTATCAAAAAAGCATATTATAAGATTAAAGACTACGTTGAAGACAAGGTAGTTTGGCAATAATTCCTTCTGCACATGTGGCTTCCCTGGCACCTCATTAACGGCATAATTACGTAGATGTCTATTAACTGCTCTCAAATTATGATTTTTATTAATTTTTTACATACTTCTTTGACTTAATCTTTTATTATTTGACATTATATAGAAACAATTCTAACTTCTTGATAGGCCTACGCTGTCCTCCCATACCTACCGTAATTTGAAAACATTGTAAAAGTCAATTATTTTTTAAAGAATAACCGTGGAGTTTCTTCCCGGTTCTTCTCCATAGGAAACGACCAATTGGAACCGTGCACCTAGCTTCTGACATTTCATACGTGCCCTTGTAGGCTTATGTGAAATAAAATATTGATTTACTTTTTTTCCAAAAATAACCTGTTGTAGGAATTTTCCATAAATCATAAAATATTTCTAGATCATGAGCGTGAAAATGATGCGTGTTATTTACTTTATTAACTATTTTTAACCGACATCAAAAAAGGAGGAGGTTCTCAATTCGGTTGTATTTTTTTTTATGTTTGTTACCTCATTACGCTGTCATTTATAGACCGATTTGGAAAATATTTTTTTTTTATTTAAAAGCTTATACTTCCAGATTGGTCCCATTTTTGTCAAAATCCAGTTCTGATGATGGGATCCTGGAGAAATCGAAGGAACTCTTCTAATATTATGGGCACACCTATAGTGATTTGGGTATTATTTATAGTAACTCGTGCATTTGCTCTCGGAAAGCACCATTTGGTGAAGTGGAACTGATGATGAAGACCACAGACGGTCACCGGAACTACTCAATAATAAGTATTTCACGGGTTGCGATTCGATTAGTTTAATATGGTTGCTAAGCAATTTATGCTCTTCACAATGCGAATGGTGAAATGGAGCTGATGGTGCAGTACCAGGAGAACTCCTCAACAACTAACCCCTGCATCGGGAAAAGCAATATTTTGTAAAAAGCGATGAGCAAGTGGACATTAGGCTATTGTAACTTAGATACATTACAAACAGACCCACTAAAAAGCGAGAAATAAAAAAAACTGACTTCCAAAAACACTGCAAAGTGAAAAATACATTTAAATTCAGGAGTCGGTGGAAATAAACTAAATTACAGATCCAAAGACACCGACTTCCTAAATTAAAGTTATTTTTATTTTTCGAAGTCGGTTTAATTTGTTAAAAAGCTTTTAATTAGCTCATTAGCATTTATTAATTGTCTGATTAATCGGTTGCGGTAAAGCAAGGCATGATACTGATACCGCTACGATCCTTCTTCGACCTTGGATGTTGTCTGAGTTGTGCTATCACCAGTGATCGGATATTCGGCTGTATATTTACCTAAAGTTCATTTTTGGTTAGGAAATTATAAAAGCGGCTTCTTAAAACATATTTTTTAAAATATAAATCCCGGGATTCCAGAAAATTCGGGAATGCGAAACTAGTCTGTAACATGGTGAGGAAACGTCGTCTTTAGCATGTGGTATTTATTTAAAAACAAAAAACAAGGGGATTACATAATTATTGATGTGTATTTACTTGAAGTTCCCCGTCAATTTAGGAGGCAGTGAAATTACATAGATACTTTGTATCCTGAACTGTCAACTTAGTCGTTTAATACGATACTGGTGCCAATTCTCTTGTCACAAATTCGTCTAAACTAGAACTAAAAATCATCAAAATTTAGTTTATTCTTGTCAAACAACGATTTCCCATTCTGAAATTAACTAAAGTGACACAACTTAACTAAATTTTAGTTTGACAGCACCAAGGTGGCACTGAGATATTAGTTTAGTGAAAACAGTAATTTTGCTATTCTGAATTTGACGTTTTTCACCTAAAATTTTGATTTTCTAACTAAATCTGACTATTTTTAATCGCGACTAAAAAGATGTGGATTAAAATTATTTGGCATGAACTAAAATTTACACCAACACCTCGAATTCAGATGCAGAAACAGTACTGTTTTTTATTTTTTTTCTTTTGCTTATATCTCGAAAACGGTGTGTCCTATCGCAAAAATAATGAAAATTTCGACCCCCTCTATGAAACCTGTAAACCTCTAAAACCCAGCACGTTGGTAATAATTTTTGATATTTTCCATACAAAACTGAAAAATTCCATATAAAAGACGTCGAGAATGCCCCACTGCGCACCTTCGGATCAAAAAAAAACACGGGGTAGGGCAAATAAGTACCTACTTTTTGGTTGAATGCACAAACCGTGCAAAACCAAACAAAAAAAAAAGTACCTAGGTACTTACCACATGGAGTCGCAATTGTCAAATTCGATTTGGTTGTGTCAAAATAATTTTTAAATTTAGAGATATTTTAATGCAGAATAGCTCTAAGATAGCCAAAAGTAAGGAATTTTAGTGATACTTTAGTTAGTTTAGTTCGGTGTACAAGAGAATCGGCACCACTGTCAGCCAGACTCCGTTGAGCGCGCGAGAGTGTTGGTGATATTCTTATTTATTATTCGTTTGAGATAAATATTTTGAAAATTGAAAAATTAAGAGGTAAGTAGTTATTATTTCTAGAGTTTTTTTTAAATATAAAAGTCAAAACAAATAAGGTATATTTACTTATTAGAACTTTTGATTTTATAATAAAAACAGTAAAATTGTTGATTCCGAAATCCCGGGATTTTTTCGGTACATAAGTGCATTCCATAATATTAGCCAACACCTTAAACTAAGTAAATATTCCTACACCCGATTTGATTCTATAGTAAAAAAACTAAATTTGTCGATTCCGAATTCCCGGGATTTTTTCGATACAAAAATGCATTCCATAATAGCCAACACCTACGCTTTAGGTAAATATGCATCCGATTATTCGATCATTGGCCATCACATACGTATTACTTACACGAATGATTTGTCAGACTACATTTCATACCGCTGCCCCGGAACATAAAGGGCTAAGGAAGGAACACGGGTGGGTTTTAGTCAGTAAGAGTCTGACACTCCCTCCTGCTCCACCCTGAGCGGGAGGGGTCATTTGATGATTTCCCATCATAAGACTTCATTTCATCAATTGATTGATTCTTCGTCTCTCATCAGGCACAATACTCAGGGATCAAGCCTTTTGTCATGAGATCAAATACGAATAATATCAAACAAGTGACCACTTACAACTGTCAGTTTTCTGATTTACCTGGAACCAAAAATATATTTTTTTACAACACATTCTATGCAAATACCGTTTACTATATATTATATATTACTCTTTAAACTCAATGATTTTACCAGTTAAGTAATTAATAAAATCCAGAAAATAAAATATTAGATAAATGCAATCTTCATAAAGATTATTATATTAACATACAGAAACACACCTAATCATAATTCAACCGGTATCCACAGTAACGGAATCTTGGAATCTCAAAATTATGACAGAATAAAACAATAATAATTATTATTAAAGACACTGATATCTTCATCCAAAAGCGGAAACGGGAAATTTATTGCAATCGTAATTGATTAATAATGTATTAATCAAAAGGTCATGTCCGTTACGTTACGTTACGGTCTACGAACAGTTCCAAGATGGCGGACCACCCGTCGTTAACGACGCTGTGGGACGAACTTTATTTTATATTAATTAAAATATTACTTTATTAATAAACTATTTAAATGACAAGCTAACTGTATAGGAATGACAGAGAGTCTATTTATAGTTTTTGGGTAAACTTATACTGCAAAAACAAAGCTGTATTTCTGTAGAATCCTTCTTAATTAAAATCAAAAGTCATTAATTTATTTAAACTAAGCTGATAATCAGCTCTGTTTGAACGTCAAAATTAAAGAGGACTTACAGAGAAGAGGAGAAATTAAAGAGGACTCTCAGCGTCGTTAAGAGTCTTTTTACACCCGTCATTTTCCGTACCTACCAAAAGCTCGTAATATTTCCAATGTTTCATTCTGTTGGTATGCAGCTGTAGATATTTCTCTTCTTGTAAACCGAAGTATCTTCTAATTGGCAGTAAAACAGCGCCAATTTGAAACCGTGTTCTAAGTCACCGAATAAAGAGTTCTGTGGATTGTAGACGACTGCGGCGCTTTCAATTAATTGTATCATCATTAACTTTACGAGCAGCCGACACGCTTGATTGGCTTTTAATGAAAGCTTATGCTCGGGACTAACTAATAAAAGCCGCACGGTTCTATCGAAGTTTAAGCTACGATTTCTGCGGTCGGTTCGTAGATCACCCATCTGTTACATATTCAGACCCCTACGAACCTCGGAAAGTACGTTAAGCCGTTGGTCCCGGCTGTCATTCGTAGATCTTTGACAGTCGTTACGGGTAATCAGAAGCCGAAAAGTCTGAGAACCAGTCTTACCAAGGGGTATCGTGTTACCGTGTAACTGGGTTGTGGAGGACAGATAGGCAGTCTTAACGTCTCCATGTAAAATACTGATATTCAGCCGCATCCGGTAAGACTGAAAGTGCACCCTGACATAGTTGAGAAAAGGCAGGCAGATTGATTATTTTGTGTGCTAATTGGCCAACACACAATACACAGGTTATTACAATAGTATGTATAGCATCCGATATAACCAATAGCAGCCCCTCCCCGTGGCGTGGGCGCCGCGGCCCACCTCCCTGCCTAGCTCCTAATACGCCGATATGATTGATGCTAATGTATCGGCGATGGCGCCCACTTCGCCATAAACATGACGATTTGCCTGTTACGGTGATGTTAATTAATTTACATTTAAATTATATCAATATGGACTGAACGGAATTGGGTTACAAGTTTATGATAGATGGTGAAGGATGCCCATTAGGAAAGTGAGCTAATGTCAAGAATATTTTGTGATATTTGGAATATGAAGGTTATATTTATTAGTAGCCAATCAAAGCCAATTTCAATATTAGTTATACCGTTCAAAAGAATGTCCACCCCTCTCGTGTCGTGGGTGTCCACGTGGAGGATACTGCCCCAGATCGACTCTACAAACATAGTTAGAAGGTAACCTTTTACGATATTCGTAGAAAATAAGGATATGTCCAAAATATTGGTAAATTTAACCATCGAGTTACTTGGTTTAAATCTACCTTAAACTTTTAGTGTAAATAAGCTCTGTAAGTAACTATTTTTCAGTCGATGCTTCCTCTTTTTGTAACCGACTTCTCAATTCGACTGTACGTTGTTTTCTTTTTATTTGTACGTTGTTTTCTTTTTATTTGTACATTGTTTTCTTTTTGTTTTATTTTTATTTTTTGTATTTTTGGTACGCGATATCAACGGCAATTGTAAATCGATTTCCAAATTTTTTTTAATGTAAATGGGATGCCTTAGGGGTGGTCCCATATAAAAATTAACGTTGCTTGGGTAGTTTTTGAGTTAGCTTCAATAATACGTATTTTTGTACGTACCACGTAGTTCACTGTCACTGATATTTACATTGCAAGTAGTGTTATACGAATTTGTGTGGGGTAGGTAAGTAGAACTTAAAAGTGAAAAATAAAAACTTTTTTACAAAAAAAAACAACCGATTTCCAAAAAAGACACTACAAAGTGAAAAATAACTTTAATTTCGGAAGTCGGTGGCAAACAACGAAAATGCGAACTCAACGACACCGACTTCCGAAATTAAAGTTATTTTTCACTTTGTAGTGTCGTTTTTGGAAGTGGGTTGTTTTTTTTTTGTTGGTATAAACCAAGTAACTCGATGGGTAAGTTTACCAATATTTTGGACATCCCTTTATTTTCTACGAATGTCGTAAAAGGTGGGACAACAAGTTTAAATTTTCACTTTTCAGTTTACTTTTTTGTACAAAAGTTTATTTCCGATGCCTCGTATAGGTATTTGTTCTTTTCGCTTATAGTTACGAACATGTAACTGTAAATTACCACAGTATAATAACGGCTTAAAAGATTTTTTAGTCAACATTTAATTGCACCTGGTTAGACTGGGAGATGACCTTAACATGTCCGAAAATCGTAGAAGTATGACAAAGATGTAATAAAACTATACACTAAAAATGCCAACAATAATATTATAAGTCTTGCACTATAAAATGATGCATATCTTAATGTGCAGGTTGTGCCGGCATGCCACGTCGGTAATGAGCGCCTAAAACTTTAATAAAACGTGATTGTTATTCTGTGCTCATCTCCAAATTGCGACATTTTGTGTTTACAGTTTGTTTAAGAAAAATGCCGGATTGTAACTACTCTGGTTTAGTTATTATTTCATATCTTGAAGTATTAACACATTATTTATTTTAAGAAAAATATAAATTATGAATAAGCATATTTAGCGCAAGCAGATGAATCGTTTTCCGAATATTATTACTGGGGTGAGGTGTTGTTTAGTTTTTCATTTTCCATCAGGTAAGGTGATAACTACTAAACATTTATTTTCATACAACTTTTGAGGCCTACAAACTTCATTATACTAAATTCGTCTCCAGGATCAAACTCGTTAAAACCACATAAGGGTGAATATCCCCGCAGCAAATTTTACGTGTCCACGTTGAGAATCGAGGTGTTATATGATAGGATTTTTCTATTTTTTTTTTTATAGTGAACTACGTAACTTGTTTCAATTAGGGCCACATTCTTTTTTTTTATAAGTGTATATAAATAATCAGGGCAAAAAAAATTGCCGTAAAATTCAACTTAGGTGGCTTGTCCCAGCTCCATTTTTTGATATAATTTCACTCACCAAAGTAGCAATTTAATGTATAATAAAAAATAAACAATTTCATAAGTATATGCATAAGACACATTATCTAAAAACGATTAAACCATATTAGAAAATCTAATTTAAGAACACAGGATACTCGATCAAAGTTTGTCCAAGCAAAAATCAAAATTTTGGTGGCACTTATTCAACATAATATAACATGAAGCTTCGTGCGTGTGCGATCAATCGCGTTTTATTATTTCACATCTCTGAGTCGTGCGCCGGCACTTGCGCGTAACAGGTGTGTGATTAATGCTGTGATTTCCAGGCAAAAACGTAAATATCATCTTGGGTGGCACGGGGGACAAGAATTGTTAAATTTTTGGTGGATCGATTTTCTGTTGATTTTAAAGTGTTTTAGTAGTAAGCTACACGTTATAGGTAGTGTTTTGGGTTACACATAAATCAGTGATATTAATTTAATTGTAACTTAAAACCCCCTATTTTTAAAGATTTTTTTTATGCCTGGTTTTAATTTTGGTGGCTCAATTTTGGTGGTTTTGGTGGCGTTTTCACGCCACCAAAATTGAAAACAAGCCACCAAGTTTTAGGTATGTACTGTATGTGTATTGTTTGTACCTGTATAGCCAGTTTTTACATTGCAAGACAGTTTGATTAGCAAACAAATAAATATATTTATAATATATATTTGGCAATAATAATAATAATAAACATATGCAGAGAATACACTAAACCAAACAAATCCTTATAGGCAAGCAGAATATCATTATTCACATATAGCTGCAGAGAATACCCCAACACAAACATCCATAAGTGACAACACTGAAACTGCATACGTTTACCAATCACATACACAAGAAGCCGAAGTAGAAAATGATCCCAATTTCTTGAACAGCATTGACTTTGAAGCGGTGACAAACAATAATATAAACACAGAGGATAATACCTCAAATGTAGAAATAAGTCATGAAAGAATTCAAGAACTAGAAGAAACATTCTCTCACACACTACAACATTTCACAAACATTCATCCCACAAAAAGAAATCACATACCTAAACAAAAACCATCAAAAAAATTGGCACAAATAGTAAGCTACATTAATAACGTCATCCTACCAGAATATGCCAATGCAGATACAGATTTCGAAACCCTGCAAACAGTTATATATAGTGCTGCTTGGACAGCTGCTAAAACGAATGGAAGTAAACTTTCACATGTCATCTCTGATAATCCGGCTAACATTAATTTACCACAATTTAAGAAACCTAAATGGCAGAGAAGATTAGAATTGCGAGTTAAAGATTTAAGAACAAAAATCGGCAGACTAACGGCGTACATGCAAGGAAACAGAGGTTGGAAGCTTGTTAGAGAGGTACACATAATTCTAGAAAGGTATAAAATACATTCAACTCATGAAGAACCGAACACACAACTCACACACTTTTTAGACACGCTTAAACAAAAACTTACTCTTGTAAACAGCAGATTAAACAGATATAATAAATGCACACTTCGAAAAACTCAAAACAATATGTTTAGAAATAACGAAAAGCAATTTTATCGAACATTAAAACAATCTACAACAAACCAAACAGTACCCAGCGAAAGTGAAAATAACACTAATCAGAGTTTACCACCAATAGATGAAATTCGACAATTTTGGTCAAGAATTTGGGAGAGGCCAATATGTCACAACACAGAAGCTGACTGGATTAAAATAGAAACAGAAAACCATAGGCACACTGAACATATGGAGTTCGAGTATGTTCCAATAGAAACTTTCCATGACGTCCTTCAAAAACTACACAACTGGAAAGCACCAGGTTCAGACAACATTCACAATTTTTGGTATAAAAAATTTACCCACATTCACCCATACCTCTATAATTACATCAACACCTTCATTAAAACTCCAATTATGATGCCTTCATATATAGCGGAAGGAATTACGTATATGATACCAAAAGACAGCAGTGACAGCACAAACCCAGCAAAGTACAGACCAATAACATGCCTACAAACAATATATAAAATAATAACCTCGTGCATCACTCATGTCATTTATCAACATCTTGAAACAAATAAAATATTATCTGAAGAACAAAAAGGCTGCCGAAAGTTTAGTCAAGGCTGCAAAGAACAACTTACAATAGACTCCGTTATACTCAGAGAGGTCCAACGAAAAAAAAGAAATCTATACACTATGTATATAGATTATAAAAAAGCGTACGATTCGGTACCACATACGTGGTTACTTGAAGTTTTAAAAATATATAAGATAAATCCCTTAATTATAACCTTTTTAAATAACACCATGACTCAATGGACGACTCGCTTACATCTTAAATCACCTTCAGGTATAGTTGAAACTGAAGCTATAAAAATCCAAAGAGGAATATTCCAAGGAGACTCGCTTAGCCCATTATGGTTTTGTCTAGCTTTAAATCCCTTATCCAACAAATTAAATAAACTAAAGCCAGGATATAACTTACCGTTTAATGACACTACAGATGACTTACAGACTGACAGACAAAACTTTAAAATTAACCACCTTCTTTATATGGACGACATAAAATTGTACGCTTCTACACAAGATGACTTAAATAAACTCGCAGAAACCACAGACCAATTTTCAAGTGACATTAGAATGGAATTTGGTATCGATAAGTGCAAGATCAACTCAGTCAGGGCAGGCCAAACTTACGAACATTCATACACCATACAGACAGGTGAAGTCATAGACTTTTTAAGTGAAAACGAAACATATAAATATTTAGGATACATTCAAGCTCAGCAAATTAAACATAAAGAAATCAAAAAGAAACTTACTCAACAATTTAAACATAGGCTTAAATCCATTTTTAATAGTCAATTGAATTCCAGACATACAGTTAAAGCTATTAATACCTTTGCAATTCCCGTTCTTACATACTCCTTTGGTATATTAAGCTGGACCAAAACAGAACTAAAAAACCTACAACGCGTTATTAACACCACTTTAACCAAAAATAGGAAACACCATCCTCGATCTTGCGTACAGCGACTAACACTGCCTAGGAAAGAGGGAGGACGAGGCATAATAGATATTACGAACCTACACAATAAACAAATAACTACCCTAAGAACATATTTTAACGCAAAAAGTACCACCTCTACTCTACACAAAGCAATAGTTCATAATGACAAAAAGCTGACACCGTTAAATATGTTTGACAAAACTACACAAAGTAACGAGAAACAAACCGACCGACAGACTAAAATATTGGAGTGGACCCAAAAGTCACTCCATGGACGACATCGCCAAGACCTGTGCCAACCCAACGTCGATAAATTAGCGTCGAACGAATGGCTCAGGCGTGGAGATCTTTTCCCTGAGACTGAAGGGTTCATGACAGCAATCCAAGACCAAATAATCGAGACTCGTAACTACCAAAAGCATATTATGCGAATCCCCATTTCAACAGATATTTGCAGGCGATGTCATAGATCCTCCGAAACTATCCAACACATTACTGGAGCATGTAGAGCAATTGTTCAGACTGACTATAAGCACAGGCACGATCAAATAGCCAACATAATCCATCAAAAACTTGCTATAAAATATAAATTAATAACTACACCTCCAGTACCTTACTACAAATATAATCCTGAAATAGTTCTTGAAAACACAACACACAAGTTATACTTTGATCGAGCCATCCTCACAGACAGAACAACTCATTACAATAGGCCAGACATAACTTTACTAGACAAAATTAATAAAACTGCACAAATTATTGACATAGCAGTACCAAACACACACAATCTACAAAACACTATAGCAGAAAAGCTGTCAAAATATACAGACTTAAAAATAGAAATCAGCCGAATGTGGCGTTTAGGCAGCGTTGCCATAATCCCAGTAGTAGTCTCAACCACGGGTGTCATTCCCAGGCAATTGCATCAATCTTTAAAAACGCTAGACTTATCTCCTTCCACCTACCAAACTCTACAGAAAGCTGCTATTCTGAATACTTGCAGAATTGTCCGAAAATTCCTTCAGAACGACAATGATGCCCAAATATCACACCCACAAACATCACCAACAACACAAGTCTAAATATATCATTACACCACAATATTTTATCATCCATCGCTTAGGTTAGCACTTGGCTTCGGCCCGTGTTATTCTATATAACCGGCACATCAATGCCGAGATACAAAAATGTATACCAACAAATAATAATAATAATAATAATTTTATTGAAACAGATAACCTTTACAAAAATACTTAAATACTTAGAGATTAGGTTACAAGTTTAGATAGTAAAGGTAGCTTAAATAATGGGAACCCTGCCTCCTAAACTAGGGGAAACCTGTGACTTAGGAGTCAGTGTTCTACTGTTACTTCGAATGCTCCAAAAAACCTTTCTGTGTGTGTTATGTTAGAGAACCTAATTACATAATTGTGGCAATAACAATGAATATAAGGCTATCAATATGGAGTAAGGTTATTTAAAGTTGAAAATGTAAGTAGTAACTGTTTTATTTATTATTTTGTTGTGTGCGTGAGGAAGGGTTATAAATGTATGCACGGGCCACGGGTGTGATAGGAAGGCATATGTGAGGATGTGTGTGTGTGTGTGAATGTATATTTTGTGTGTATTAGTGAGTGTGAGGGTGTGTGTGTGTGTGGTGTGTCGTGTGTGAGGGTGTATGTATGCGTGTGTGTTAGGCAATGATAGTACTTACTCATAACGCAGATGTGGAAGAATAAAATATGTTTTCAGCTAGTTTGGAATGAGATAACTAAGCGACTATGTAAGTATAACTGTGAGATTACAGTGGATAGGTAAGTAAGTCTTCTGTGCGGCAATAGTCCTGATCATACAGCCAATGCTTCAATTTAGTTTTAACTTCATGCCTGTTTAGGTTATCCATTTGGATGTGTCTGCTAATTTTCCTATAAATAAGTGAACTCAACACGTAAAGCTGGCGACTAGCGAAGGTCGTTTTATGCGCTACTGATGTACATGCAGTTTTGGCTTTACGTTTGGTAGGGTCTGGTAAAGGGGACTGCCTATGAGCTCGGAGGGCGGCTTGGAGCACAAAGAGCTGCCTCACAGTAAGCACCTTACATTCTGCATATAATTCAGTACATTCTGCATATAATTCAGTAGTGGGGAACCTGTACGGTCTCCCAAGCATCACCTTAAGTACAGCTCTCTGTGCTCTTTCCAACCCAAGCAGCTTTGTTTTATAAGTGCCACCCCAGACCGGGATGCAATAGTTGATAACAGACTCACAAAGTGCAAGATACACCATTTTTAGTGTTTTTGGATCTGTACAATGGCGTAGTGACTTAAAAATGTAAATTAATTTCCTGACTTTTGAAATTAAACTGTCAACTTGGGTGTACCACTTAAGTCCGTCATCAATGACTACACCCAGGTATCTGGTATGAGTGACACGGGATAGCGTTGCACATGAGCACGTAGAAGAGGTGGTACACGTATGTGCCGTTATGCTAAATTCCGATGGGGCTTTGGTCCTGGGACTTATAGAGAAGGGAATGTAGTTGGTTTTAGCCAAGTTTAGGGAAAGTAGATTATTCTGCAGCCACCCAACGACCATTTGTAGAGATTGCTCCGCATGATATTTAACATCAGCCCATGTATCACCATACACGACAATTGCCGTGTCGTCAGCGTATGTGAAGATCTTGGAGTTGGGGAGAGGCAGTGTGCAGAGGTCATTTATGTAGACTAAGAACAATGTAGGGCCAACCACACTGCCTTGCGGAACTCCGTAGGTGGTGATTTCTTCATCACTGACGCACGTACCAATCTTGACACTGAGTTTCCTGTCCTGGAGGTAGCTTTTGAAGAGGCTATGCGTTTTACCGCGAATACCTACGTCCTCCAGTTTTGAGAGGAGGGTGGGAACAGAGACTGTGTCGAAGGCCTTTGTTAAGTCCAAGAATATAGTAAGGCATTTTCTATGGTCATCTAGGTGTCTCGCGACACATTCTGTTAGGTCAGTAATTGCGTCTTCTGTTGAGACACCTTTCTTGAAGCCATACTGGTTGCGCGCTATAACGTCGTGCTTATGTAGAAAATTTAGTAGACGACCATTTATCAGCCTCTCCATTACCTTGGAAATCGCAGGGAGGACTGAGATCGGTCTATAGTTGTTCACACAGTCCCTGTTCCCGCTTTTGTGTATTGGGTGGACCAGAGCTTTTTTGAAAGGTTCTGGAAAGAGTCCTTTATCTATAGATTTATTTATAATGTGCGTTATTAAGGGTACAAGGGTATCCTTACATAATTTTAGAAGAAGAGATGATATTCCGTCCCATCCAGTGGCGCTATCATGTCTTAAATTCATGATGGTGGACTCAACGTCAGCATTGTCAACCTCAAGAATGTAAAAAGAGTTTGGCAGAGACGTTTTGGGTGGAGTGAGTAGGGGTAGGGTGGGTGTTATTTTGGAGGCTAGGTCTTTGCCTATATTAGCAAAAAATTTACACACGTGATTAACAGCAATAGCCGGATCAGGATGGGTTTTTAAAAGTTCTAGAGGAAGTGTACTTATTTTTTTAGTGTTGGTAATCTCTTTTATTTTGTTCCATAGTGTTTTAGGGTTATTTTTAGCTTTTTCTAATTCAAGTTTTTCATGTGCTGTTTTAAGTTTTCTAAGAAGTCGATTACAATGATTCCGGTAACGTCTATACGAGATTTGTAAGATATCATTGTTGGGTAACTTGCGAGCTTTTTTGTGGAGTTTATCGCGGTGACGAATGCACCGTAATAGACCTGGAGTAATCCAGGGCTTTAAGTTTCTTTCTCGTTTGGGAACCTTAACTATTTTAGTGTGTTTTTTTATTACAATTTGGACGATATCAATTAGATTGGTGACGGCTGTGTTAGGGTTGTCCGTGTTTATAACCGGGGAGAAATCCTGACATTCGATGTCTTTTATGACACTGGGATAATCTATTTTTGGGATTTTATAATCAGGTACAGAAAGTTTCGTTTGTCCTGAGTCATTAATTTCTACAAGAAGGGGTAGGTGATCAGTGATGTGTGATTCTAGGACAATGACATTTGTAGTTTTATTAGATTTTAATATAACGTGATCAATACAATTATTAATTCTGGTCGGGAAATAATGTCCAGGTAATAAACCATGGCTGGCATTCAGGGTTAGATAATTGGCACAGCGCTCATCTGCATTAGACGATTTGATGTCTATATTAGCGTCACCAATTAAAAACACATTTTTTAATTTATAAAGTAAGACCTATTATTATAAGAGTGGCATAGGTACTAATGACCAAGTTTCTCATTCATATTATATATTTATATTGTTGCTTGTTAGAATGCCAAAACAGACCAGCGTAGAGAGGCTGCTTAGAAAGAGAATGGCAGAAAGAAAAAGAAAAGCAAGAATAAAGAGCAATCCCGAACAGCAGCCTGTTCGGGATTGGTCTTTATTCTTGCTTTTCTACTACTAAATACTACGAAAAAGAGAAAGGGAGAGACTCTTGCCCAACCTGAAGGGGCCAAACGCCTCCTTCCGGAGGCTGTACGCGGGGATCGTGCGGTCCATGGCCCTGTATGGGGCCCCGGTGTGGGCGCGTTCACTGCGGCGGCGAGCCGCCCACTATTTGAACGCGCCCGAGAAGGTGGTAGCCGTAAGGCTGATCCGGGGGTACCGCACGATCTCGGGTCAGGTGGCAAGCCTCCTTGCCGGACTGCCGCCATGGGATCTGGAGGCGATAGTCCTCGCGCGCCTGTACGAGTGGCACGCGGAGGCACTACGCCGGGGGGAAACTCCGCTGCCGCGGCAAATCGCGGCGGATTGGACCGACCTCCGGCGCGACCTCATGGCGGCATGGAAAGAGACACTGTCGCAACCCATCGCAGAGCACGCCACGATAGTGGCGATAAGACCCCTCTTTGAGGAGTGGCTAGAGAGGCGCCACGGCGCCCTTACCTACCGCCTGACGCAGGTCCTCACTGGACACGGGTGTTTCGGGAGGTTCCTGCACACCATCGGGCGGGAGGAAACGCCCGGGTGTCCCCACTGCGAGGATCGCCCAGAGGACACAGTGAAGCATACGGTGGAGGTCTGCCCCACTTGGGCGGACCACCGCCGTGTTCTCGTAGAGGCGATCGGCAGCGGCGGCGACCTATCCTACCTATCGATCTCACGTCCGGCCCTGGTTCAAGCCATGGTCCGGGGCGAGAGGGAGTGGGAGGCAGTCACCTCCTTCTGCGAATCAGTCATGCTAGCGAAGGTGGTGGCGGGACGGCTGAGGGAGAGAGCCTCACGTCCCAGCCGCCGCTGGAGACGCTTCGGGCGTCGGGAGCCGGGTGACGACTCCCGGCCACCGCAAGCGCGGGCCTGCGGGTGGAGAGTAATGGGTAACTCGCCGTCCGATCATGACCAGGCCCGTGCCGGACGGCGCGTACGTGTTCCACGCGCGCCTGAGAATTTGTGAGATTAGTTACATTGAGCCTTTTTAGTGAGATTGAGGTTTGTGGCAGAAACATCCAATTTTGGTGCCACTGAATTTCAATTTTGGTGGGCACTTTCGATTTTGGTGGGCGATTTTCAATTTTGGTGGCTACACTAGACTTTGAACTAAAATATCTTAAAAAGTTATAGAGATATTCTCAGACCTCTTGAAGATCCTTCTAGCTTGGACTTTCTATTTTTATACCAGGTCCTTATTTTTCACGAAAACTGAAGAATAAATTTCGCCACCAAAATTGAAAAAAAATGCACTTTGTTGATATTGACCCATAAACAGAGCAGTCAACTTTTTGAGCAGATTTCGTTTGGGCTAAGGAAATTGATTGAGAAAAATAAACCGAAAAACTATCAACAATCAAGCGTGAACTTGTGATCCGACTTAAGTCAGTGAATCAATCGATTATCGTCCAATATGCCCCAATATGGCAGTGAGCATACATAATCCGCATGACATGAGGCGCGGCTCATTGGGTGTAATCGGATTATTGTAATATTATGATAACATGGCGGATAATCTCCACTCATTGCCAAATACACGATTCGGTGAGCGAGCTTTATAATAATTGTATCATTTATTATTCGTCACATTAATCATATTTTTAAGATGAATCACAGAAAACAGTTAAATATTATATAAACTCAAACTCGAAGCATTTCTTTGACCAAATACAGGCACTTTGTGTTATCAGAATACTTAATGACACTCAATTACACAGAAAAACTTTTAGAAATTTTGTCATGATCATTTGTTCCCTTGTAAATATTTACTTTTGTATGTTTACATAGACTTAGTATTAATATACCAATGTGCTTTTTCTCAAAGTTGTTAATTAATTATTTTTTTACTAGTTTTATTTTAAAGAACTAATGCTCCAAATTAATTGAAATGTAAAGTGATGGCCTGAAACACAGGTTTGAATAAACCTAGTTCGGGCGGGTCGCCACCTAAAACTCTAATTCCGAACAATCACTTCTTGAACCTGTTATAAAAGTAAAAAATATTTTAGTATTAGGTTAATTTTTAGGCACTATAATTGTATGGAAAATTTACTTCTCTTGGCTAAATGTAGGTACACATTTTTGTAAACGTTTTTATTAAATAAATATTATTATTATTACTTTTGAATTGTCAAGGGGTCGATCAGTCAGAAAGATGAAGCTAGTTGCCCATTCCAAAGTGTAGTAGGTACCTACTATGACGAAAAAAGTGCAAGAAACTCCATGGACACTCTTTTAAAGATCCATTCAGTTTTGGATTGTCAGTGCTGTGTCGTTTTCTTTTGGCATAGCCTTATTTGCCTTAACTCCCACGGGTGGAGAAACAGGACCAATTTTTACATCTTTTAGATATATAGGTATTGTAATCGTAAACAGTAATTAACACCTGCTGATCGGTTTCGTACCCACATTAAAGGGTCACGCGCCATTTCACAGCCGGCTCATTAACACGATACTACGCTCAGATTACGATATACACGCACCGCGCGAGTTCCGCGCTATCTCACGCACTCAGCTGAAAGGGCACGGAGAGGCAAAGAGTAGGTCGACAACAGAGACCGAACTGTGCCATGGCGCATGGCGTGGCTATGTTCATTAGCGACTGCGTTTTCCTACGTGACTGTAAATAGACTAACGAGTTGCAGGTTAACACTAAATAGCCATAAAAAATGATAATATCACGCTTGCACTTACCGAAGGGTAGGCAGAGTTGCATATAACACCTACAATCTACCTACTTTGCAACTGTGAGTTTATCTGGATTTATTCTGCTGTTTTCGTAGAAATTTTTCTACAAGAGTCGCGTCGCACTGACACGTCACGCTGTTGTTTCGCGCCTGTCTGAAGGAGCCTTAAATCATATAATTATATGTAATTGTAGCAAGCATATTGCAATTAACCAGGCACAGATCCAGACCCCGGACTAACAAATTCCTAATAGAATAACTCAATAACACTGCGCGGTTCTGTGCCTAACCCAGAACTAGTACTTCGCGCTTTTGACCTCTAGACTAACGTAGCAGCCAATGAGCGGACAATGAAGCTTCTGTGTTATATCTACTCTGTGACGAGGGCAGCTGAGCTTATATGGGACATAAATAGTAACTCTAGTGCTATCGATGTACACACAAGGTCAATGTCCCAATTCCAGCAAATTAATTATTACGTTAGATAATGCGGTATTATTGTCTTAGAGCCAAAAGCTATCTAAATTATTACTGGCCCATTAAACTTCGTATCTCTGCCCAAGCTTTTCCCAACTATGTTAGGGTTGGCTTCCAGTCTTACCAGATGCAGCTGAAAACCAGTATTTTACATGGATCGACTGCCTATCTGACTTCTATAACCCAGTTACTGGGTAACATGATACCCCTTGGTAAGACTGGTTAATTTTTGGGCTTCTGATTACCCGTAACGACTGTCAAAGATCCTACGAGTGACAGCCGGCATCAACAGCTTAACGTGCTTTCCGAGACACGGAGTCTCGATATGTGATGGATGGTCGGGTACCCACGGACTAACCGCAGCAAGCGCAGCTTAGCGTGTGGTTGTTATTTTAGAGGTATAAGGAACAGGGTGTAAAGTTCACTCAACCTCCATAGAAAAGTGAGGATCTTCCGACCAGACGGGTGTTATGTCTGGCGGGTGTTATGTCCCAATGATTCATGTCGGGCCGTTGTATCTATGCTAGTTGCGCGGTAAACTCTGCTTGTGAGATGCAGGATTTCGTGACGTCAGTATGACGCGTTGTTCGCATGTGGCGTTGTAGATACCGCTACATTATTACTTAGCTACGAGCCCCTACCCATCGGAGATATTTAAACCAGTCTTAATGTAACAGGGTTCTGAATCAATGGCCCCACTTTCGCCTCATAGACACCTACTGTTGACGTGATTGTGAATGAAGTGCGTGACGGATGCTATTAACTTAACGTAACTTGACTCGAGTCAAGCAATAAATCAAGTGCCTTCTACAACTTGTACTTACTAATCGCTGTTCCAGTGGTCCAGTGCTCGAGAGCGCGGCCCAGGAGCGTGAGGTGCCGGGGTTGGTCCTTAGGTCGGCCAATGTGTTTATATACCCACATTATTTATATTATGTATACTGCGTTTTATTTTATTTATTAAGTTTTTCCATTAGGAATAGCTCGTGGCTAAATGATAACAGCCGCATGGGTCTGTCGAAGGTTAAACTATGCTTGCCGCAGTCGGTTCGTGGATGGGTGACCATCCATTACATATCGAAACCCTTCTGCACCTCGGAAGGCATGTTAAGCCGTTGGTCTACGACAGCCGTTACGGGTAGTCAAAATCCCAAAAGTGACAACCAGTCTTACCAAGGAAGTCAACGCCAACATAGTTGGGAAAAGGAAGATTGAATTTATTATTATTAGAAACGCGTTCACCCGCAAAGGTCTTGATCCCGGGGGAATATCGCTATAAAAACTATCCTATGTCCTAATCTAGGCTAAATTTCATTCAAATCTGTTCAGCCGTTTTGGCGTGAAAACGTAACAAATAGAAAAAAGTATACAAAAATTCTAATATTTGCTCTTAATAATTTTAGTTTAGATATAATTTAGATGTCTCAGTAGCAGCCTGAATGTCTGCTTGCTTGATGACTGTAGGCCTCTCCCACCAGCCTATCGATTCTGTAAAAATCTCACCATGATAACATAGGTGAAGTGAGCGTGAAGTGAGCTATCAATGGAGGCAACCTCTAACATTAGGTGGAATGACAGCTCACTTCACCTTAGTTTTCACGTTGAGATTTTTACAGAATAGCACTGCTGTAACAGGGAATTTAAACATAACTGACTGACAGTCCAAATGTGGAATTAAGGTCTAATAAAATTAAAAAAGTTACAAAAAGATATATTGCACAAAAACCAACGACGTTCCGCTCAGAAGTCGTTATGATCTCGGCAATGGCATCGGATACGAGTTTCATATTTAATGGCTGCCATAAATGTTATTTTTTTTAATGAAGTGAGCGGCGCAGCCCTAAATAATATGGAACTGCGTCGTAAACAAATCATCGACGCGATACTCTGTCATAATCCAATCACGTTCTGTAGGCTGGCTGCACACTCACGACTTTAGGCTCGCGAAGACTACAACCATTTTTATGAAAACTACATGGAAATGATTCATCCAGAATCGCGCCGCACCGTCGCGTCGTGTACATTAAACATGCAACATTTACTCAGTTTTGAAACTTTTATAATATTTTTACACTATTTAGATATCATCATCCCCAGCCTTCATCCCACGTTTGTTTCACGTTAAACTCAATAATTGTAATTCCAAGCTGTAGAAGCTCGTTGCTATATAGTTCTATATCATCGTTATCCCCATGTCTTAGTACAGTATATTTAGGGTCGGCGCAACATTTCTTCTTTTTCTATGCATCTCTATTAGCCTCACTTCCAAAGCCTTTTCTAGCCATTGAGTTCTTTCTAGAATTGCGCCAGCTATAATTGAGTTCTTTATCATCATATTTTTAGCCCGGAATCACTCACTGCTGCTGGGCCTAATTTCTGTCCTATCATTCTTCACGATCTCATCGGTGAAAATCATACTATACAAGCTGATTGTTTTTGCAAATCACTTAGTTTTCTTTAAAATTGGCCTTTACTTTAGAACTTGTCCATACCGGCTGGAAAAAATAGACCTATAAGTATATCCCGAAACAAAACTAAACCCATGCATGTTCAAAGCCGCAGCTCTTGTACATATGTTATATTAATAGTAAGTACAATATAATGTGCTATCTCGGAACACAAATCTAGTCCAGCATACGACCAACTACTTATTAGTAATGACCAGAAGCGAGTGCAACTAGAATGATTAGTCGCGTCGTGTAACGTTCAGAGATGTGGCGATAGTCCAGCAGTGATGGAGGACGGAGCTGGGCTGATGAATGAGCTGCACTTATCATATTGAGTAGCTTCTGCTGAACTGGAACTAGCTGTGCCATAAGATAGATATTAGCAACGGAACTATGTAAAGCAAAGAGTAATACTTCGCACTACGGGTTATTTTCATTTTTTCTTTGTCCAATTCTAAATGATAACATCAACCCGGTCGTCCCCGATGGGTTAGGCATAGCTGTACCCATAGCCCACGTTTCGCCAGTTATGTGTAATAGGGGGCGAGTCTATTGCCACCTATTGCCTTCAACCGAGCACCAATTCAAATTTTGAGCTAAACCACAGACAGACAGACAATGGCGAAACTATAAGGGTTCCTTGTTTACTACGGAACCCTAAAAAGGAATGCTTCCAATTGCACTTGCGTTTAAAAGTCGAAAGTTCGTAGCCAGCCTAACAGGTCAAAAGTAACATCAATACAATCAATACAAATCGAATCAGTTTTTGTGTTAACGGTGGCATTAACGGTAACGCAAGCAGACGTATCGAATTTATTAACAAAAAATACATATATTTGTACAAAAAACATCCCATAAGTGACATGACATATATATCAAATGTGACATGTGAACATAGAATGTTGACATTTGGTAATTGAAGTGTGCGATGACAAATGTCAAACAAAATAATAGCAAGATGTTTATGATTTGTCAATCACAGCTAGTTGGTTCAAGCTGGCAGGTTTATTAGAGAGTTCTCACGGTAGCTCAGAGCAACGTTGAAGGAACCAACGCAGTAAAGTGTTAGCTACGAGAGGAATCTGCAAAGACGTATGAAGTCCATCCACATTTAGCCAGTTATGTTCAAGCCCCATGTAAAAAGGTTTAAATGGAGCACTATTTATATTTACTTAACGTAACATAACATCACACCTTGGTTCCCCGAAGGGTTAGACAGAGGTGTACCTACCTATAGTACGCCCACATTTCGCCAGTTAAGTTCAAGTCCCGTGTAAGCGGCGAGCCTATTGCCATCAACTTGGCAGGAATTTAGGACTCCGGGACGCTACTGAGAAATTCCAGATTGGAAAAACCAAATAACACTTTACTCGACCTGGGAATCGAACTCGGGACCTTATGCGCTTCAGACCAGTAGACCAAAAAAACAGTTTAAATCCTGAATAAGTATTTATACCTAAGAGAGTAGGAATTAATATTTGTAGTATATACCACAAATATCAATTCCTATTCTCGTTTCAACCTTGAATGTTCTCCCATTAACATTACAACCAATTGTAAACCAACAAAATGTTGGAACTCAAATTGGCGCCAACTTCATACATGAAGATATAAGACGTAACCTTCAGGAGTTTAATAGTCCAAAGGTAAAATTAATAGCCTCTGTAGAAGTGCCAACCTGTCTTTAAAGCTATTAAAATGAAATGAATCTAATTTTATTGCTTGCTTTTATGAATTAATATTGATTGTTTTATATTCAGAATAGCTTCTGCTCCCGACTTCGTCCACGTGGAATTTCTTTTTCTCCCGATCCACCCCGTCGCATCGCATCGCGTGCTCGCGCTATTACTTCGTCTTTGCTTACCGTTCTTTCTTGCTTTTTGCTCGACTTCTAAGAATGTTAGCGTGATGTGAATAGCCTATAGCCTTTCTCAAGAATAGGGCTATCAAAATGCAATAAGATTTTTTCAAATTCGACTAGTAGTTTCGGAGATTAGCGTTTCAGCTTTATTATTAGTACAGATTTCTGCAACTACAAACCGTGAGCTCATGGATTTTTTCAGCAATAACTATCTACTTCTATCAAACTTGCATTCCATATTTAACCGCGTTTGGGAATGAATTTTCAAAAATCCTTCCTCAACTCACCTTTGTTACATAAGGACCTCGTGTCCAAAATTTTAATCTTCTCGACCCAGCGGTATATTCTGTGCGTTGTCTGCCAGTGAATGAACTTAAGATTATATTAATATATAAGCCGTATGCTCGATAGGATTCCACAGCGGGCAATCCATACAAACTTGAATCCCCTATTTAAGTCCATTAGGGGATGAATTTTTAAAAATCCTTCCTTTTCTCATATGTAAAAGTGAATTTATGATTTTGATTAAATAGAAGATGTATTATATCTACCAAGAAATGTCATAAGTACCTACATGAATAAATATACAGAGTTATTTTTTATGAATTAATCATAATATAATTATGAATTCCATGTACAAATACAGACTCAATCCAGAAACCCGTAATGATAGTGTGGCAGCCAAGTTCTCGCACATAAATTATTATTTATTAGTTTTTACGATGGCTCGTTTTAGTCGCTGTAGCCTGTGCCTGCTCGCTACTCGTCCATCAAACTTATATTAATTTAATAAATAACTAATTTGAACACCTGACAGATCCATAAAGTCTGTATATTTTTTCTAGGAACCAAAGACACGACGTAATTACTATATTTTATTTGAATTCATCGAATGTGCTTCGAGTTCTGACAACTTTATTAGTGCCGTCGCTTACAGTTGAGCAATGGAGTTGTAATTTATTTTGTATCCTAAAAGAGTTATTATCTATTAGAAAAAAACTTTTGCGTATATTGAATTTGTTAAGTATATTCTTGTAACAATTAAATAAGAAGCTTTCTTTAGCGATGTCTTACTTAAACGAGTCGAAAGAAGTATGTAAGAATCGCAGCAAATGGCATTTTGTAGGTTCTGCCTACCCCAAGGGGCAGAAGGCGTGAGTTTACATGTTACTGAACCACCTACAACTGTGTTTTGTAGGTTATTCGAATTTTGTAGTGTGCTGCACCCTAGTTGTGTAACACATTATCAATCATAGTTTGAATCATTTTGAAGGATATTGCTAATCCATTGCTTCGTATGTTCGAAAAATTTGTATGCTCAACAAAGTAAATAACGCAATGAATGTTATTGAACTGTCAAAATGAAAACCATTCAATTACCCCTCTGGTTTCTACCTACGGGATCGAAGCGTTCAACTATTACAAGGATGTCTCTATAGGATTAGTAACACATGTTTGTTATAAGTACAACTTTATAGAGGTAAATACATATTAGCATAAACAATATAACAGAATATTCCTTAAAATTTTGACGTCCCTTTTATCAATTAAATACTAAGACAATATTCTTAGAGTCATGCTCAGTCGTGAATATCAATTTAAAACTAGATTCCAGTTGAGATTAGCGTGAAATCTATGAGATATAAATAGAAAATTCGTAACTGAGCTTCGTTAGACTAGTGTAGAGAATATTATTACGACTCTATAATCGTCCATTTTATAGTCAATTTTGCTTCTTTTTTGTTCCCTCTGCTGGGACACACGCCGCCTCTCCGTGAGATGGAGTGGGCCACAATCCACCACGTGGCTGGTTGGCGGATATCACATGTATTTTAAGTATTGGTTCTAGGACATGCCGGTTTCCTCACGATGTTTTCCTTCACTGTTTTGAGAGCAGCGGCGATGAAATAACGTTACGTAAATCTTTAAGAATGAGAACATTTTAATACTGAGGTCAAGTTTTTTAGATAATTTATTCAGATTACCGCTCTTTTTAATCGTACTGTCTAATAGGCCGTAAGCCATCGTAAGCATCCATTCTTTTTTTTTAATATTAGTTTTCATGGCACGCCACAGTGGTTAGAAAAACTTAAGGACCAAGAATACAGATTGTTTCCTGATCTGACGTATGTTACCGTTAGCAAGATGTGCAAAAAGTGGACACACATGGAACATTGGGTGTTCTCGAGTGAGTGCAACCACCTGCGAGAGAGGAGGTCAAGGTTCGTGCTCGAGTGAAACAAATCTATTAGAGTCAACTTATTGATTTAACAGTGAAAGATATTTTTTTTTCTAACTGTTCATCTGCGGTTTAGTTTAACCGTTGTTTGTGTGCGTAACAGGTACCCATGTTACAATCGGCCCCATACATCCACAAATTGAAATATTTAAATCTTTACTGTTATATCTGTAATTCATGTAGTGTACAATGTACATAGACAAGAGCAAAAAAAAATCTTTTAGGGCCTTCCTAATAAAATATCTACTGTGCCTACTCTATGTAGAAATACGTATGTGTGAACTATGCTTTATAACATAGGCCTATTGCAAAATAGATATTCCCAAAGAAAGATGTGGTGGATGAATTGATGATTCTCATTGAAGTAACGTCTGTAATAAACAGTGTTAATATTAGGTTAATTAGTGGCGCTACGAGACTGATATAATAATAAATTAGCGGCGAGATCGTATGTTAAGCGTTGTAATTAACTTGTAGCTACACCGGTACGCCATGTTGATTGTATCTGCTCTGTGATCGTATCTTGTTTATCTACTCATCTCACTATTACAGCAATTAGGTAAACGAATGTCCCAGTTTACAAATTGATAGAATTTCGTAAGACTGACAGTAACGATCGCGATCTCATCCCGTGATTTCCGTACCAAATAATAGCTTCGATTGACTCCAAAACTATTCGAGCATGTCAGAATATTGTTGGTGCATAAACTTATTGTACTAGTGAAACAGTCTAACAATACCATTAAGATAACATTATATTTTTCCACGACCATCCCACGCGTTTTAGATCTAAGATTATAAATGAGGGTAAGACTGAAGACAGCCAAACAAAATAATATAATATAATATAATGTAATATAATAATAATATAATATGATATAAATTAATATAATATTATATAATATAGTATAGTGTAATATGATATAATATAATATACTATAATTAGTCAATGTTTAAGTTGATGAGGGTATTCTCTCTACTACAGAGATTTTAGCTAGAGTTTTTATCATTAATTGTTTTCGTTTTCTTTTATAATTATTTCTTTTTTGTAACGTGAATGCTGTGTTTTTTCTTCTATTTTGTTATGAATGCTGTGCACGTCTGTAATTGACGTAAACACTGGTCCATGTCTGTTCTCTGTTATTTGTAAATGTTTGTGTTTGTGTTGTTGATGTGCCTTAATAATAAATAAATAAATATTTTATACTAACGTCTATCTTTTTATCTATCACTAGCAGCACTGCTCCACGTTAATTTGAGGAAAAAACCTACTAAACGATTATTACTTAGTACTACAGAAGCTATTTTAGGTACATCACGCTATGATCAGTAAGAGTGGAACTATAGTAAGCCTCGCACAGCTACCGGCGCGCGGCGGCCGTGCTGTTTTATTTTAAAACTATAATATCTCCTAAGATATTCATTGAAATCAAAAGATGTCAAGGCAATTTTGTTCAAAATTAAATATTTGTGATGAATAACGTGTTTATTTGGATAAGGATTAATATAATGTTTACAAAAACACCTTCGGAAATAATGCATTATTTTAGAACAAATTTGATTATGAAAAAAGGTTATAGGAGTCAACATTAACATATGCTGTCATAGATTTTTTTATACATTTTAAGGAGGAACAATTCCGTCATACATTAAATTTGCGTAACTTTTACGCAGCGCACGCAACGGAAGCTCACAAATGGAATTATTTTCCCGTTTTTGCAACATTTTTCATTAGTGCGACGCTCGTATTGGTTTTAGCACGATGTTATATAGCCAATAGCCTTTCTCGATAAATTAACTAACAAACACAACAAAAAATTCAAATCGGCTCACAAGTTTCAGAGCCTATTCAATTCAAACAAACTAACAAATCTTTCCTCTTTATAATATTATAATCATATTATTATAATATATTATATAAGTGTAGATAGACTAAATAATTATTATTTATTAAATAAAGCTAAAGAAGTAGTTTGTTTGAGCGCGCTAATCTCTCAAATTAGGTACCAGCCGGATTTGAAAAATTATTTTTGCATTAGATAGTCCAATTCTTGAAGAAGGTTACGCTACAGCTCTAAGAAGCCGATCAAAAACAACGCTAAGTGAAAACGAAGTAAAAGCGCGGGACGGAGGTAGTTGTGCCAGTAGTGGGCACAATAAAGTTCACGCGGACAAAGTCGCGGGCAGAAGCTACAACCATTTATTTGGTATAATGCTGAATACTAATATTATTGGGGTAAAAGTTACAATGATGCTAAAGTAACATAAATATTAAACTATTCTATTTTTTGAGCATCGAGTGTATATGACTGTCTCATACATATTACATGCTCGCGATTTAACCTGACATTTCATATTTTTCTTCGAACGGCGGTGGAACTGAAATAAATCATACAAACTGTCGCGTATCATGCACTACACTTTGTTTATAGAACTGGTATCTGTGCGCACGGTAGTGTGGGGCCAAGTTCACGAATGAGTTACTATAATAGCTTTACATCGCACCTGTACTCCTGGGAGGATTAGTCAGAGTGGTGTATAGCACCTATGTACCTATGGACCACCTATGGACCCAAATAATGGGAGGCGAGCCTGTTAATTGCTGGGCACAAACCCAGACACCGGAATGCCTCATCGTTGTCTCAGGTACCTGGGTCTCGTCCTCGACAGCCGGTGGAACTTCGTCGAGCACTTCCGACGTTTGGCTCCCAAGCTGCAACGGGCCGGGGCCGCCTTCAAGCGGCTCTTGCCCAACCTGAGGGGGCCAAACGCCTCCTGCCGGAGGCTTTACGCGGGAGTCGTGCGGTCCATGGCCCTGTACGGGGCCCTGGTGTGGGCGCGTTCACTGCGGCGGCGAGCCGCCCACTATTTGAACGCGCCCCAAAAGGTGATAGCCGTAAGGCTGATCCGGGGGTACCGCACGATCTAGGGCGAGGCGGCAAGCCTCCTTGCCGGACTGCCGCCGTGGGATCTGGAGGCGATAGTCCTCGCGCGCCTGTACGAGTGGCGCGCGGAGGCACTACGCCGGGGGGAAACTCCGCTGCCGCGGCAAATCGCGGCGGAGCGGACCTCCGGCGCGATCTCATGGCGGCATGGAAAGAGCGACTGTCGCAACCCAGCGCAGGGCACGCCACGATAATGGCGATAAGACCCCTCTTTGAGGAGTGGCTAGAGAGGCGCCACGGCGCCCTCACCTACCGCCTGACGCAGGTCCTCACCGGACACGGGTGTTTCGGGAGGTTCCTGCACACCATCGGGCGGGAGGAAACGCCCGGGTGTCACCACTGCGAGAGTCGCCCGGAGGACACGGTGGAGCATACGGTGGCGGTATGCCCCAATTGGGTGGAGCACCGCCGTGTTCTCGCAGAGGCGATCGGCAGCGGCGGCGACCTCTCGCGCCCGGCCCTGGTTCAAGCCATGGTCCGGGGCGAGAGGGAGTCGGAGGCAGTTACCTCCTTCTGCGAAGCAGTCATGCTAGCGAAGGAGGTGACGGGACGGCTGAGGGAGAGGGCCTCACGTCCCAGCCGCCGCGGGAGACGCTCCGGGCGTCGGGAGCCGTGAGACGACTCCCGGCCACCGTAGGCGCGGGCCTGCGGGTGGGATACCGCTACCCCGGAACACAAAGGGCTAAGGAAGGAACACGGGTGGGTTTTAGTCAGTAAGAGTCTGACACTCCCTTCTGCTCCACCCAGAGCGGGAGGGGTCATTTGATGATTTCCCATCCACAAAAAAAAAAAAAAAGACACCGGAATGCTACTGAGAAATCCTTATTGGAAACACCGTTTAAAACTTTGCCTGGCCGATTCCCAGGCCAGGCATACTCAGAACCCTGCTTTAGCAGTCACGTTTGCAATAGGAGCGTAAAGTACCACTGATTTTAAAGCAGTTTGTTGAGCAAACAAATTTTGCGAACATCAAGATTTCGATTGAAGATTGATTTGAAAGTGTGTTGTTACACAATACGAGTAATTAGGGTGATAGTCCTACACGCCGGTTTTCAGTACTACCATAACAATTTCTTCAACATCTCTGTTTGTCTAAGAACTTAGCGCTTTTCACTGATATTTTCAGCAGGACGGTCGCATCCAGTCTCTCAGTTTTTGCGGCGTTTAATACCTAACTGCATGCGACGTTCGATATTCATAGCGATATCTTTATAAGGCTCGCGGCTGTTTGCTGACCATTACTACGTGGAGATGCTGCATACATTAAGAGTTAATGTCTTGTAGCCTAAAGCTGGGCATTCACTGGATGAGAATAACAGTATTGTAGCAGGCAATCACGGGGTATTGCTTGAGTCGAATCTTGTTAAAACAAAACACTAACGTCTGTAGACATTGTGAATTGTGTGGAATGATTTTTTTTAACATTAGGCTATCGGGACAATAATTATAGTGTGAAATAGTAGGTAGACTATTCATGCAGTGTTACTTAACATAAACTAAAGCTGTATATTTTATGGAAGGCCCATTGCTCTACATAATCCTCATGAAGTCCGCGAAATTCAAATTTTCTTACATTTTCTTAGGTTGTATATTTATCAAAATATGATTTGCGACCGTTACGTCACATAATATATTTCCAGAATCATAATCATTAAGACCATCAAAACATTTAACTTCAAATTAATCAATTAAATTTTTTTTTTTTTTATTGGCTTAAGAAATGTGTACAGACAAAGTGAATCCCTGACTCCCGCGCCAAAAACACCTGTGTTACAGCAATGACTATTTCATGAAATCTTAACATTCTATGTTAGTTCTAACTTTTAGAGAGTTGTATTGGAATTTGGCGGGCTACCCTGGCGCTTTCGCGTCAATTGCTGTGCCCTTCAAGACACAAATTCAGAACTAACGCCTTTGGCTTTTTCTGAATAAAATATTTGGCAGTCGTCACAGTTATGAGCTACCATCCATAATAAACTTAAGTCGCATAGTGAACACCCAGCTTTAACTACCCCCCTCATCCTGTACGCGCACTTATCGTCGTCCTCATTCAAGTTAATTCGCGGTTAATTACAGCGTCGTACGCCCCGTACAAAGTTAGCAGACATTTAGCATTATGTATTCGACAAGCAGCCACTAACCGCGGAGTTATGGACTAAATAAATGATAACATTCGCCTGTAAACTCTAATACATACACTAATAAAATGTTCGTAAATAATGAAAGATAATCATAAATAGTTCGAGCACGACCCCGCGGTAACTCAGGCGACGTTATTAGCATGCCAAACAAATAATAATAAATTATGTAATTATTAATATTGCATTATTATAATAGAAACATGCTTTCGAGCAATATAGTCAATGTGATTAGCTTATGAGTTTTGCATTAGGCGTTGGGCCACAAAAACACGGTGTGGCCACAAAAACAGCGATCTGAGCGGATTAGCTGAATGTTGCTGTCAGTTTGTGTTTGATTTATTTTCGTGTTTGATATTGGATGTATGTTTAGTTGCAGTGCAAGGTAGAAGCATTTGGACAACATGATGATTGGTTATATTTACATAATTTTTGCCATGTTGTTCATTCGTTTGTCTTTGATAACTATATATTTTTTCATTTAATAAAAAAGATTTACTGAAATAACACAAAACATGTTCACAACGCCTTTGTTGTGCCAAGTACCAAGGTGCCTTCACCTTGGTGCATGTTGTTTGCTGATGACATTGTCCTTGTCAGTGAAGATGGACCTGCGATCCAGAGCAGATTGGAGAAATGGCAACAGAAGCTGGAGAATATTGGCTTGAAAATCAGCAGAAACAAAACCGAATATATGTTCTGCGATTTCGGCGGTCTCTCCAGATCTGGAGCAATAGCGCTTGATGGCGCACTTCACCCAGTCTGCTCCGACTTTCGGTATCTCGGTTCACTCGTGCAATGCGATGGCGAAGTAGATCGGACGGTTAAGCACAGAATTAACACTGGATGGATGAAATGGCGGCAGGTCACGGGAACAATTTGCGACACCCGCATTCCCCTTAAACTTAAGGGGAAGATATCAAACACCATGATCAGACACTGCTGTCTTGTATGGATCAGAATGTTGGGCCACAATAGGGACGAATGAAAGGCAATTGCATGCAGCTGAGATGAGAATGCTAAGAGGGATGTGTGGTGTTACACGAATTGATAGAATAAGAAATGAATACATAAGAGGAAGTTTGAAAGTGGCACCGGTAACTGAAACGTTGCGTGGAAATCGATTGTCATGGTATGGGCATGTGTTACGGAGAAATGAGGTGAATGTCGTGAGGAGAGTTTTGAGTACGGATGTCGATGGCTATAAGAGTAGGGGAAAACCAAAGAAACGATGGATGGACTGTGTGAATGATGATATGGCTACAAAGGGGGTGACTACCGAGATGACGACTGATAGAGAAGTATGGAAGAAAAATACATGTTGCGCCGACCACTGATAAATTGGGATAAGGGCAGGACAGTGATGATGTTCACAACGCGAACGAAGCGTCATATAATATAGATTCGTTTTTGTTTTAACTTAGAGCTTTACCAACATTGTATTAGGTTTTTTTTTTAACTTAGAGTCATATATTTTAACTAAGAATATGTAGATAATAATAAAGTTATACATTATGTGTGTTTTATTAACCAGCTGCGGTTTTACTATCTATGAACCTCTGATAGATAGGCTGTATAAGCCACAACATGTAGCGTTAAGTACATCCAAGTACCCTAGACCGAGACCTAGCCCTGGGGCTGTCTTACAACGCCTGAAATCACAGAATAATCTTTGTTGAAGATAACGGGAGTCAGGTGATGTAGGCGGGGGTGATGGTGTTCCTGTGACGAAGGAGTGAATTAAAACCAGCTAGTCAGAGGTAAAAACAGTAGTTTATTGTCTGTGAAGGCACATGATTAATATACACAATACACATAGACATAACACAGGTAAATCAGTTACAAATAGGTTCAACTAACGCACTAAAACACTAACTATAAGACTTATACTAAATGGCACTATATGGAGCGCCGCGCGGTAGCAAGCAGAGACTTTGGAGATGTTTTTTCACTGGAGGATAGCTCGCTACTAACTGGTTATGTTAAGAGACGGCCTTTTTATAATTTCAAACTATTGTATAATGAATTAGAGTGGAAAAATCCCATGTGCGTCATAGTCTCACAATAATGAAAGTGCTTTCGCAGCTGCAACTCCGAGCGTTAACAAATGCGATGTTCGGTCAAGTTGGAACTTGTTACCGACTGGTTAGTTTCTCGGACGTGCTAGTGCTTTGGGGTATTGATAAGTTTCAATAAATAAAATAGAGCTCGTACTACTGTGCTTCGCCTACAAACCTACTTAAATAAGTTCATATGTGATAGAACTCTTGTTGGCTAACAGAGTAAAGTATGTTCTTCCAATAAAAGTTTCAGAGGTGCTTCACGCCCTGAAAACCTAGGCTGTAATAACCAAAATGTTGCATTTCGTTAGCCCAACAGACCACCTTAAAGTTGCCGATTAAAGGGTGGAAATCGGTTCAGTAACTTTCAGATAGATTAGCCTGAAATATAGTTTTGATGTACAATAAGCAGCTTTTTCCACTTTACCCTGCAATAACTTTTTAGTGGTAATAGATACACGCAACACAGATTTCTAAATACATAGGTGGTCTCACAAAGAATCTAACGACATGCAACACGTTGTGGTCCTATATATTTTATAGATTTAGGCATATAGGCCTGTAATAGCATATAAGTAAAGTTTATTTGTAAGCAAATAAAGTTCATGGTATGTTTGAAAATTCAACCCCAAGTAATAAAATAGGGGATGAAATATTTTTATGGCTGTTCGTATTTTTTCCACACAGCTAGTTCGAGTTTGAAGGTTCTGTAAATAAGAAGGAACTCCCGCTCTCCGCTCTTCAGTTGCGCCGCACGTGGCACTGTGATTACAGCGCACATAATTACACGCCGCGCGCCAGCTGTGATTCAGACATCTCGCGTTACACTACCGAAGCGCCGCCGGCGATACCAACCTAATCATATATAGGAAACTGAGACAGTCTAGACTTTCGGTATATCTAGACATGTGCAGGTGTACCTGGGAGCTAGACATAAATCATTTGGTGATTGTTATGAAACCAGATTTTGAAAGGTTAACATTGAAATACGGGTTCTGCTAGCTACTACTACAGATGAAGAACTATATAAAGTGTCTTAAAACTTATTTAAAGAATCTATTATCAAAATTCGTGCGTTTTTGGGAAAATAGAGTGTATACAAAAATGCATACAAAAGCTTCTAATTTATGAGTCCCTTTAAAATAAGCTGCTTACAAAAAGTTTATACATATTTTAAGAGGCCCTTTAAAGTAAGCATAACCTTTAAACGGCTGGGGAGTTAGTTGCGCCACTTTTTGTCCCAAAACTACTCAAGGAAGTGAGAACGGGCGTTTTGTGGGTCATCTTCTGATTCTTTTGATCTTAACAATGGACTGATTCTCATTCTAACGACTTAAAGTTTGAATACTTATCTATTTTATTCTGTTCTCTCAATAATTTACCTAATTATTTAATAATAAAGGTAGTTTTGACTCACACGCGATGAATTCGATTCGACCAACATCTGCATGCACACGCGAACATAACACCACGTTGTAGAACCACCCAGAGACACAAAAACTACAATAATCATAGGTCTGTATGTCTGGCTGGAAGGTTGATCTCATCGGACACGCCTGTTGAGGCACGTCGACAATTATTACATTACACGGATCAGACTGAGTCGTGGGCAGCCATGACTGAATTGTTCTAGACTAGTTTTAAATTATTGACATGGCTCATGTCAAATTCTTGGACCTCGTGACTATAATATGTGGAGAAGGAGTACATCGTGAGGAAACCTGCAACTTTATTGCATAACACTCACTGGGAATGACACAGACCTTCATTTTGAGAATTCAGCAATATCGAATAAATCTCGTTGTATTATCAAATGGAGGGATTAGCAAAGCTCCTGCAGACGAGAACAATTTCAATGAAAACTTCATGGAACATTTTCTACTAGAGTCACGTCTCGTCTGTCTGCGGGAGCCATCATTCTTAGTGTGTACTTTACTGTTGATGTGGTGATCCATTACAATCAAAATCAAAAGACGTACAATATAATTAGGCTGAGATTCAGAACTTTTTGAAAGTCAAAGTTACATAAGACAGCTGTCCGCCAAAACGCCCTTCACCACTTCCTAGTACTTCAGCTGGGAGGAAGAAGTGTCACACAAACTTGCCAGCTTAAGTTGCTTATTCCTTTAGCTGGGAGGAAGAAGTGTCGCACAAACTTGCCAGCTTAAGTTGCTTATTCCTTTAGCTGGGAGGAAGAAGTGTCGCACAAACTTGCCAGCTTAAGTTGCTTATTCCTTTAGCTGGGAGGAAGAAGTGGCGCACAAACTTGCCAGCTTAAGTTGCTTATTCCTTTAGCTGGGAGGAAGAAGTGGCGCACAAACTTGCCAGCTTAAGTTGCTTATTCCTTTAGCTGGGAGGAAGAAGTGGCGCACAAACTTGCCAGCTTAAGTTGCTTATTCCTTTAGCTGGGAGGAAGAAGTGGCGCACATACTTGCCAGCTTAAGTTGCTTATTCCTTTAGCTGGGAGGAAGAAGTGGCGCACAAACTTGCCAGCTTAAGTTGCTTATTCCTTTAGCTGGGAGGAAGAAGTGGCGCACAAACTTGCCAGCTTAAGTTGCTTATTCCTTTAGCTGGGAGGAAGAAGTGGCGCACAAACTTGCCAGCTTAAGTTGCTTATTCCTTTAGCTGGGAAGAAGAAGTGGCGCACAAACTTGCCAGCTTAAGTTGCTTATTCCTTTAGCTGGGAGGAAGAAGTGGCGCACAAACTTGCCAGCTTAAGTTGCTTATTCCTTTAGCTGGGAGGAAGAAGTGGCGCACAAACTTGCCAGCAGGACAGCTGTCCGTTAAGTGGTTTTGTTCCTTTTCATTGAGAGAAGATGCTTGCCCTCCAGTGGAATAATTTCTGCTAAATGATTACGATAAGTCGCTTTAGACCCTCATTGTCAGTTCGCATGTATGGCACCAGTCTCAATAGTCGAAAACGTGGACAAGCAAATTACAACCTGCTTGTGAGTTTCACACCACACATCTAGATAGTTTATGTGGTCCTAGTACTTCCATATGTTTGGACGCGTGTGGAACAAATAAGCTTAGTTTTACTACTCCTCAGTAATTTCACTTCGAAGGACTTTACACCGCACTATCCTTAGATTTATGTGAGCCTGGTACTTTCATTTGTCTCAGAATACAGTTCTGTCACGATCCGATCGGCAATTTAGCGTTCAGTGTTGGGTAGCTACTGGAGGGATTATCTGTGGTAGATGTCGTGACTGTCACGGACGTGTCTGCTAATCGGCGTGACAGTGGAGGTGAGGAGCTGTAAACTAAGTGGGGGACACTTCGACAGTCGAGGAACTTCGAGGACCGTGGACATTGCTATGAGCCAATGGAACAAAATCATGCCCTAATGGTAGAACGTTACGAACGAATGACTATGGCAGGCAAACAATCTAGTGAGGACTTTCAATTAACAGTCCTCGTTTGATGTTAAAATACGTCAAGTAATTAATACAAGTGCTTAAAATGGTTCTAGTAATGAAGTCTTGATAAGTTTGTCAGAATACTCTATCTTCTCGGATTATCTCTATCAGTGTGGCACCAAATAATCCCTTCACCATCACACAATATCTTTTAGGCACCGTGAAAACCTATATTAGCCTAATTCGGTCTCTAAGTCGGACAGCTGCAACTGACTCAACTATTAGAAAATTATGATCAAATTGCGGACATAATAATTTTGTCCGCATTTCGTCGTATGCGGTCGGTTCGCAGTAAACTCATTAGGTCAGCAGTCACGCACTAGTGGCGTTCACTTCAGGAGTAGCTAGTAGGAACTATTATATCGACAGCTGTATAAGGCACGACGCACACCATGCGACTGCGACAGTTCGGCGACTAGACGCAATGACAGACAGCGGCCGACAATTTTTATTTTATTTTGTTCAAAGTTCCGCACACTTGGCGTCGAGTTGCAGAGTCGCAACGACAGGCTAAGAGAATCTCATGCTCTTGGTTCTTTTAGCAGCGACAAGACGCAGATGCAAACGACAACTATGTTTCTTGTTTCAGTGACTGAGGCAGTGACAAGACGCACGGTTTGCGCTGGCACTAAGTGTTGTACAGTGGTGCTCAAAGAAAGTCGCGCTGTGATAAATATAGACCGCGAGGAAAGACCATGTGGTGCAAGCGAATATGAGCTTTGTAGTGTTTACTGATTACCGCAAAAATACACATAGGTGCGATACCAGGACGTCCAGCGCTAGATTGACATTCACACCGAGCGCTGTTGCTAAGTTGTTGAAATTGCATTGGAAACACAAAATAGCGGCGTTAGTTCAAATTTTTAACAACCCCCCAAAAGATCCTTGCACAGCTATACTTATGAAATATCGAGCTTTAGTAAGGGACTGACATGTAAGAGTACACTACAGAGATTGCAGAGGCGGCGGTTTGCAAAGTCGAACTTTTTCTGAAACTTAATGTGCCAAATTTTTCAATTGGGTGCTGTAACACCCAATCCAAAATCATCAAGATAGGTTCAGCATATTTAAGCAAATACCTAACGTACCAACCGGCAGCATACAATAAAAACATGGACGTACCTAATCGTAAAACACTGGAACATTGAACACTCTGAACCACATCCGTATTATATTCGCCAGCAGTATTCATGAATCTGTTCCTATGGTAATGTCCTGTTTGTTCCAACTTTCCTCTCTGTATCGCACGGACACGGGAACTGAGCGGCTGCTAATATTCTCCGTTGTAAAATATGGTAATTATAAGCAAACATTCAGGCTGACAGTTCTTTATTCATAGTGAGTTCCGGTATATATTAATATACCAGAACTCACTCTCAGAATCTATTAAGATTGAGTAGAGGTAAATAGTAGTAAGTTGCTCTACATGATAAATGTCAGGAAAATTATCTTCTTCTTGATAAAAATCTTTAAGTCATTAATTGACTGACAGACAAAGCACAGCCTAAACTATTGGGTCTAGATGGCATCACAAGTTTCTAAGGAAGGATTTTTGAAAATTCATCCGAGATGAAAGTACAAATGGATGAAAGTTTGTACAGAAGTTTGTCATTCAGGCACATGGCTTGTAATAAAATAAATGTTATAATATTTAATAGTATCACTGTTGTGCACAAACAAATACTTAAATATAAATTGATGTTATCAAACTTATGGCTAAAGTGTGCGCAGTTGGCGAAAAGTCATTATGACCACTTTATGGGACGAAATACTTTGTTTTTCATTATTTCTCTGGCAGAAAACCCTCTAAAATTTGTAACACTGTCAGTAAATAGAACAAAATTTAAAAATTCTTGTTTTCTTCTATGTGTAATATGTGTTCCTTAAAATCTTATACTATTTCAGCATGTTCCAATATTCTTCTTTGTTCTAATGAAATACAGCGCATGCAAAACTCCGTTTCCAAAGTTATAAACAATAGACAAATTATGGCACGTGTCCGTTCCCGGTTTACAACTTGTACATCACCGTATTGAATGTCACGGTGATTGACGATCGACACCCGACTACTCGAGATGCGATCGAGCTGATTGATTGACGTCACGATAGCGATCGAGCTGATTGATTGACGTCACGATAGCGATCGCTTCCCGGCGGTGACCTCCAACAGCCGCGAGCCGGCAGTAAACTGTAACTACCGGCGAGCGGTTATAAACACGCGGTAACGAATGAGCGGGAATTTACAATATCGCACAACTGAGGGCTAAGGGCGAACACAACGGCAGTGCTGCTGACATATAGCTAATAATTTAATTTTTGTTTCTTTGTTTTGTAATGTCAATTACTGTCCATTCTATTATAATTCAAAGTTCTTCCAACTAGACAGCTCTTCTGCTGGAGAGTTTGTTGCGCTACTTCTTCTTCCCAGCGAAAGCACCAGGAAGTGGTGACGGGCGGTAGTTGTTCTGGGGACGTTAACGTTTAAAAAGTGCTGATTCTCAGCCTAATTTGAATAAATGACTTTTGATTTTGATTAGTTCTTGCTTGCAATAGAATACGATTAAAAGGCGGCACTTCATTGTGTAGGTATATGTCAATATCACACTTAAAATTGAGGATAATCGTGTCAAGAAATATCTTAAATGTTAAGTTTTCATCAACTGTCTTTTTTTTTATATAAAAACCTTGCCCCACACTTGGAATTACTCCTGTATCGTGGGTGCGTTTACAAACATTTAAACTCACATACACAAACAGCCAGACCCGGAACAACTACTTGTAGGCCATACAAATATTTGTTCCGTGTGGGAATCGAACCCGCGACACGCAGCGCAGCAGTTGATCGCTTAACTACTGCGCCAACCGTGTCGTCGCTCAAATTCGTGTCGTCATTCCAATTCCTTTGGTTTCAGCGCTTAACTTCTTCTAAAGATCTTAGCCGTTATCTCAGTAGTCACACCTTTCTAGCGACAATCATCTTTCACACAATTTACCTCATCCCCATTCCATCCACATTCATATACTCAAAAAATTTCTCACGACACAAGCAAAATTAATTTCTACAAAGTGTCCAATCCTTTTAAACGTCAACAAACTACCACAACCTAAGTGAAGACTAAAAGTCATCAGTGTACTAGAGCTCTTACAGACAGTTATAAACTGTAACGAGCGACACATCTCGCAGTGTATACTGCAGACAGTAAGTCAACGTGTCTGGTATAAATTGATCGCCCACTACCATCAACTGCGACAACTATACTGTTATACTACAGCTACGGCCAGTAAAGTGCCGCTGGTGAGGGCTAGCGGGTGATGACTACATTAGAGTGGGACCGATCATTGAGATAGCAAATGACTGGCTGATAATGACATTATAGGTAGTACTTACATTAAGTTCTGCTACGCGTTAATCCATCGAAAGGTTGACTTCAAAAGATTGCTTTTAGCGACAAGACCGCCTATCGTGTCGGCCTTTGTAAAACTACATTTTTAACTGTAATTCATAATTATTATACTGTACTTAATAAAGAGCATTCTATTCTATTCTTGTTTGTTCCTCGTCACTTCATTTTCGATGGCGTATAATTGAAATATTGCGGTACTCCTTGCTACACTGTGAAATAATAACATTCTCCTTACAATTTAAAATCACTGTTTCGAATAAAAAAATATTTAATCGAAAGAAGCTGGCAATCACCACTTTTTGAATGTAATGTAATTTGACATTCAAAAAGTGGTGATTGCCAGCTTCTTCAAAACCCGCAATTTACTACTACCTAGTGTTTTATCAGGGAAGAAGAAGGATGGAGGGCGGAATTGTGCAGAAATATACATGAATTTGTTGTTTGGCCCGCACTGGACTCGCGTGGTGGATTATGGCCCAGTCCCTCTCACAGAGAGAAGACCTGTCTTCTCTTTGTGGGCTAATTAAGCTATACGTGAATTTACAAGTTTGAGGCCTGCTTAACAATTTAAGTTTCACCTGGTTAACAAGCAGGTTTACTAGTGACATGACATACCTAATGCTAACCCCACTGGCTGCTGCCCGTTCCAACAGCATCTGACTTCCCTAACCTCTAACTCTCTACAACAGGTAAATGAGCCACAGATTACCGCGCTGTGGTCACGGCACCGCTTCAATAGGGTGGATTCGTCGAGCGCTTCTGTCACAGTTCAGCGCAAGAGCGAGGAGTTCGATCGAGTTCAATAGTCCGCACTGACAACAGTCAAACTGGGAAACTAGATTAAGGATACGGATTTACTTGCTTATTGACCTACTACAGATTTTTAAAACATTGTGAAAATTATCTGTTGTTTTTATGGGGTCTTGTGTTAGATCCCCAGGTCAAACAATGTTTATATTTGTTTCGACAGTGTTGTTGATTTGTGGCTGGTTGATTGCAATAGGCTCATCGCCTAGTAGGTATGGGAGTTAAACATAACTTGCGAAATGTCGGCGTAGCATACACTTCAGCCGATCCCTTTTTTAGGTAGTAGGTACAAGCGTGATGTTACATTATTTCTTTATGTTACTAACAAAACAAACAATGCAACAAATTAAGACTGTTTCTACAAGTTAGTTTTATGGAACGATTGCAGAGGCATCAGTTCAGAGAGAGGTCAACGTGCGATGAGTCAGCGATACTGATCGGAAACTAATTCGTCTCGCTAACGTACATTATGTAACGATTATATAGCTCGACGGCGTTCACCGGGATCTTTATAGTTGCTTCACCAATCCGTCTGCCAAGACTTGCAATGGTAAAGTTCATAATTATTCATATTTTTATTTGCTTTCCAAAATGCAATATCTACCAATGAATTAAAACTGGATAACTGATTTGGCATAATAAGTACATTTACACACTTGATCATCTTCTTGACAAAGTGCCTTTTACAAATACATCTGCGCACAATGGTCCAAAAATACATTCTAATGATTCAAATGAACTCTCCCATGTAGCTCCACAACACCCGGCATGCAATTAGTCCCAGCCACCTTTTTCCCTTTTCCTGGGTGGCGCGAGCGCCCTGAATTACGCTTGCCGACTAGCGGTTCTATTACAAGACTGGTATGGTCCAACGGCTGTCGGCCCTTCGACAAACATTGCTCTAACTCTTCAAGTTGCTAACTCTGCAAGCTCTGACGGTAACATCAATATTCTACGTACATTTTCAATGAATTCGAGCACTTGCCACGAGTCCACGACCCGCGTATCTCGCAGACAATCTATCATCCATTCATCAGCTGAATGGGAGCAGACGGAAGAAGCCATTAATTGGTGGAAGCTAACGCCAGCTCAATGAGAGCCAGTTATAGCCACAATTGAGCCGCGGCTAATGCGCTAAGTGGTTAATCTCCTTGAGCGGTGAGCGCCGCAATTGTTCTGTGGATGAACAATCGGAGTTGCCAATGTTAGGGCCTGTTCACAGTGGGACAGAAAGCATTCGCATTAAACTGATATTATAAAGAGGTAGTATGTATGCAGGAGCAAAACTTCGAAACTTACGATTCGATTCTAAAAATTCTTTCACTAATAGGTATTTACAATATTTCCGAGTATAATAGGATATTTTATTTTAAAACAAGATATTTAACGCGGACGAAGTCGCAGGCAGGTTTTTTTGTGAGTTGAGGAGCTATTACTTTTTTTTTCCAAAAAAAAATCAACCGGCTTCCAAGTAAGTGATAAATATAAATGTTGATGGATGGATTGAGATGGATTTCATGAAAAGAGAGTAAATGATAACGTGAGTGACAGAATGGAAAAGTTATACTTAGTAGTAATTAGTTACTTCATCCTTAGATTCTCTGTATTTTTAACCGACTTCAAAAAAGGAGTAGAGAAGAGAAAGAGAGATATTAGAGTATTATTAATAGACCAAAAAATAATTTTAAAAAATTACAAAAAGAAACAAACGACTTAAGAACATTAAGTACAAAATGAAAAATTACTTTCATATCAAAAATCAGTGTCAAAAAATGCGGAACCAACGACACCGACTTCACAAATTTAAGTTATTTTTCACTTTGGGGTTTTTTTTTTGTATTTTTTCTTTTACAAAATAGCAAAACTCTCAGTACGCTTTGGCATCAATTCTAAATTGTACAAAAATAAGCTCTCCTTACGAGAAGATTAAAAGTCCTTTCCGTGCATACTTTGTGAACCCTTTTCAGCAAAGTTTTGTTTTCAATATCATAAAATAGTTGTGTGCATAGTCCCTTAATATTAGCAGTTTGAGACATCATTTTGAGTGGTGTCATGTGTGGATTAAGATGTTATGAATGAATGAGTAACAGCGACATGATTCAGACGTTCATATTCCCTATTTAGATCTAGGATGCACAATCATCAAGTGGACTGTAAATATGACACTTTCAGCAAACAGCGGAGTAAGTGTATAACTAGAGTAGCAATGGTTTTCATTTTAATAGTTCAACAACATTCATTGCGTTTTTCACGTTGTTAGCAGACAGCAGAGCATACAATTTTTGAACATATGAGGCAATGTCAAAGTCAAAACATTTCTTTCAAATAGACACAAATAAAAGGCACTTTTGAACGTCAAAAATTACAATAAAATAGAAATGATTCTAGTTGCCCCTTCCAAAAGGTAGTTTTCGTGTGGAGAAGAATGGGCAAGAAACTCCATCGTTACTCTTTTAAAATGCCCATCTGAAAAATGGTTGACGTATTTTATCTTTATTTCTAGTATTAAAATTATGTCTATCGCTTATTTTATTAAAAATAATATATGTAGATTTTTTCTAGATGGTTTTCTAGATGGATTAGCAATGTCCTTCAAAATGATTCAGATTGTGATTGATAGTGTGTTACGCAATTAGTGCTGCTGGTCTTTAATATACTGAGGTAGGTACTAAAAGCATTTTTTTTCACCGATTCAGATTAACCAATAACTAAACCGTTGTCACAACCCTTGATCAACAAAAGTTCATGTAGATCCAGTTTGTACTCTGGAGTGTTCGCACTCGACCTTCATATTATGCAAATGTTATCACACTTCACTTTCACAAGAATCGTCTACATAGGGAATGCTTTGTTTGCGTTCATATCTCAGTGCCTGGCAATGTTTTGTCATGTTTAACCTTAAAGACAATTAAATAATAATAATAGACTGAAAATTATAGAGATTAGAATAGAATAGAATTATAGAGCAGTGGTGGCCCAATGGAAACGGGCGCCACTCACGAATGATTGAGACTCAGTATTGTTAAGGAATGGACAGACATATCAATAAGGAGTGTCGTGCTCGTGTACCGCCTACGACTGCAGTGGTTGCAAAAACAGCTGAACTGATGACTTTGTGCTTAGATCCATACTTACTTATTTGGTCAAGTATAATTATGTAAGTATAAGTATGTGTATTAGTCTTTTCACGAACAATTAATACTCGCTAGGAAATACAAATGTAATCAAGGTACACTGTAAGGAATTAATTACTATTCAACCTAAACATTGTAATTCATTAGAAGAGAGAGCATGAAGGATTGAAGGCTAATCTGAGCATAATGAGTCGTAAAGAGCAATCAGAGACAGCACAACACACCGTCGTGGAGTGCGGTGTGTTGCGGATCACCCGGCGGGCGGCGCGCGGAGGTTCATTATTATCATTACACACTCGTTTGTAGGGCTGCCACTAGTTTATCTATCGTACATATATGTTTAGAATGTACTAAACCTAAAAATAAATCTGGAGTGCACTTTACTCCGCGTATAATAATAAGGCGACAAGACTTATGGCAGTCGTCGTGGTCATAAAACGTGCAAGAAGGAATATTTTGGTTTGGTTTTCTTTTATTCTACTCAAATAAGACAAACATTATAAAATAAACATAAAACAATCTTAGAAGTCTCGTTTGCTATAGAATGCCTAATCAGTGTCGTGCTTGACCTCTCTCCCCGCTTTTTAAAACCGCAGCTGCCACGAAACATTCTGCAACTGTCATTCTAGAAAATTAATCCGACTTATGTACGATTCCAATAAACAAAAACGAATCGTTTTGCTTACCAATGGTAGCAGTTTTTATAGTCAAACTGTGCATATACATAGATTCTTAAGCTAATTTTTCCTGTGATAGCTACTTTTATATGGGAGGGTCTACTATGGAAAGCTATGAGATATTTGCATCATTATTGGTAAAGATACAAGTCTTTTAACCAACACCGGTCCGTAATTTATAGGAATCGGCCATTAGAAACACTTGTAGGTCCGTTTCTTACATATTGACAACGGAAATCTTTAAAATCTGGTCTTTTGTCAGCCCTGAGCATCGCCTCAGATGCAGCCGATCGGAATGAGTCGGTCGCCCGTTCAACAAATATTTTCGTATGTAACGTGAGAGAGTGTTCACTGGCTATGAGAACTATGTGACTCGTATAATTACTGAGAGCCTGTTTGTTTGAATTTGTACTATTGTGTAGAATACGTTAAGGCACAGATAATATAATACTCTACGTAGTTAAGGAGAAGATGGTTGGTTATGGGAATTGTTTTGCATGAACAACTAGTTAAGTTATTTCCATTTATTTGTAATATACTTCTGTTTGATTTCCTTTTACGATTTCTTTTTTAACAGTTACTTGCTGATATTTTTATACTTAAATATTAAAATTCAATGCAATCAAAAAAGGCTTTAGCTTTTATAAATAAAAAAATATCAGCTTAAAAATATAATTATTATATTAATAACTAGCGGCCCGCCCCGGCTTCTCACGGGTAGATTTATTTATTTATTTAATTTAATACTTCAAGCACATAAATGTACAGAGGCGAACTTAATGGCATAGGCATTTTCTACCAGTCAACCTTTGGGTGATGCAAAGACAAACAGTGGTAGGTGCAATCATGAAAATTGGGGAATAAATATTTTAAATATAAGGATACGCATAAACCTATTAGAACCATAAATATAATATATACCTAATTACATATAAATATAAGCACAATAACATGAATAACATGAATATACTTACTAAAAAAGAAAAAAGACATACAATGAGAAAATATTACCGTTGTGATGATACTGCTAGCTTCTTGCGAATGTGCTAACGAACCTTAACTTTAAAGGATAATCGGTTGGTTACCATCCTGATTTCCTGGGGGAGCGCATTCCACAGAGATAGACTGAACGAAGAAGGAAGAGTGAATAAAGTCTGTGCGATGAGTGGGACATTGGAGAAGACGATTGTGTGATGAACGTAGAAATTGTGAAAAAAAAATTGAAATTGTGTGACTAACGTATAATGTAATTAACGTAACGTAAGGTTGTGTATAACGTATTGGTTGGCGCAAATGTACTGAAAGTGGGGGGCTAGATAACCAGGGGAAGACGGAGAACAAAGAAATGAGAACAAGGTGGTCAGCGCCCTTAGCTCTCTGCGCTGGCGTATGGGCAACTACTTTAGAAGCGACCGATGCGCAGAGACGTGATCATATTTACGTAGATTGAAAACCAATCGAATGCAGTTATTGAGAAGACGGTCAAGGTTGTCGAGATCTGCATTCAGGTCATAGTAGCACACATCACCATAATCGATATTATATTGATATTTAACAAAAAAAATAAAAATTACAAATTTTAACACACTCTTGGCAGACTTTCCATGCTTAGAACATTCGATCAAGTCTGCTTTTGACAAAACAAACAATCAAAATCATCCGTTTGGGAACTACACACACAGACACATAGATCCACACGTAAAACTTAGAACACCCCTCTTTTTGTGTCGGAGCTTAATAAAAAATAGTATATTAAAAAGATAATTTAGATAAGGATAAATACAAAGGTACGAATAATGTGGCCTAGTTTGTACCGGCGTTACTATTGCATATTTTAACATGATAAAGTAGTTATTGTGACAAAACTGTAATAGTTAGACATATGGTATTGTAAACTTTTTTGTAGATATTGATGTCCTCTATAAAACTATAGTACATTTTGGTATTTTTTCACACCTTGGGTTACATTATCGAAGTTTTCATACGAATCCCTAACTTTTTTGAAAATATTGTATCGCCTATGTTCATCAAAGATAATGTAGGATTCTATTGGTAAAATAATTTTTCAAATCGGTCCAGTGGTTTCGGAGCCTATTCAATACAAACAATCAGACAAAAAATCTTTCCTCTTAATAGTGTAGATTAAGTAGGTACCATAGAGCATATCTATTAGAATCAAACAGAAACACTTACGACATACCTTTCGAACTCCACCAAATAACTTAGCATCCATAGTTAGTGCGTGCTTCAGCAGCGCTATCATAAACTGTACCGACCACCAGCACTTAATACTGAGCTCAGCTCAATATACTGCGCTCAATGACACGCCGAGCTGGAGTTACGACTGATGGTGGACATCTGTACTCGCTCCTGACGACCTGCCATACGACAGGACTTGGTTTACTTCCATTCCTGTATCTATACTTTCTCCCACTACATTCAGATTCAATACAATAATCTGTAACAAATGTTGAGCATCAATGATTATGACAGTTCTTATGTGAAAGTGAAAAGGACACTGGGTTTAATTATATAGGAAGTGGTTTATAGACCAACTCGCCATATAAGCATAATCAGGGTGAGCGGGTCGTCTTAGGGGCGGAGTAGATGGAACTTCCCATCGGAAAAAAATTCGGACTTCAAATAAATTTTAAAAAATCCTATATAAGTGATCACCTTCGTTATAGTAATTATAAGGGACTCTTGTGCAAAATTTCAAGTTTCCGTTGGCAATGAATGAACGAATTCAAGATTTTTATAAAGTAGATAGAGATGTGGTTACTGGTTAGTTAGAAATTTTTTGTAGACGATCAAATACACACACAGATCATACACAAACACACACATATAGAACAGTCGTGGGTAGCCAATCGATCTAGTCCGTCAATCGATCGATTTAGAATCAAGAGTAATTCGAAGATGGTGTTTTGTTCGATTTTAACGCTTCTTATGTCAATGTAAGCTAACTTCACCTTAACTCACTTCACTGCGATTCCCGCGGTCACCGGAATATATCATATTTTGTTGGTCGCCGCCTGCAGCGCTCCGCCCATCTCGAATTATAATCATCTCACTGACAGTTAAGTACCAAATAATATGTATGTATTCATATTACAATTAATTTAAGATGTATTTAAAATTGACAATAAATGAATGATATTTCACACAAATAAAAGCATAATAATATACTAGAATGAAAGAAAAGCATCAGAAAGTGGCACCGGTGACTGAAAAGGTGTGTAGAAATCGGTTGTCGTGTTGTAATAGGCGTGTGATGGGAAGGGATGAGGAAAACGTTTTGAGTACGAATGTGGATGGCCGAGTAGAGGAAGACCAAAGAAACGATAGATGGACTGTGTGACAGATGATCCTACGGCTAGAAAGAGGGTGACTCTTGAGATGATGACTAAAAGAGATGTATGGAAGAAGATGCTGCGCCGACCATAAGTAAATTGGAGAATAATTATGTCTTTAGTAATATGAACCGGTTTAACCTACCAAAAATCACCGAAAAGAATCTTAAAAAATAATAAATACTACTTAATGAATATTTTATTCGACGCTCATGGTATTTATCTCGGGACTCATAAACACCTCATTTGTTTCACCATCGATTTAATTTCCATCGCTAACGACGAGACGACATTCTTGTAGTTTTAACTACACATCGCTAGTCATCGACTGTGCCTGCCTACTGCGGCCCGCGGCGATGTCTGTACTTTCATAATTAAACATGGCTTGATTCATGATTATGGCCCGCAGTGGAATATGTTTGAGAATTGTTATGGTATGTTTGTTAATTTTTCTGAAATAACTTTTGGGTGAAACTGTATTTTATTTGACATCAAATTGTTTCGATGGCGTTGGGCTTGTGCTGTGTGTATGTAGTCAAATCAAGATTATTAGTATTTTGTAGGTACCTATTGATGGAATTGTCGCTGGTGGTTAATGTGAGTACCCATGTATTTCATATCTTATACTTAATAAATAATCATAAATTCACTAACAGACAATGCCCTGAGCGTAAACCTATGGGTCTAGAAGCATGAAATTTTGGACAAGAGTTCCTTATATAACGAAGATGAGCACTAAGAAAGGATTTTGAAAACTCATCTTCTTAAGAGGTCAAATAGGCGATGAAACTTTGTACGGGTATTCATCATATTTGCCGATTGGAAAACGCACCAAACACACGGCTTCTGCAGACATAACGTACTGTAATCAGTAACATCGATGAAACTCAAAGCACTTCATTCAAACCCTTTTGCAGGCACTGTGCATTCATCATCATCAGCAGTCCACTGCTGGACATAAGCCTCTCCATTTGCATGCGATTCAACAAATCACATCCAACTGCTGCCAGCCTCCCTGCAAAAATCGTCGCTCCACTAGCCCGGCATAGAAGAGTCGATCAGCTAGTCTGAAAGTGGAAACTAGTTGCTCGATCAAAAGCTATAAAATATACAACGTGGCGCTACAATGGCGACATTAATTTAACACAGGGGTAGAGCTAGTGCCTATTAATCATATAAATTTTGATAGGTTAAAATAATTCGTAAATTGAAAAAAAAATTGAAAAGAAAATTAGGATCATGTCCGCATATTCAGCTGCTGTGTAGTTCGGATGTGTATTTGCCATCACGATCACAAGTTTACACAAGCATTAATAAAATAACACAAATAAAAGCGTCCGTATCGCAAGAGATGTAAACGTACCTACTAGATTACAAAACGAAAACAAAGCAAATCGTCTTTATCGCAGTATCTAATTACACAAAAATAAATAAATAAAGCAAAAAATATTAGACACCGTAGTGTGAAGAAGTGTATCAAGGACACGGGTTCGGCTATCACTAGGAATGCAAAAAAAGAATTCGAGTTCGGTGCGGCGGCGGGTGGAAGGGAGGGCGCGCGTCGCCTGCGCCGCTCGCCGACAAAGGGCTATCTCTTTCCTTCAATTGGGTACTCTTTGCATTTGTTTCATCCTAATAGTATTGCTTATTCGTTCTAATTTCATTGATGCGATGTTATGATCCGTGACCCCGGCAAATGACCGCTGCGCGACAGTTCTTTAAATACAGGTTGCTCTAAGATGCCATTTTCTAAAATTTAAAATAAATCCGTAAATAATAACGTTTAATAGAAATATAATTTCTAAATGAAACGAAAATGTGAAAACGTATATGTTTGTTAAATTAATGTCACCATTGTGGCGCCACGTTGTATATCTTTCAAGACGAAAGTAATACAGGTTATCTGATTGATGGCTGATTACAAAGCCGTCATGGCGCGAATAATCCTCGAATAGATGGCCCATCTGTACATAATAATGCTAATTAAGTCTCCCATCTCACTGTACCTCACTGACTTACTGGCAGCATCTCAGAGAGGTCAGCTGATAATCTTCACTCACACCTCTTTCTGATTAAATTATAAAGCAAGGTCTTTATAAGTAAATGAAGTAACAAATTAAATAAGTTGTTAATATACGTGACAGCGCGTGATAGTGCTGGTTGCTGCCAGGTAAACTATCGATACTTTTGTAATGTTGAAGATTTGTTCCAATACCGATGAGAACTGTTTTCATATAGTACTCAATTGAGTTGAGTAATACTATTTTAATAATAAGTTTAGATAAAATATTGATGGGAACGTATTCAACTGATACTTCATAATATCGCACCTTCTTTATCACAATAGAAGCTGACGACGCAGTTTCTATTATACACTGCTAAATTCATACTAATAATCAGTGAAATTACACAATTGGAGTTGAGAATATCAAGACATCAATTATATCGATATTATAACAATGATGCCTCGAAAAACGTGGCGACCTACGTAGCTGGGACCAAACAATCGAAAACGCAGAAGTAGGCACATATGTTTATACGAAAAGATGACAAACAAAGTCAAGATAATATTATCGATATCAAATCTGTCGACTGCTGTACTACACTAATCGAGTACGAAGTAGGTAGTGGAGAGGTTTGAAAGTGCAGTAAATATTGTATATGTAGTGGTTAATTGAAATCTCTCTGTTGGACGGACTCGCAAATATACGGCACGAGGCTTCATGCAATATTGTTAACGTACAGATAATGCATATTTATGGACGTAAGAGTTTCTTATTACCACGAGTGCTTCCGAGAGGCGAAGGACGGGCATCAATCGAAAGGTTTTATATTACTAAGTACTATATTTATTTACTATTTTGACTGCCTCTTTGGTCTCGTAGTAGCGCAACTGCTGAGCATGAGGTTATGGATTCGATTTCCAGTTCGGGCAAAGTGTTATTTTGTTTTTCTATCTAGAATTTCTCAGTAGCATCCTGGAGTCTAGATTTGTGCCCGGTCGATGGAGATAGGTTTGCCCCCTATTATATGGGACTTAAACATAACTGGTGAAATGTTGGTCTACTATAGGTACACCTCTGCCTAACCCTTCGAGGAAACAAGGCGTGAGGTTATGTTGTTATAATAAAGCGAAAGGTTTTGAGTATGATGTGGATAGTATAAGAGTGAGGGGAGACCAAAGAAGCAATTGATGAATTGTTAGAAATGTGCTATGGCTGGAGAGGAGGTGATTACTGAGGTGAGGGATAATAGAAATGTAAGGAAGAAGAACACATACAAAATAAAACCAAGACCCCACGAGCAAAGGTCGCGCTTGCGACCACTAGCCCGGCGAGGCTGATAGATACCGCCGCGTCACTTCATTACCGAGGGCTGTCACTTCCGCAATCACTCGATTGAGTCGACTCGTAAAACGACGAGTTTTCACTCGGCAATTAAAACTGAAACTTGTTCGATTACTGCTTCACTATTAAATTAACGATTAACTTTTATGGGGAAGACTTCATCAACGTCCAATAGGTGTAAATCACTTGCTTCTGGTGCCACCTTTATAACGATCTGCTGTAGGCTTCGTACTTCATTTACTGCCAATGGTTCAGATTCTCAGATACCCATTTATATTTTGTCTTGATTTATTTAAATCTCTATCATTCATTGTCCTGCCCTTATTCCAATTTGTTTGTGGTCGGTGCAACATATCTTTTTCTTCCATACTTCTCTATTACTCGTTATTTCGGTAATCACTCCCTTTCTAGCTATATCATCTTCCACACAGTCCATCGATCCCTTCTTTGGTCTTTCTCTACTCTTATAGCCAGAACTGTTGTCTATGTACAAAAATACTATAGACATTTTATTTTCACACACTGTTGTATCGTCAAACCATTGAATGACTTTCCATAACAAAGGTATTATTTCAGTGGTATAACACCACGGCAGACATGATACTAGGCTTACATAAAAGTATAGCAGACAAACTTTACGCATATAATTTACATACCCAGTACCTGTAAGTAAACGCACGGTTGACATAAACTCGGCTTTCTTAATAGGATTCCCGTGTCGGGCGCGAGTAATGAGTAATAACGAATGCTGCAGTACCGGTGTACCAGGGGCGCAGGGCACGCGGGAGATGGTCGCTTTATGAAGGCAGGGTAGGTGGTCGCTCATAAATGAGGAATATCATTGGTTGTTGAATCACTGCGCATTGTTTGGAAGACGTGTGTGGTCTGTAGATAAGGTTTAACAGTTAACTAGGCTTTTACCTTTGTTTAGTACTCCTACTCAGTTTTGAAGGATATAACTTTGTGCTTACTGTTTACAAAATAAAACTTTTTGGCAATTTTGCACTATTACCCAACAATTTTAAAGGAAACGCAATATTGAACTGTTATTAACTGAAAGCAGAATCCTAAAGTGCGCTTTAGGATTCTGCTTCAGCTGTTGGGGCCGTATTACGAAGTCTTAATGCCATCATGCTTCCGGTGCGAAAAAGGGATGGTGCTATCGCTCATGTATAGCTCCGTCTCTCTCTTATACTGGAATCATGATGCCATTAAACCGTCATAATACGGAACCTGATGATGGCACCAATCACCATTTTTCTTCACCGACGAAAAAAGTTGCGTTGTCTTTACCTTTCTAGGTTTCAAACAGCTAAACCCCGCTATCTTGTGAGGATCCCCAATGTATATAAGTCGTAGTGAGCTCAATGAACGAACAACGACACGTTTTTTACGTGTCGTAGTTGTCGAGCATGAGACAGTAACGCACTCACAGATAACACATCGGACACACCTCCCACACTCACATCTGTATGTAATGTGTATGGTTTACGACGAAATGGCTTGAACATTAATTATTTGCTAACACGAAATACTACTCTACGAGTATGTTCAGTAAAAATAACAAAGCGCGGTAAAGAAAGTGCACACGTTAACTTTATCTGCAGTATTGGCAGCCTGATTTAAAACTAACTTTTGACAGATGAAATTTTAACAATTGACTACGAAACCCTAAAGTTGACTATCATCACCATTCCCCTGACTTTATCCCAATTAATTTGGGCTCGGCGTAACATATGTCTAATTATCTTCCTTAAGCTTCTCTAAAATTCGACTTAAGGGCCACAAACAGGCCAGTGAAGCTCGAGGACTTCTCATTCTTCTCAAGTGTAAGATGACCAGGTATATCGTCACATTCGCCACTATCCTGTTTGTCCAGTATACGGCTACTAACACTTTTTTTATGAAAACCCTTCAACTGTGAATGCTTTGTTTCAGCAACGAAAATCTTCAGAAATCAAACAGAGACAAGTCCTAAGCCAACCGGCAACCACTAAGAGCGAACTTCACTAATGAAACTAAACGCGATCAGCACATCTGAATTGCGTTCACGAGTTGTCAGTGTCATCACATCATTGTTGTGGAATATTGACACTTACATAAAGTTGAGCGCGGTTTAGATGAGCTGATCGCGCTCAGTGTCATTGGTGATAAGCGCCCTTACAATGCTACTTTAGAGAAAATATATAGTATTTGTTCAAGCACACAGCTCAACATTCATAAATGTCTCATAATTTGACCGTCAACAGCCTCACTGACCTTAAACAACGCGAATAAACTCACGATCACAGACACTATGCAACGAGCCCTTTACATACGAGTACACCACACATCTGATGAGTCACAGGAAAAAAACTAAAAATGAACAACATAATCCCCCGCGTCAGCGTCACACACAACAACGAAACACAAATATAACTGTGCCATTGGTCTAGTGGTCGCATGCGCTACTGCTGAGTATGAGGTCCTGGGTGCGATTACCGGTCAGTCAAAGTGTTATTGGGTTTTTCATCAGGAATTTCTGAATAGCAGCCCGGATTCTGGACTTGTGGCCCCCTATTACATGAGTCTTAAAAATAACTGGCTAAATGCAGGTGATTCTGCCTTACCCGAAAGGGATATACAGACGTGATGTTACGTTCTGTTACGATCACCCAGCTACAAATGTTAGGCGAAGCTCTACAAAGACGATTTGTTTCGAAGTCTCGATATGCTATATTTACGATCGGATACTGCACATCCCCATTTTTCCTATCTTAAGTAGTATTTTTAAAGAATTTTCCTATTATAATTTTCCTCATAAATAAGTTTAGTGTATCTATCAATATATTTAAATCCTTAGCTAAGCTATAACTTAACTTTATCTCGTACTAAAGAGTCTACTTTATGCGCGCCATCTAGAGTCGCTCACGTCGAGCTCGTGTCGTTCAGCAGCCCTGAGCAGCCCTGTCGGATATCGTGTAATAAACACTTATTAATGAGGAATCATATGAAATTAATGAGCCAGAACTCGCACACGCAATCCGAAAAATAAATTTGTAAAGGTTTTATTTATTATTTCATTTATTATATATTATATTTTAATATTGAATATATTTTAATATTTATTATTTATTTATTATTATTACGATAATATTCAATTCATTATTCGAATATTAACAAATAATAAATATGTCTCCTGCCTGATTGATGCAACATATACACTGTATATTGCAATACTGCTACTGTTTTACATAAATGTAATACGTCAAATGTGGTAATTACTTCTAATATTAATGATACTGCAGAACTTGTTAACAAATTGTAATATAACCACCTTCACACTTATGCTGCAGTACGAAACTAAACCCTATCTACATTCTAATGAGATTGAATTCATAATGACAATGAATGGCGCAAATGCAATATAACAAAAATTTCGAATAGTAACGTACTAATGAGAGAATGATTGACGATCACAAGATCGTATCGACTTGTCATCGCACCATTTGTTACGAACTAATAGACGTCAGCTAGATAGATGTCCTGTCACAGGGCGCACGTCGTGCGGCGCACGGCCGTAGTAAGCTCGACAACCAAGCAAACAATAATAATTATTCGATCGCTAACACAGAACTGAAAATCATTTAAATCATTTATTTATTTGCAAACATGAGTAAAAATATACATTGATGTTTTTTTTTTATATATAAGTAGGTAATAAAGTTCTCCATGTTTAACCATCACATGGGTATGCAAATAATAAAAATGAAGTACATACAAGACAAAAAATTAAATATGTCAATTTTGTTAGTACAGTTATGAAATAATAATAATAATATTTAAATGTCAGAATAATAAAAAAAATATATATATAAAAATAAAAAAACTAAATTACAACCAAATATAAGCTACATTCGAAACAATTGAAATACCAATATAGTTCAGTTCAAAATAATACATTAAACGAAGGAAACAATCATAATTATCGTGAGTTTGGCAGAGTTTCTAAATAATACTCACTTCCACTGCCGGTAAAACTTACCACTAAACTGAAAACTAACCCTGTAGTATATTATCTATGTATCTGTGTATTATGTATGTATATTATGTATGTATGTATATTATCTATGTATTCTTTGCCTGTAGTAAAAAAAAGTTTAACTTCCCCTTGACTTCCCCCATTTTAAACGACACTTTTAGTCTATACTGATACACATTTTGTGTATAAAAAGACGTTTCACTTCTTTCCTTTCATGTACCCTACTAATTACCGAGGCTTTCAAAAGCTCACAGTAGCCTGCAAAACTCTCAGAGGACGCATCGACAGTCCCGAACTCCACGATCTTTTCTGTCGGCTATTTGTTCGGACAAAAAAAAACATTGGAAAATTGAAAAACCCCTTCGCCAAAGCCGTCGACACAATCCGTTTGCGCGGCCGGCATCTAAAACTGTCGTCAGAGCTGAGTCCCCAGTGTGTCGTACGCCCTCCTGACCACCAATTCTGATTGTGATCTGTTTGCCGATGAATGGAGGAGAATTATACGTAGGTATATATCTGATGTTTTGTGAGAAGAAGTATGCAAGGGTGTCCTCTATTAATGTTTGTATTTGAAATATTTTTGTAAGTATACCATACCTGTTTCAATCTCAATGTTAATTAATGTAATTGGTGATACCGTTTTAATTAACAATAAACAACAATAAAATATTGAAACCTTAAAGTGACTGAGACTACATTAGATAGACTAACTGGCAACTTCAAATTAACATGAAAACCCTTCTTACCTATCCTCGTAGCCGTCACCTATCTGCCTAGTGTCTTCCCAACTATGTTGTGGTCAGCTTCCGGTATAACCGGATGCAGCTGAATGAGAACGCGATGAGCTGATTTTACATGGAGCGACCGCCATGTTCTTACTTCTACAACCCAGTTACTGGGTGACACCCCTCGGAAGACTGGTTTTCGGACTTTCGGGCTTCTAACTATCCGTAGTGACTGTCAAAGCACAAAATGACAGCCCGGACCAACAGCTTCGTGCTTTCCGAAGCACGGTAAATAGTATGTGCCAATATTATTATGCGTATTACAAGTTATTGTACGCAGGCATTATCAAGCACAAGTAAAGCATAGTAAATAACACATTAACGACTGCGAACATTATGTATTCGTAGAGAATATTAATTATTATTGTGATTTATGTGTAAGACAAGTGATAACTTAGCACTAATGTTATGTATCTGTAATGATCAGCATGTCGTGCCCTTGCGCAGGCGTGTGGGCGGGACTCGCGGCGGTAATTGAAAATATTGTGATGGCTTGTCAATCAGTTCTTTGCTTTATTTAACTAGAGCCCGACTTAGCTTCGTACGGTTGTTACGTCTTGGCAAAACATCAAGAAAATTTTCATATATGTCAGTTTAATTTAATTTATTAAACAATTCTCTAAATGGTAAAACCGCATCAAAATCCGTTGCGTAGTTTAGAAGAATAACATAGTAGACACAAAAAGTGACTTCAATTTATATTAATTATGTAAAGATAATAGACATAGAAGTTTAATTTACCTTAGAAACCTTTAGTACAGTCACAGAAATGTTACTGGTGCATACAGATAAGAAATGGAACTGCTTGACGGTGTCTGTTTCCCGATAGCCATAAACTGGAAGTCTTCAAGCGTCGAGTGAATAGGTAGCGTGCACCATCGACGACGGCATACTCACTTATCGTTAATATGCGTCTGCTTCTTTTGCGAAAAAGATGCACATCCCTGGTGCGCAGAGCTCGGGCTAGCTCCAGTGACATTCTGAGAGCATTCGCGCAGACGTTTGATTAACAGTACTAGAACCATTGATGTATGGTTTACATACTGCGCAATCGCAGTTTGTAATATGTTTATGTGAATTAGCATACTCAGCCTATAAGCCTTCGAAGTATGAACTGCTCGTGTGTCAGCGGTTACACTAAAACGACTGACCTACATTATTTATAGAATTCAGAGTCGTCATCGGCTCATAAACCAATTATCGTTAAATCCATGTTATGCGAAATTCTTGGAACTTAATTTATTGCTGAATTCAAAGAATTGTGCATTGGTATTGTCATGTATCATAAATGTCGGGTATGACAACATATGCCCTGCGTAAATGATAATTTTGCAATTTTCCTGGGTTGTAACCGTAAGTTTGCAAGTGTCATAAGTATGACCTATAATACCTACTGTGTCGAAATGACGCGATTTCCGCCAAATATGTTGTTGAATTCGAATTGCAGTAGGGTTAGTCATCCAAATCGTACCTTTTCGCCTGAATCGTAGGATCTCTCTACTTAATAAAGGACAAGCCACAACCTAAGCCGCTTGGTCTAGAAATATGAAAATAGCGCAAGATTTCACATGCGACAAATCAAAATGGGAGATTTTACTCATCATTAAGAACAACTTTTACTATGGGATCAAACCTGAAATCGCGAAAAAAAATCAGCTGTTCCCTAAATTTATGGTCGCTTAACTCGTCAAAATGTAGGGAACAGCTGATTTTTTTTTCGCGATTTCAGCTTTGTTCCCTTAGTAAAAGTTGTTCATAATGATGAGTATAATCTCCCATTTCGGTTTGTCGCATGTTTTCAATTTCAACCTGTTTAACGAAGGAAGGGAAATCTTTCGAAAAATTCATCCACTGTACCTTTTTAGGGCATGAAAGTTTGTATGGAATTTCACTAATTTTACAGATGTTAAATCCCATCGGACGCAAGTCTTGTATTACAATACATAATTAAGGATCTGAAGACCCACAATAACCATGTCTTCTGTGAACGCAGGTTAAACATCATTTGTCTCGTTAATTCCTCTGAAACAGTGAATTCAGTGAAATCATTCAACGAGAGTTGCGCAACCGCCGCGCGCCGGCGCCGTGCTAAGTGAAGCGCAAACGACGCACGGGCAGTCTGGCGCGACTCACGAGTTACCCACACAGCTGATGCATTGCACTGACATTGAACACGCCAATCATATATTGGAGTAAGGTGTTTACAGGCACGAATAGTTCTGCAGAAACGTACAAATTTATACAAAAAAAAGGTTGAGAGCTAGGCTGCTATCCTTCCTTTGCTTGACAATGTAACTGACAGAGGCGTTGGTGTGCCCAGTTCTCTGTACAACTGGGTCGAAACTCCGTACTAGGCTAGGCCAGTTGAAGGTGTTACCAGCGTCGTCGTGCGGTCGACTGTACCTTACACATAATCACTTCTTAGATCTAGGTTCTGCTTCAACTATAGTAAATAAGGCTCTATCTCGCTATTTTCTTCAAGAAGTAATTTCGGATGACCTACTTTTTTTTTTTTTTTGTGGATGGGAAATCATCCAATGACCCCTCCCGCTCTGGGTGGAGCAGAAGGGAGTGTCAGACTCTTACTGACTAAAACCCACCCGTGTTCCTTCCTTAGCCCTTTGTGTTCCGGGGTAGCGGTAACCCTTTCGGACAATCCCGCTGCCCCGGATGACCTACTCATGTTTAATAATGTTGCTCAGTAAAACAGAGAGAAAAAGTTAAGACAGTGTATTTGTAATTTTCATTTATTATTTGCTAAAAGATTCCCTTTTAGCTATCTTTTTTGTCTTATTTCTTTAATTAATAATTTACTAAACCAAAATTAAATTAAATTAAGGTAAATTAATTGCCATCTAAGCACTTTTTGCATGGAACATCATTCCATTCTGTATCTGGAGAAGGGCGTTGTTAACTGCGCTACAGTTTATACTTTTGTAGTTATCATCGTTTTACTTGTTTTTAAGTCTTTTATTATTGTTCCAAAATAAACTTTTTATATTTTTTTTTCTTGTTATATCAGCAAGCTTGATGTGTTAGATAAAACAAAAGACGTGCCACTTCAGAGATCAGTACGCGGACGTTCATCCGGAGATCCCAGTCCTTCACATTACGTGACTAGGACGGCCACTAGTTTTAATTAGTAGGAGTACCTACGTAATGCTATTTCCATGATCACCTTGAAGACTCATGAGGTTGCGATCTCTTGACCATTTTCAAAATAATAAATATGTAGCAAATTGAAACATCGCTATCCCACTGATGAATTACTTCACATAGGTACCTACTTACAAAATCAATCGGTTTATCGAATCAAAATGTTGAACTTTTTCATTTCATTAACGGAACCCGTTTCATTCCAATATTTAAAAAAAAAAAGTGACACTAACAAAATCGTCGTGTTTATCTGTGTGTACCTTCATTAACACCAATTTTATTTTTTCCAGATAAAATTGTGAAACCGGACGCTGACTGCACATTGCGCAAAATTCACAAATCAAAACAATGTAGACTCGAAACAAAACTACTCAAAATAACAATGTGCCATTAAGTGTGGAGCCAGTGGTCGTAAACAAGGCGGGCCTGGACAAAACAAGTGACAGTGAAAATGTGTTTAAAAAGATAAAAATGGCACAAATAATTAGGATGTGAAACATGTTGGAATGCGTGCGCGGCGCGAGCACTGTGGTACGCGCGCCGGCCGAACGTGCACTGACCCTGCTGAGACAGAACACTGCGCGGCGAGTTGTTCTACTGCTCGGATTGCTGCACTGTGCGAGGTGAGCTTTTAAATAGTAGCTACAATACTAAAAAATATTTTCTGCGAAATGTGGGAAATATGGCACCAAAATTGTAAGTATTTAGGCGATAATAAACATTGCAGCAAAGAGGAAATACCTCGCATGCCGTCTGCCGCTCGTTAAACGCGCTATATTCCTAGCTTTAGTGTTCACTACTGAAGTGGAATAGAATTACTTACCCAAAATACACTCAAGCGCATGTACATAACGTGTGTGAACAGTATACATTCTCGTAGGGATGTACAAAATAAATACGTGTTAAAATTATTTGTGGTGCCACCGTCCGTTTTTTTGGAAAAACCGTTAAGCTTTGGTTTCCTAGGAAAGCGGTTCCGTCATATTACAACGGCTGTCATGACATGTTGTTGAACAGACACATTTTGCAAACATATGAATCAATGAAGCAATATCCCTCAAAATTATTTAAATTGAGATTGATAGTGTGTTAAGCAATTAGGCTGCAGTATTTGACAATGACGTGTCAAAACACGTTCCTTATGTGGACAGCCGTTATTGTGTGACCGTTCACCGCTTTCTTAGCAAACCAAAACTTTAGATTAAGAACAGTTTTGTAGAACCAGAACGTAAAAAATTGTTAATGATGATAATTATTAATAATAAAAACAATCTTCAGTCACTATTGAAAAAAATTTACGCCCAATACACAGGAATCATCCGAATAACGGCACATCCCTTAATTGCAAATATTTCCTTATTAAGTGTTAACCAGTTCGACCAGTTCCAAACAAATAAAATCCGATGTCATCCAGTGGAACGGTTCCTTACATAAAGCGCAGTTGTATCGCGGACTTGTTCACTTTGTTCGTAAGTTATGACACTACCACATTTATTGCGAATGTTATTAGCACCTTCGAGAGCTAAAAGGTTAAATTGTGAGTTTTACGAAACATTTAAATGTTTTCGTATAAAAATCGTTGTTACGCCTGTATAATCCTGTTGATCCCGCATTTTCGCTGATTATATCACTACACTGGCACATCACCACACGGCACACCAAGCCTCTCGCGCAGGGCCACCTCACCCTCAACCTTGCCCCGCCATTGATGGTGATCTGATGACTGACAGATGACATTAGTGACAGCTTGTGTGAGTGAGACTGTTGATATAAATAGTTTCTGTAATTTCTATAATTTTTTTCTGGAAAAACACTATGTGACAGAAGTCTAATGCTTATTTTTTAAAAGTTTCATTATTCCTTTCGTATTTATTTCAAATCTTAACAACGTCATTTTTTTCTAATTATTTAATTACATTTTTATCTGATCTGTGTGTCTTAATTATAAGTATTAGCACTCGTTACACGGTAATTGAGCGGAATCAAATTATAAAAATAAACATATTCATCGTTCAAATCGTATGCTAATGTATGCGGGCACTTATCAAAGTTATCAAAACAGTAGTTACGGCAAATTGCCGCTAATCTCACAGTGACTACCTAGCTGACGATAAACACGCTACCTAATAACATCACTCATCGGAATTCACGGCCAAAAAAAACCCCAAATTATTTCAACCATACATCAACTTTTAATAAGCCATCGACAAGAGATTCATCGAAAAAACACAAAAGGATACGACTCAACAAAAGGTAGTACCAACAATACCACCGAACCCCGTAATTACAGATAATAAATCCGCAAATTGTGGATCGAACCAAAAAACTGACAAAAAACAAACATGATCAAATCTTTGTGAACATCAAACCTATCAAGTCTGAACACTGACGTGAATAGTAATGTATAATGTCAACATAATGTTTTTTTTACTAAATTAACGTGAACATGTGCGTTGGCCCAAAATTGTGTGCCGAGTCTCGAGAGCCGGGAGCGGCCAATTATGATGTTTTCATTGTCTGTAATGGGTGCTTGTTAAAAGTGTTTCGTGCCTGTACCTGCTGGCAGGGCTCCACTGCACTGTTATGTGTATGATTCACATCGATCCCTATCTAATTTCCATATCTTAATGCTAACTACCCTTCGGGAATTATATTCTTTGCCCACATCGTCCTCATCACACACTGCGATAATATCTTAAGTATTTGCATGTCTGGAAAATTGCAGCACGGCTCACCCAACAATTATGTCGAAGAAGCTATCGATCTCAGGCATTCGCGTTTTATGAGCCATTACGAGACATTTGTTCAATTTGTTCTCTTCACAGAGAATGCTCGGAGAACTTTAACAGCTCCACAAAAGATCATTCTTGTTATGTAACTCGACGCTAGCGGCGAAACCCATCATTACTGCCAATCCTTTTAACTAAACCACATAAGGGCAATATGAAATCACCTTTAACTTCCGCAAGTAAATAAAACTAGACCCTACCCCGTTGGACTAGAATTTAAAATGCATTGTTGATAGATGTGATTATGACAGTCGATCATTTCCGATTTCGAATTTACCAGCCCCGCCCATTCGCCCACGAGTCCGTATACGCCTTTTCGTTTAACGGTCGAGTTAACGTTCAGCTGTGTAGGCTTTAGTTGGGGCGTATTAACGCAAACGTGCCGTGGTAGATGCGGATGACACAGAACTGCATCCTAAAATAAATATCACAAAAGGTCAAATCAATAAAATGTTAACTAGTAAATGCCACAGTGAATATAATATTGTTACTCTTTTAGATTTAATTGTTACAAATAATGGGCCTTCTGGATCTTTTTATTCTGTGGGTGCACAGTGGGCTGGCACTGGTCAGTCTCTGTACGGTCTTGCGCGGACGTCGAACAGAGCCTCAGAGGTGTGTTACGCAACCTTGTTAGCTTGTATTACTACAATACATTCACTATAATAGACTTTTTATAGCAACAACGGTAAATTATCTGAATCGGGTTTAAATTAGATGATGGCGCCGAGCGATTAGCTGCATTCCAATGCGAACAGTTCTCAGTAATATTTGAGCGATCAAATATTTTCCTGTATAATTTGTCTGGATCATCAATAGCTGTTATTAATTTGCTATGATTCTGAGAAATATGCTCATGGAGACGAGGACAAACCGAGTTCTATAGAAATATATAGGGTGACTGGTCATTAGTGACCGATACCTAAACACGTGATTCTACTCATGATAACAAACAACTTTTACTATGGGACCAAACCTGAATTCGCAAAAAAAGAATCAGCTGTTCCCTACATTTTGACGAGATAGACGAAGATAAATGTAGGGAACAGCTGATTTTTTTTTCGCGATTTCAGGTTTGGTCCCATAGTAAAAGTTGTTTGTTATCATGAGTACAAGCACGTATTTAAGTATCGGTCACTAATTACCAGTCACCGTATATAAATGGAGTAGATAACTATTACTTCATCACCATCAGCACTCGGCTGCCCTTATCACAATGTGTTAGTGGCCGGCGCAACAAGTTGTTTTTTTCCACACTTCTGTATCAGTGGTCATCTCGGTACTCACTACGTTTACCTTAGCATCTCTCACACAGTCCATCCACCGTTTCTTTGGCCTTTCCCTACTCTTGTAACCATTACTTACGAAAATAAAACGCGACGGAAAGCTATCGTCCAACTAAATTATCGATAAGCTATATTCGAAATTCCGCAGAACGAACGTAGTAACAGAATAAAATATAAAACTCCCAGCCAATTTCTATGAACAACAAAAAACTCGGCGTCGCGTCGGTCGGTCAAATGGCGCGAGATAACGATGCTATTAGCCCACCATGGACGTCTATAAATCTGCAGCTCTTCCGAGAACACGACACTAAATCTAATAGCCTTCGATTTTAACAAATTTTAACTCGACATAAATTATCGTAAATATTGTTGCCTACCATTTTATAAACATTTACTCGTCATCGTCACCCACTTGTCCTTATCCCAATTTAATTGTATTCAGCGCAGTATGTCTTGCGTCCATCTATCGTTCGTTTGGTCTTCCTAGACTCTTATAGCCATCGACATTCATACTCAAAACTTTCGTCACGACATTTTTCTCATCCTTATTCCTGTTTATAAACAATCTACTGTGCAGTCATTTAACTTTATGCAAAATATTCGGTTGTATGTTTTTTACTTTTTAAAATATACTGAGCAGTAAAAATAAGGATGCAATAAAAACACATTGCATCTGTAGTGACCACACCTTTGTCCACGCTGTGACCACCGCACACCACCGCGCACCACCGTGAATGGTGCGAACCGTATTTTAATGTAATAAGCCTACAGCAGTAATCAACGATTTCAATTACAAGGTGTAGGTAATTAGATTATCTGGAAACGAAAAGAGGTCATTGTATTCATCATCACAAACTTTGTTAGGGCCAATCATAAATCGCGATATAAAAAAAAATCTACTCTCCATACCACCATATTATCCATATGTATGTTCACGTAACTCGATAAAATGACGGGAACACTCATGATACTTTACGCGATTTCATTTAAAAAACCCCTATTCCAGTTCAGTTATTTCAATAAAATATCAATCTTTGATTAGAGGATTGGAGGAATCTGAGGGAACTGATCACTGACATTGTTGACTGTTATGTAACAGAAGCAAGAAGGCCTAAATATCATCTTCACGTGTTGGTCGAAACTCCCCGCTATCAAACCATTTGTACTTTGATTGTTATCGGATACCGAGACTGAACTAAACTGAAACCCATTTAAATTGGACTGTTCTTAAGAACTCCACACCATTAAACAAGATCACTTCAGAATACTTTGAAACACAATATATCATTGAGCACAGGGTCGCGGCATGTCGCTGATGTACCGCGTGCGCGGCAGAACATCTCACAGTTTACGATGAAGGTGGTATTTTCTTCATAAAAACGTTCTCGCCTGTTCTCTTTCTGGTTAATGACCATAAAGCAATTATGTCCCTTGATGATACATTATTTTTATAAGCACTAAGTAGAACCCTCAAAAAATGCCGATTTAAACCACTGTCAACAAAAGCCTAGTGTACAGAGGCCAGCACATCAAGCTACCCCAATCTGTCAGATTTTCCCAATTGAATATGAACCTAATTCCTTTGCGCTAAATTTGAAAATCTATCAAAGAAATTTGACAGATTGGGATAGGTTGACCTGCTGGCGTCTGTACAAATTTGACAACTATTAATGAAAAAAGAAAAACATAGTATATATCCTTCCTATTCTGTTTATGGAATTTTTTATAAATTGATCGAATATTGGAGGACGAAATAGTCGAGAGCCAAACCTCGAATTATGACTTTTTACTTAACCTTTTTCAAAAGTCTCTCCGACCGCAATCCCTGTTAATAGCCGACGAGCCTTTGAGGTTAGGGCGACACTACACTTAAAGATAAGATCTATTAAAAATAAGTTTAAAAACTAAAACCCGACTACTGAAAAGGATGAAACAAGAAAGTACCTTCTCGTGGTCACATGCTACCATGGCCTAAAAGTATGTTAGTACAGCGGCATGCGACTACGGGAAGGTACTTTCTTGTTTCATCCTTTTCAGTAGTCGGGTTTTAGTTTTTAAACTTATTTTTTTTCATACTTTTTAGAGTATGATTATTCAGTAGTCGAGTTTTAGTTTTTGAACTTTTTTTTAAATTATTTTGAGGTTATTATTTCGTGATAAAATATTTGCTGAGCCGCTTATTTTTTTTATTTTTTTTTTGTTTGAGTTTTATTATTTTACATGTAGGTAGCTAAATAATATACCAAACTCATGTATCTGTGTATCTAGTTTTAACAGGTTTTTTTTTTCTTCATTGTTCCTCTCAACTTAAGCACCTGCCATCTAATCTCTTCACCACCCTTGGTTGACTGGTAGAGAATGCCTAAGGCATTAAGTCCGCCTTTGTACCTTTTTGTGCGAAAAGTTTAAATAAATAAATAAATAAATAAATACATAAATGAATATGTTTGGCTCAAATCTGAGGCGTGATTTTATAGAAATTATTCCTAATTATCGGATGTATGCAAGCAAAGGCTGAGTAACAGCTGACAATATATATTTTTTTTGAAATGTGCTAATTAAGCCCTTTCATTTGATACCCAACACGGTATGATTAAAAATATATTTTTATAAATGATAAATGATTTATTTCTGTAAGTAGGTTTGTACAAACAATTTTACACGTCAATATTATTATTATTTTTCTTATATTTTTAGGTCATCACTTTATGTCCGCTAGAGAGCACCATATTTAATTTAATGTCACGTCACATTAAATTAATACAGCCTATAACCAGCGGATGATCAAGACGCTTCCAACGATACCTCATTGGTCAAATTATGACAAGTAGTTTATGAGTTCCTAGCGACCCGCCCCGGCTTCGCACGGGTGCAATGCTGATACTGAATACACTACATTATACATATAAACCTTCCTCTTCAATCACTCTATCTATTAAAAAAAACGCATCAAAATCTATTGCGTAGTTTTAAAGATTTAAGCATACATAGGGACAGAGAAAGCGACTTTGTTTTACACTATGTAGTGATGAGGGAACAGATGAACATACATACATACATACCGGTCAATATCATAACCCTCCTTTTTGCTTCGCCGTAGTCGGGTAAAAATATCAATCGGTTGGCAATCGCTTGAAAAAAGGAGGGATTATCCGTTCATGGTTAATGAATATTATCGACCCATAGTAAACCAAAGAAAGCTCATAAAGTGTTCATGTTTATTTGATAAACTCAAACTTAAAGCATTTATTTTAATTAAACTATTTACAAGCACTTGAATTGTCAAAATAGTCCGTCAGTTAGAAAGAGTTTGTACACAGACGTTAACCTTATGAAACAATAACATTCTGTAGCTGCGGCTGCGGAACTGTTACGAGTGCTAAAACACAAGATAAATCTGTCTTTAGCTATAAAATGTCACTGCCCTCGTTCATAAGCTGTCAAGTCAAAAACAGATTTATTTATCAAGTAGAAAGCGTTTTATGTGCACTAAGACCTCTCGAAACTTCAGCTTCAGCTAGCCTGTTAGTAGTAGCCTTTGTGAACTTCTATAGACCAATAAACGCTAACAAGTACAAATAGGTATAAATCATGTAAATGTTTACTGTGACATCGTTCTTGGGCGGTATATAAATCATCAGTTACCTGCTGGCGTATTGCATTGTTCCCCACGCTACTTTCACCTCCATTACCTAGAACATTGTTGGTAAAAGTATTTCGACCTGACTGGATATGGGGTGGGACCGTGGGAAGTCAGAATGCGAAGTGGCTCATATTGCTGCTGGATAATTGTGTAAACAATTGAGAGGAGAGCTTTAGAAGGATTCTACAGAAATGTCATGTGCGTAATGCTCGCAACCGCCGCCGGGCGTGTGTGGCGGGTGTATGGACGTAAACGAGGCAAAAGGAGTAAGGGTTATAGCAGGTGGCATTCTGTAATTTCTGGGAGAAGGTGTGAGTTTATATGTATTTGTGGATGACTTGATTGATTATTTCTTGTGGAAATACATGTATTCGTAACATAGCCACACGGAGCACGATGACAAGGCCATCAAGTTTGCCACTGCCGCCATGCAACACTTCTCTTGATGTCTATGCTTTTTGTTTATTGCACAATATGCACACAATTATAGGCTATGAGTAGGCTAAACGTATGAGTACATGAGCCCGTTGGGGTGCAGCAAGTAGTATCATATAAGGTATACCCAGGTTGTACTTCATTTAACATTAAATATTGCTTACTAAATAATAATTCATAACATATCTACATTAGTATAATTTTAGGAACTCTCTTACTAATATTTTACAACAGGGCGGACGTTTGGGACTGTATTAAGTAATGTTGACGTACAAAAAGTGCTGATTCTCAGCATTTTTTGAATAAATGACTTTAAATTTTGAAAATAGCTCAGCTCTCTGTTCGCTTCGCTCTCAGTGCAGCGTAGTCCTAACACGGTGTTAAATGTTAACGGAGCGGCGTGTAATGTAGTAATTTATTAAAGTTTAACGTTGTAATGTCGGTAATAATGTTCTAACAGTGTCGGTAATAGAGCCGGAGATAATTCACTAGCGCCTTATTAGTGTTAGTGGGCCATCGTGTACACGGCTGTGATGTGTGGCCGCCATCAGCTGGGATTATGTCTTCGCTCAGAATAGTCACTAGAACTTCATATAGGTGACATAACGACCAATTTATTACATGGGTATTAGTTTGAACCCGCCTCTGCTGTAAACATATATTACGTTATGTTTAAACTTTTAATGGTTTTTTAAATTTTTTTATTGCTGAATGGGTCCGCTCTTGACCTCGATCACGCCTGATGGAAAGCGATGGATTATGACTATGATGGAATGAGCGTGACCAGAAGATGCCTAAACACTAGAACTCCCACGCATCGAAAAACACAGCAGGCCGCTTGACGCCGGTTGTCGCCAACCAGGCGGGTGTTAGCCCTACCACCGCAAGGGAAGAATTGGCCAGTCAAATAAGGTGTTGGGTGTGACTGTCCAGCATGCGCCGAGCGCTCGGTTCAGTTGAGTAACTAGCGTAACAAACTGCGCTACACGAGGATGCTTCTTCATGCATCCCCAAGAAATCGTTGCCTCGACGTACGGATAACAGAAGCGAGGCATGGTTCTCGCTCGACGTAAAGGGACTCGACATAAAGGGAACCCCAGCCCTCGCCCCATGCTACTTGACGCAACACGTTGTCTTCTTCCACTCTCCCTAACAACCGTCACGCTATCATTCACTCCCTTCTCTTGCATATCATTCCTCACACAATCCGTTCATCTTCTCTTTACCTTCCTCTTCCTCTCCATCCATTAACATTTATATTCATGACTCTTTTAGTCACATGCTTTTCCTCGGTCCTGATGATATAAATCTCACTTAGAGGGCTAGTTTACTAAAGATCTCTAATATTCTCTCTAGTCTGACAGTTATTATAAAGTCAACATTATTCTCAGGATAAGACTTAACGTAACGTAAAGTTTACAGCTAGATGGACCCAAAGAAGGTGGCTGGGACAGACTGGATGCGGAAGGTGGAGGACAAGGTGTTGCGGCGCAGCATGGGCACAGGAGAGGCCTGTGTCCAGCAGTGGACTGCGATAGGCTGACTTGATAGGTATAAAAGTTTGGTGAAGTTCACCCTTAAACTGTTAAATCTAACAATAAAATATTTATAAATCGCTGATCAGTAAGATGTTCCTTTTGTAAAGAGTCATGTCTACTGCTGTGATTGGTTGCCAAAATAACAACAACCGAAAATTGACATGAATTTGAATCAATTAACAACTACCTAACTAAAAACTAAAATAAGTTTTGATCATCATCAGCATATAGCAGTCCATTACTGCACACAGCGCGCCACTCAGCTACACTACTGAACAAAGCGCGCCACTCAGTTACACTACTGAACATAGCGCGCCACTCAGCTACATTACTGAACATAGCGCGCCACTCAGCTACATTACTGAACATACCGCGCCACTCAGCTACACTACTGAAAATAGCGCGCCACTCAGCTACATTACTGAACATAGCGCGCCACTCAGCTACATTACTGAACATAGCGCGCCACTCAGCTACATTACTGAACAAAGCGCGCCACTCAGTTACACTACTGAACATAGCGCGCCACTCAGCTACATTACTGAACATAGCGCGCCACTCAGCTACATTACTGAACATACCGCGCCACTCAGCTACACTACTGAAAATAGCGCGCCACTCAGCTACATTACTGAACATAGCGCGCCACTCAGCTACATTACTGAACATAGCGCGCCACTCAGCTACATTACTGAACAAAGCGCGCCACTCAGTTACACTACTGAACATAGCGCGCCACTCAGCTACATTACTGAACATAGCGCGCCACTCAGCTACATTACTGAACATACCGCGCCACTCAGCTACACTACTGAAAATAGCGCGCCACTCAGCTACATTACTGAACATAGCGCGCCACTCAGCTACATTACTGAACATAGCGCGCCACTCAGCTACATTACTGAACAAAGCGCGCCACTCAGTTACACTACTGAACATAGCGCGCCACTCAGCTACATTACTGAACATAGCGCGCCACTCAGCTACATTACTGAACAAAGCGCGCCACTCAGTTACACTACTGAACATAGCGCGCCACTCAGCTACATTACTGAACATAGCGCGCCACTCAGCTACATTACTGAACATAGCGCGCCACTCAGCTACATTACTGAACATAGCGCGCCACTCAGCTACATTACTGAACATACCGCGCCACTCAGCTACACTACTGAAAATAGCGCGCCACTCAGCTACATTACTGAACATAGCGCGCCACTCAGCTACATTACTGAACATAGCGCGCCACTCAGCTACACTACTGAACATAGCGCGCCACTCAGCTACATTACTGAACATACCGCGCCACTCAGCTACACTACTGAAAATAGCGCGCCACTCAGCTACATTACTGAACATAGCGCGCCACTCAGCTACTTTACTGAACATAGCGCGCCACTCAGTTACACTACTGAACATAGCGCGCCACTCAGCTACATTACTGAACATACCGCGCCACTCAGCTACACTACTGAAAATAGCGCGCCACTCAGCTACATTACTGAACATAGCGCGCCACTCAGCTACTTTACTGAACATAGCGCGCCACTCAGCTACATTACTGAACATAGCGCCCCACTCAGCTACATTCTCACTCGTTGAAATAATTTTAGTAGAAAAAAAACAAAAATAAAACAAATACAACAAATAAAAATAATGAACTGCATTATAACTTAAAACAGTAAGTTCAACCATAATACACGCTAGCTACATATTACAGTCTAATGGCTCCTCGCAACTACTTATTACAGTAATGACGCACTTATCTAATTGATAGTTTGCTCAGTGCCGCGTTACAGAGGCTAGTTACACGCTCTATATCGAGTGCGATGCGATACGGAAGCGATATCGATGCGATATCGACGAGTTATCGACGCGATAGGCGGGACCATCTCACTGTCTCACATTACATTACACACGCCCACGTAATTTAATGTAGTAAGGGTCTTAGGATCGTTGTACATTATGGTGTAACACGAAGGAATACCATTGTGACGTCAATGTTTGGATTTGAAGACAGTAATGTTTTGCAGTTTACAATCTAGGCTACAGTTACACTAAAATAATACGTTAAAGTCCACGCCTTGGTTCCCCGAAGGGTGGCAGAGCGGCTCCTATAGTACACCCACACTTCGCCAGCTATGTTTAAGTCCCGTGTAACAGGAGGCGAGCCTATTACCATCAACCGGCCACGACTCTGGACCTCACTGCTACTGAAATGTTCCTGATGGAAAAACAACTTGCCCGACCCGGGAATCGAACAGGACCTCATGATCAGCAGCGGCGCTTGCGACCACTAGACCAACTTTTCAATTATATTTACTGTTACTAACAAAACCCTTTTTACACCGAAGTGCACAGCCACGATAACTGATCTCCAGTAAGAATCGGTGTGCAGTTCTCATGACGGCGTATGAAGACATTCATTATGAGATGATAACGCGTTCCTCATCATTAGGGCTGCCGCGGGCCACTACCGGGCTACGGCATTTTATGGGTTTTTTGTTGCGTGTTCTTTCTATGCTGTAATTTAAAGAATTATTAGTGTATGATTTGAGAGCCATTGTCGGCTACCTGAGGAATCTAAATGGTTTACTATTTATGTTATATAATAAAGTATCTTCTACAAGAAAATCAAAATTCCATTCCAGCTGTACTTACCAGCGGTGAATACTTAATGTTATGTTTTGACTTTAAGTTTAACCGAAACTAATGAAACGATATCACAGAATACATACGTAATACGACAGTTGAAATGTGTGAAACATACAACAGCAAGGGGTAAATACTGAAATGTCTGAATGAATAGATTTGACAACAAGTAAAACGATAAGTGGAGTTCCACCGAACCGCACGTTACAAAATTTTGTTTCAGTGCGGTTAGTGGAAGTGCTCAGGTGCTGTTCGTCCAAGTGCGGTTGAAATCAGTGCTCTGAGTGGAATACCTCGATTGACTCAACCCATCGCAGTCCATTGACACCGCAAGCAAGGATTTCATCCTGCCATATTCTGAGGGGCGTCACACACAAATCTGCCAAAAATATGTCTTGCCACCCCTAGATAACTCAATATTGATAGTCCACTTAGGAGAATAAAGTGTATCGTGTACACTGTGTGCCAGACGTAGTAGGTGCGCGACAGGTGCGAGCGAGGTGGCGAGCAGGCTCCTCGTTGATATTACACGGGCGAACTATTCATTTGTTGTGTTCGGCCGCTTGCGAGCGGTCCGGATCGGTGGGGTGCTTGGCGCGTCCAAGTAGGACGATGGGCTGCTGGGAATCTGTTTCTCTGATATCAATAACAAATCCTACAAGACTTAGCCTGGTAGGTCTAGTGGCCGCAAGCGCTGCTGCTGACCATGAGGTCTTGGCTCCACACATGTTGACCAAAGTATTATAGAGCTTTTCCGTCTGAAATTTCTCAGTAGCAGCCCGGAGCTTTACCTAACAGTAATTTAAATGCATTTGATTGTTTTAAACTAATTTTCATTAATGCTTAAGGAGGAAGCGCAGGGTATAGCCCGCGAAATTCAAACTTTCTTAGGTTTTTTTTTTTGCAATTTGTAGGTCTGTATCAGGTTGTATGTTGAACAAAATATGGTAGAATTATAATTATTAAAATCATCAATACAATCCTCTAAGTTCATATAATCCGAAACGAATCGTATTACGCGGGCTACCTCAGCGCAACTCTCTTGTCTTGAGCGAGGTTCTGTAAGTAGTCTGTCTGTCTGTAGTCTTCGAGGCCAAGGTAAAGGCACATTTCGCCAGTTCTTTTGAAGTGCCATGTAATGTACATGAGGGCTCGCCCTCTGCCATTACAGCGCAGAAATCCTGATCACCAGGACACTACTTGTCCCGCCCTGGAACTCGAACCTAAGCCTCAATGAGTCACAGTCTTATCATCATGGGCGAGCAATGAGTGTAGTTTTCTCTGCGTACTTGTGTGGTCGCATACCCGACTCACATTACATACAACCAATAGGTAGTCTACGCGATTACGTTTAATTTCAATTCAGACGAATCAAGAGGAATTATAGAGCTTATACTAGTTAAAGAGCTTATACTAATCTCATCGGTATCACAAACAGGAATCGTTTGCAAAACGGCTGGGTTCAGACCAAGCGATTCCAGGCTAAAACGCGCGTTTTTTAACCGACTTCAAAAAAAGAGGTTCTGTATTCGACCTATGTATGCATGCATGCATGTATGTATGTATGCTTATATTGTATGTCCGCGATTTTCTCAAAAACTATTGAACCAATTTTTGATGTTTCTTTCGTTAACGTGATCTACAACTTTCAGGAAGGTTTTATTATAGAATGCATTAGGTAATTATATTCGATATTCCCACGGGATCGAAACTTATGCGAGTGGAACCGCGGGGCGCTGCTAGTACAATATAAGGTAAGCACAAAATTCCCAGTTCAATTCGCTCCCGTTCCCACGGGCGTAAAAATATCGCGGCAGGATTTTATCGCGCACTCGATTTTTAACTCTGAGCGCTAAGCTGTGCAATGAAATCCAGAAGCGTCATGTAGCTTCTGCCTGGCCATGGGAAGAAAGCCTACGGCTATGTATGTATGTAGTGTTCAGGTTGGCTTCCCCTTGTTGTCCGTCCTCGCCCATCCGACTTTGACCGTAGCAAGCGTATGTAACAAGAGCGTGGCGGACGGCCACCTGCCCCCGAGGGCCGGACAATCATTTACAAGTAATGGCGGTCGGTTCGTAAAGCTATCATCATCATTATGTGTTTAATGCGATTATTGCATTAGCGCGCTCTATGACGGGTAGCGGACACACGGCGGCCGGACGCGGGAGCAGACTATAAACCAATATACCCAGCGAGTCGTATACAAAGATGCTGTTAGGTATTGTGTATAACAAGAAGGCGCTACTGTTGATCATGGGGTCCTGGGTTTGATTCCCAGGTCGGCCAAAATTTCATTGGATTTTTAACCGACTTCAAAAAAGGAGATTCTGTATTCGACCCGTATGTATGTATGCCCGCGATTTTCTCAAAAACTAATGAACCAATTTTGATTTTTCTTTCACTAACGTAATCTAAATACTTTCAGGAAGGTTTTAGTATAGAATGCATCAGGTAATTATTCTTATGTACGAACTTATATGCATAAACGTACTAGGTACATCTCCGGCATTTCTATGCGAATTTTGTTGATTCTTCTAGTTCTACTTCAATTTCTTCAATGCACCTTTGCTTAACACCGCTTGCCTGCAATTGTATGTATAGTTTTTAATGGATAAGGTATACCTCAGGGGTGGTCCCAAATAAATTTGATTAACTTTGCTTGAGAAGTTTTTGAGTTAGATTTTTTTCCACTTAGTTTAAACTGATGATGTTTTAACTGATATTTACAAAGCAAGTAGTGTTCATTGAATTTGTGTGGGGTGGGTACAACTAAAAGGTGAAAAATAAAAACTTTTTTCAAAAAAAAAAAACAAGCAACTTAAAAAAAAACACTACAAAGTGAAAAATAACTTTAATTTCGGAAGTCGGTGTCAAAAACGAAAATGCGGATCCGACGTCACCAACTTTCTAAATTAAAAATATTTTTACTTTTTATAGTTTTTTTTTTAATTCTGTTGTTTTTTTTTAGCTAAAAGAAACGTTAGTGTCCGCAACTGTGTCCACTCCCCACACTAAATTGTCACATTATAAACACACTTTATGCCCCTGACATTGATTCAACATAACTTACCTCAGCTCCAGCCATCAGCTCGAATTAACATCACCATCTGTTACCGCATGCAACCTCTTTATACTAAGTGTTATTGTGCCCGCTCGCCGCCGCTGACGATTATATTAATATAATGACGCGCAGGCGCATGTCGCCGAGATAATGGCGGAGATAAATAATAGTGTTTATTATAGATTCGTGGTGTATGAATATTTATTGATTGTGCTGATTCACAACGGTGTCACATTAGTGGTGCTCGCGGAAGGTGTCTGCGCCCAGCTGTGTAACGTTTTATTTATTTGACAGGTTATTGCGAATAGTTTGTGTGGTCCTCGTCTAGGATCGTATTATGTTGATAAGGAAGCTACTGCTCATCTGCTTGACAGCAGCCCTTAAAAGGTCATTTTGTGACTTTCATTTTGCAATGTTTTAGAAAATTTTATTAGTAAGTATCGAATCTACATAGCCTTTTCGCAAATATACTGAAAAAAAAAACGGTCAAGAGCGAGTCGGACTGATGTTTTTAAATTTTCATCGGCGAGGCCCATAGAGAATATAACCACTAGAGAGCGTATAGGCCGATTTCTTCGAAGCACACGACTCACTGCCGCGGGCCGGGGGACGAAGAAAAACGCGCGGCTGTAATTGGTCAGTTCTTTTTTTAAATATTATTTTAATGGCCTGGTTGCTGGGAGCTTTTAGCCAAGTCTTTATTTGGTAATGTAGGTATGCCTATCGTTAGGGCTGCTCTACTTCATTAAGGGAAAATAGTCGATATCGATAAAATGGATTTTAACATTATGAAAAACATTCAGTTAAAATCATAGAAATAATATTAATTTAATCAAA